>JAABNY020000108.1:2371426-2381682 GCA_015164015.2 Brevimyrus niger | reverse complement strand
CTCTCCCTCCGCGACTGTCTCTCGCTGTGTGTGTCCGTGCCTGTGTCCGTGTGTGTGTGTGTGTGTGTGTGTGTGCGTGTGCCTGTGTGTATTTTTTTCCACCCGGCCTGGCAAATGACAAAAGCTTTTTGTAAAAAGAATATGGCTTTAGGCCTAAATACAGCAACGAAAATAGGTCTTTCCAACTGGCAATATTTATACTTCTGCAGCCAATCATGAGTAAAAGCATGATTTCTGGGCAAATCTGTCCAGTTAAATCAACTAAAGGTCAGCAATTATCTGCAGCAAAAAAAATCCAAGTAAGTCTTATAAAGGAGAGGCTTCATTTGATCAATTTGTGAATGAAGACTAGTCTAACAAATGAAACCTACAACGACTGCATATACATTCTACATCATACTTATTAGCCGAATTAATATATAATGAATGCATTTTAATAGTTAAATTAAACAAATAAAAACTGTAACAAATTATTGACAATGTTATAAACTGTTATACAATAAGTAACAAATTATTCACGATGTTATACACTGCTGCTTCATGTAATACAAAGCTAATGACTGCACTTTGTCACCAATCGTGCTGCTTAATAGAGACTAAGAAAGAACAAGCTGGGGTCACTGCCAGTGGGTCCCACATCTGCTCCTGCTGAAAGGTGCTCTTTTCAGAAAGTCTGCCACAATGGGACGCCAGGGACAAGAGGTGCAGCGCCCTCTATCTGGAGGGCAAACGCATTTGACAGATTAAATAAAAACACAGTGCAAGGCGGGGGCAGGCCTGATTGAAGAGAGTAGGGGGGAACACGAAGGGCAGCGAAGCCGTCCGCGTCGATGGGATGCCTTTCACTGCGCTGCTGACGTTTTGACGGAAAGCAGCCAGGGGAACCCAGATGGAACGCAACATGAGCGCAAGAAAGGCACGCAGACCGCCCCGTCGTCATCAGCGCGCAGACCGCCCCGTCGTCATCAGCGCGCAGACCGCCCCCGTCGTCATCAGCATGCAGACCGCCCCGTCGTCATCAGCGCGCAGACCGCCCTCGTCGTCATCAGCGCGCAGACCGCCCCAGTTGTCATCAGCACGCAGACCGCCCCCGTCGTCACCAGCACGCAGACCGCCCCCCTCGTCACCAGCACGCAGACCGCCCCCCTCGTCATCAGCGAGCAGACCACCCCTTAAGTCATCAGCGCGCAGACCGCCCCCGTCGTCATCAGCGCGCAGACCGCCCCGTCATCATCAGAACGCAGACCACCCCGTCGTCATCAGCACACGGCTCCTCGAGTGGCCATTAGAGGGCGGCCGTGGGGTTCGGGGTGCAAGGTCGAGCTGATTGGTGGTGAAGCCATTAGAGGCTTCAGATACTGTGTAAGGAACGACTATCTCGCAACATCACACAGAACACTTACGCTCATTCTGCTGAGTGAAGCAGATAGTAGCTTGCAAACTGCAATTTTGCTTACCTAGAATTTGTTTGCCATCAGAGAGCCCTTCAAAATACAAGAAAGAAAAAGATTGACACCCTTCTGCCAAAGAGGGGTGGGGCTTAAGCCCAGTGTTAACCTATCAGGGTTACAACAAGCAAGACATGCATTTCTCCTCCAATCGGAGCTTAGCTCTACCACACACAACCACAATAAAATACAAACAGCGGGCTGCAGTGTCACAAATGGAAGGAACACATATCACTGCAATGAAAGCTTTTCATGAGTCAAAGGGACCAAGTAGCAGGCTTTATGTCCCCCAGCAGAAGGCCACTGTTGTGTTGTCTCCGCAAATATTTCAGCCAGAAAACCCTCATGCCACCGAACAATTAGACAAAAAAACTAACTTGTAATTACAAATCTCTCTCGCCGATTGTTAGTCATAATAATAATGATGACTACACCCCTGTGCTTGTTGATTTTCAACATTATTAAAAATGTAAATATTTTCCTTTTTGTTTGAAGGCTTCAGAGCCGCGCCTGCTGCCCTCTGCTCGGTACAGAGTCCGCGTTCCTTCCCTGGAAGGGGTTCCTAAACGCTTTTTTGATTCTAATTTGACCAAATGAACAAGAAAAGAAAAAGGGGAAAAACAAAGTAAGTCTGCCGCAGCTACGCTGCCCCCGCTGCGAGTCGTGGGAACTCGTCGAGGCTCGGCGCTCCTCCTGCGGGGGTGACGGCGGGACTGGGCAGCCGAGCAGCTGCTGCATTCCCAGCCTCGGGGAGCCGGGGGAGATCCGACGCAAGCCTCCGTACTGGGGGCCACAGGGACCTGTCGCGCTCTTTGTGGTCGGCCTTCGGAGAGCTTCCTCCGCTCTCACGGCGCAGCAGGGAGATATAAATAAAACACACTCTGCCCTCTCTCCACCATCACACCATTCAAATGCGACTTTATACAGCGCTCCTCCCAATATAGCTGCCCCGGTCCGCTTAACAAAAAAAGACGAGAAGATTAGAGATGGATCTGAAGCGAGTAAATGAAGCTGGCAGGGAAGAGCCCGGGACTCCGGCAGACGTGAGCGCCGCGAAGCCCATCCGTCAGCAGCACCTGGTTTTTCACTTTGTGCGAGATTTTGAAGGCTTCTACGACTCTTCGGAGTGTAATTACATATTTTGGCTCACGCAGAGCACGTTTAGTGCGAAAGAGATCACCAGGTGCCGGGAGCCCGACTACGCTGAGCTCCTGGACCAAAGTGCCCCCGGGCCCCGACCATTTTTTCTGACCCTGTTTTTGTCTTCCGTTATTTTGCACCAGACCCACTAAGCCAAAATTATTCGAACATCCGTGAACATAAAATTATCTGACAGCGAATGTATCTGGGAGCCCAGTAACAAAGGCCAAAGCAGGGTGAGGTTTCCGGATTGCCTAATCGTCTGAATTTATTAATAGCAGAGAAGAGTAACTAGTGCATCATTTGCTGTATGATTGGTGTTCGTGTCGATAAACATGGGCCTTATGAGGGCGAACCCTCCGCTTCCTTTCAAAAACAGGCCTCTGCTTCTCTCTACTCTGTCTAGACAATACAGGGCCAACAATGAGGAGATCATTATACTGAAAGGACACTTCCTGCTCATGAACAGCCAACTCAGAAATGGTGCTCTGAATCTTTAAGGCGTGTGATAAATCTAGTCAGAGGGAGCAAAAGGTGTGTGTGTGTGTGTGTGTGTGTGTGTGTGTGTGTGCGTGTGTGTGTGTGTGTGTGTGCGTGTGTTGTTTGCATGTTCACGATTGCAGCAGGACCCCACAGTTATTGTATCCTGCATTAATTATATATAATGATCTTTCCAGTTTCCTGATGATACACCAGCAGGTAAAGAGAATGTAAATCCGTGTTATATTTCAGATATAAGACCGTCAGGCCATCTGCCCAGTGAGTCTCTGCAATCTCATGATCATGGTCTGTGTCTTTGCAAGCACCGTTTGAAAAACAATCACCTTCTTTAGGTATAATATAAACCCACATTCTCACTGTCTCTGCAAAGAAAAGTGACATTTCAGCAATGAGCACAGGCAGTTTGCCAAACGCTTGGATGATTAACATTTTTAATACTCCAAGATTCTCAAGCTGTAAACTGGATCAACATTTTTATCTTCCAATTAAATCTATGAGTGCATTTTACACCCACTAACACCAACCATAAAACTGGCCAAAATTTTTATAGTTAGAAAAAAAGAAAAAAGGAATACAAATATCCTAGGCAAATGGGAGCTGCTAATGGAGGGAGGGGGGAGTATTTTAAGCAACAAATAACATAAAACTGGTTATAATACTGGACAGTAATAAACACTTGTACAAATGAAACATGATAGGCAGAACACTAATAAATGAGATTGTAATTGATTTTCACTCATTAATAACCGAAAGTTCATTTGCATTCAACACTTCCTGGGGCTGATAAATACGAAATCAGAGATTCACCAAAATCTATCTAGCCTGACAATTCTGTCTAGAGGAAAGGTGTTACATACAGTAGTTTCTTCCTGTACAGACTTAAACAATAGACTACTACATTAAAATGTAGAATATGGATACATACATTATTTCTAGTGCATAACAGATCTATTAACCCTAACACAAAGCCGGGCTCTGTTCTCCTTACACTTCTGCTGGGAATACGTTACTACACCAGGTCTTGTCTTGTGACATCCGAATATAAACTACATGTAGTGCTTTAGACTGACCGCCACCTACTCTTCAACCTTACTCACCCCTGACGTAGGGTACACCATCCATCCGAGCTCCGCCGTAGCTGTTGTGGAGTCCATTAGCGTCTCTGCAAGAGCGGGAAGGAGAAGATTTGCTCAGTTCTAACATGAATTCACACACAAAATAAGTCACGTCGCTTACGGTTGAACACAATGCAAATGATCGCAGAAACACAGCCGTGTGACAATCTGTTATTTCATATAACTCACTCGATGTACTTTGTTATAAATACATGCACATTTATTAACTACTGTAATCCCCGCTGTCCCAGTCTGACCATTTACAATCTGTCATGGATTGGGAAAACAAACCATTATTTTCACGTCAAACTATAAAATGTGTGTATACTTGTATACAATATGGATTTAACGTGTCCAACAATAATAGCTACAGAGGCTGTATTGAAGGGACTTTTGTTTTACAAATAGTTGTACATTACTGCTTATGAACAGCCAGCCCTGAGGCTGTTCCCTAAAATGTGATAAATTTGGTGAGAGGTAGGAAAAGGTCCAGAAATATTTATGAAGATTTACTGCTAACCCTCAGGAAACCTGTCTTCATGTTCGCAAGCAGATTTTTCTGTCACAGTGTGGCCACATATTCACAATAGGCCTCAGAAACGTTTTGCTTAAAACTTCTCTTTTTGATAGTAACTAACACCTCCAAAACTTCCAGTTTGCTATGAACGTGAAAATATGCATATCATTACAACTGGAACAGCGATTCAGAGGAAACGATTCAGTTAGCAGGTTTATCTCTGCAAACATGACGCATTGTTTCCTAATAAGGAATTCATCTGCACACCTGCTGCCCTTCAGTCTAATTCCAGGGGGGGGAGTGAGGTGGGGTTTATTTTGTTATTCTATTTGATATTATTTGCACGACCTGGCCTTGTGTCTGTAACAAACCAGTTTAACAGGAGAGTGACTGACCACCAACCTCTAAAAGGTTTAAAATTAACCTCATTGAGCTGGGGGGGGTGGGGGGGCACTGTGTCTCAGGCCGAACCTTAGGGACCCCCTGACAGTCTGCGTTTTTGCTCGCTCCCAGCTCCCAGTACGCTTGAACCGATCAAGTAATGGGGGACCCTGGATGCCGGGTGCAAGTGTGTTGGGGGCTGGGAGGGAGCAAGTATGTGGAGTGTCTGGGGGGGTGGCTGAGGACCACTCCCCATTTTACTGAAAACTCACTACTACAGACAGATTGATGGAGAAGATTACTTGAGATATCCGTTTTGCTGAAAGCAAATGTACAATAGTCACAAAAGGATTTGGAGAGATTTTCCCAGACACTCATATAAATCTTTGGATCTACAGTAACAGACATCCATCCACAGCATAGCTGGGAAAAAATCAAAAAATGTTTCGGTACCATTTTACAATACGGCTCCCATCTGCCACTTATAAATGATAATAGCTCATTAATAAAAAAAAAAAACTGTCATAACCAGATGTGGATAGTTCAGGTGCAGTAAGTAGGAATCAGAGTCTTCAGTTGGTTACAACTTAATAACTTCATTCTTACTATTAAAGCCCAGCGGTTCACTGGATGAAAAGTTGTGTTTCACAAGACAAAGCCTCTTACGGCTGGTATGACCTAACGTGGAAGTCACAGGTATTATTTACTCACTTTCTGGAGGTCACGCTGCTAGCAAAATATAAACACTAATTAGCACTACTGGGGATGCGTGTATCTCTGAGCAGCACAGCAGTAACCTTCCTCCAATGACATTTTGATGATAATTCATCTTGCTGTCATTCATTGGTCGGGACAAACATGTCCCCTTACAAGTCTGTGAGCTGAAAAGACATAAGAGGTAAAAAGCAGGAAAAAGTCTAATGAGACTTTCATTAATTCCACTAAATAGTTGTTGTTAATTAACGTTGCTTTCAACTGGCTTTTTTTCTTTTGAGAAACAACCAGAATCTGTTCAGTGTCTCTGAAAGACCATTACATTCAAACATAATAGGAAGCTTCATAACAGCCTAATTTGTATAATTAGGCAGTTAAATTTCATTTGTATATAGCTGTCGATAATATCCCATAATGCAAATTGATGAGGCCCCTTTGGGTGTTACTCGGTGAAATGCAAATGAAGCCCATCAGTATAATGAGAATGAGGACGTGTAAAATAAGAGTTATAACCCACTTACAGGCAGTTTGCAGAGAACACCGTGGAGTATAGGGGGACGAGCACCCTGCTGGCATTGTAAAAACACACCAAGCCCCCCCACCCCCGCTTCCGCCCACACAGCCAAAAGCCCCTCCTCGCTGCCTGCCCCAACACCCGAAAGCATTGGGACAAACTCTGTCAATGCACCTGGGCTGCTGCAAGACTGTCAATCATTCCGGGATTTACACTGGTGGGTGATGGTTTACAAGGACGGTGATAAAATTCCAGGCCAGATTCCAGGAAGCAAGTGTTTTAATCAGAATCCGGACTACTTTATTTCATCAAGGCCAGTCACCATGTCGGACACATTGGTTCTGGTCTGCGGTCAGACGCTTCACTCACCTTATGTGAAGATAGACGTTTCATAAAAATGAAAAATATATTTACAAGAAAATACACATAAATAATAGGCCATTAACAGAAAAGACAGTCATGTTATAGTGTGCAAATTGTGTAAAATATGCATACATAATATTATCAAATTGGTAACAGCTTCTGTTCAATACGGGTCACTACACAAGGGAAGAAGCTGTTTTCATTTTTATTGCCTGTTATGTTAGATACATAGGCACAGTGTTATTATAACAGCGGCGATGCAGTCTGTCCTGCGATACGGAACACAGCAGAACCTGAAGTAAGCGAAAGCTGACACCGCCGTAGCGTTCGGGTCAACAAGAACCCAAACCGCGGGCTCAAAGAAACGCCCAGGGTTCTTTCTCAAAGGGACAAGACATCGCACTGTATTCTTAGACACGTTCCCTAACACTTTTGATTCCAGACGAAGGTCAGAGCCAAAGTATGTGCCTCTCCCACCGTGAAAGTTCATAAACGGCGACCACCCAGTAAACAAAACACGTTACGATCTAAATTAGCAGACGCGCAGCTTAATGAGGGATTAATCCTTCGAAGGATCCCTCGGATGCCAGGTCTCAGTCAGGCGATAACGAGGTGGCACCTGTTTAAATTGCCGCTCGTTAAAAGCCTGCGAAGGTGCCTGGGAGGGCAGCGAGGTGTGAAATTGCCGCTGTGCGAGTCGGCGGCGTCCGTTTGCCGCGGGTTCGCGGGGGCTGGTGAGCGGGCGCTGACGCCACGGCGCCTGCTGGTTGGCGCTGCCAGCTGCAGGTCCTGCCCTCGTCACAAGGACTTTTCCAGTCAGACGGCCCTCTGTTACCCCCATGCCCCCCCCGCCGAACGCACGATTTGGCGGAGGGGTCGAGTGCCCATCCGGCCCCCCCCCCCCCCGCAAACACGCATGTTGGCACGATCCAAGCTCAGGGAGGGATGTTCAGAGAAACAGAGCACCTGGCTACTGTATCCGGGGGTGGGGCTCCGCTCAAACCATTATACTGAATGGGGGACTATGTAGGAGGGCGAGGGAGGTTTAAACTGGCCAGGGGAGACAGCTGTTTGGGGGAGACAGATGGTGGTGCGGCCCAGAGCTGCCTGGAGCCCCAACACCCAGCCAGGTGGACTCTCTGGGGGTCAGAAGGTCCCATCTCTGAATAGTCTTTCATTTCCTTCCTGTTCCTTCTGGACGTGAGCCACTCTCAGAGCATCGCTGTTAATTGCTCATATCTATCATTTCCCCCCATTTTCTGTCCCTGATGCTTCTCCGCCAGCATGACCGCTTCCCACCGTATGCAATTATATTTGATGAATGTGCCGCTATCTGTGGCCGTGTGTGTTTGTATATGCTGTTTGTTTAGCTAGGTGTCATCCACAGTGCTGGCGATAATATTTTTTTAGTTAAACTGGTTTGTTTTGTTTCGCTACATCTGTTTCGCACGGCTGCTTCAACCTTTTAAGCCGCAGCTAACAGATTATTGCCCGCTTTAATAAAATGAGACAGCAGGGGGCACAGTGGTTAAGTAATGAACTGGTGACCACTAGGCTGTTACTGTTCGTTTGTGATAAATGCATAAATATTAAAGCTCTGTGTACACAGGAAGTGTGACACTGAGAACAATTTGTATTTTTTTTATTTAGTAGATTCTTTTAACTAAAGCGATGTACATTATTTTGAGAAAGCAGGGTCAGGCCAATCCTGGAGTGAATGAGTGTGATGTCACCCTGCCAATCCTGAGCTTTAAACCCACAAGCTTCTCATCACAGCTACAGATCACAGTAATCATACTGTCTGGCATGTCCACCTGCTGAGATCATTTTAACATGACCCATTCCCACACAGGCTACAGCAGGGAACGACAGAGTTAATCTTTAAATTCATGTCATTTAAAAATTTTATTTAAAAATTCCTAACCGCTTACATAACACAGCTTGAAAACTTATTAATGCACAGACAGAGTCAGGCACAAAAATGTCACCCGTCCAATTACACTGACATAAAGTCATTTCATAGATCAGTAAGTGCGTGCTTGAAAAGAATCCGATGGTATGAAGATATTAATATATGCGTGTTTCATACATTTTAGGGTCGATTTATAGAAGCACTGGAACCATGAAATGAAGATATAAAATGTAAGGGGCTCCAACCTTCATGGCTCATTCTGCACCGAGCCTTGGTGCCATTTGCGGACCTTACAGCTCCTGACTGTACAACCTGCTTCATGGCTTCCCAGCTTCGGGCCTTAGTGAGGCAGTCTGTGTTTTTCCGGACCTGTATTCAGTATGCAAAATTCTTTTCTTCTTAAGAATTGTTCTTCATACAATATTCTGTAAAGGCATTGCTGTCGCCCCATAGAAGTGGCATCCAGTTCTGGATCCAAGTCAAATTTCCCATGCTCCAAAAAAAATTACAAAACTTTGTGTTCATGAGTTCATGTATTTTTCTGAGAGAGAGGGGAGAGTTCGCAAAGACATCTGGGACTCGAAGAAACCACTTATTTACTGAGCGTATGAGACAGGCAAAGTCATGGGAAAAGATATTCATGGGTGTAAGGCAACGTCATTAAACAATATCTGAAATGGTAGTTTGTCAGTGGCAAACTGGGCGACGCTGTGCATGTGACACAAAATCACCCTAACGAGTTGATGTTTGCCGAGACGAGCGTTTGACAGGACGCACAGGAGAACCTCAAAACGACACGGAGGGCTCAGTCATGTGACCGTGACCGTGCCAATCACTGAAGGGACAGCGCTCAGCACAACGGCCGCAACACCCAATGACAGATAAGCCTGGGTGTGAAGGAACTTGCATCACAGACATCTTATAGAGTGACAGCCGCTGATTGGATGACAGATTACGGCTGGAATCCTCTTCAGCAGCAGCATCAGTAGACAGTGTGGCCTTGTGTCAGACCCCAAAAGCATTACGTAAAGGGTTTTTATGGAAATGGACCTCATGCTGGACTTGTTTTCAGTATTTCCCCCTGAATTAGTCTTTGGGGAGTCATTACGCTTTTGAGAGGAGCCAGCGAGGAGTCATTACGCTTTTGAGAGGAGCCAGCGACATGACAATTATTTTAAACTGTGACAGGTACATGGGGAGGCCCAGGCCACGATACGATACAATATGATGGTTTGGAAAGTGGAGCGGCGGAGCGCAAAGAGGTGCCGAGGTTCGTGAGCGGCCTGCGTGGGACTAGCGACCCGTTCAGGAGGGATGAGGTGTTCCTGAAGACTCCGGATGGCCAGAACGTCCCGCAAAAGCGACTTTTGGTTAAACTAGCTCACTGGAGATGCAAGGTCACCGCGACTCCGACGACGGATGAAATGCGAGACGTCAACTTGAACGGCACTCTGTCCCATTTTTCTGAGGAGTCGTCGATTAAGTGTTGGCCTGGTGGGTGGCCGTCGGACACACTCAAGGTTCCCAGCCCCATACACCTTCCGACACACCGCCGTCTCTTCAACGAAAGTCCACAACGAAAGTCCACTAAGAGTTAAACAAATCACCCATAATGCCAACTGCAGCAATATTTCAAATTTCTCTGTGGGCA
>JAABNY020000108.1:2353851-2364388 GCA_015164015.2 Brevimyrus niger | reverse complement strand
GGGGCAGTGGGCCAGGTGTTTGGATGGACCTCTGAATGGAGATAAAGGGAGTGTAGCCAGTGAGCCGAGGGGAATTCCAACAGAGCAGTGTGCTGCTAAGGGAGGGGGCGCACAGAGTGCTGGGGGGGTGGGGGTGCTGTTCAATCCCCAAACTGAAAAGGCGGTTTTTGACAGGCCTCGATGTCACTGTTCTCCACTTGCGTGGGGCCAGCAGGAGCCCATAATGGCCGATTCCGCGCCGGGACTCGGGTCTGGGGCGTCTCTCAAAGCGCTGCTTCATAATGGGCCCTGAGCAGAGGCAGCCAGCGTGCTGCGGATGGCTACACGCATAAGGGCGGCTTCCCTTCCGGCGTCGAGATCAGCTCCCGAAACGCAAGCTACTGCATTCAGTTTGACGCAGATACTTGACCTGAAACTGTACTTTGGGATAATGGGGACATGTGTTTCTATAGATCCTAGGCCACTTCTCACTTCAGTCACAAATACTGCTGTACCTTCTCGCTTTGCCCTGTCTCTCCCTGTCTCTGCCTGTCCCTGCGGAGGAGCCCTTTCCAGTCAGGGAGCTAGTAGCACAGTGGGTAAGGAACTAGAATGAATCCTGTTTATTTAGGTAATCAGTGCATAATTTCCCACATAAGTTTATGGTACTTTTCTCCTTGATACGTATATGATTAATGAGGCTCACTTCTGAGCCATTTTCTGTTTATGTCTCATTTTCCAGCAAAAACTTGGTCGCTCAAACGCTCAATAATAACAACCAAGAAAGGAATCATTTTCACATGAATGCGTTGGTTTGCAAAACACCAAATAGAATGAAGGGCATAATGTTCTTCAGCTTTAAAGAATATGTGTTTCTAAATTGGCAAATGAAGTAAACTGTTATGGAGACCAGCATATCTCCAGAAATTAAATGTTATCTGATTGTGCCCCTCTGTCCGGGTTCTTTCTGAGTGATTATACCAGCCCTGGTAGAATTTGCCAGGCTGACCAGAGGGGTCTTGTCATCTTGTGTGTACATCTTCCAAGTGTACATGAGTGACTGCACATTTCACCTTATAGCCGGCAATAAGCGATGATAAGATGTGGATTTTTTTGCGTGACAATTAGAGACAATTGGCGAATTTTACAATGTTTTTAAGTGGATCTCGGCTGGTATTGGGAAGCTGGAAGTAAATATGCGTCGCTGTTTCGCAAAGTAACTTTCAAACCTTTAAACAATTTCAGCTTGCGAAATAGGCTACATTTCAGGTTGTTACAGTATGCAAAATCCGGTCTTCAGTTACATTAATAAAAATAAAAATCAACAACAATGAAAAAAAGAACGGCGATAAAGCGAGTTTCACTGGATGCAGAAATTGTTGAAATATGTAAGTAAAACCTTTGTGCTAGAACCGTGGAGCGCTTCTGGACCGAGAACAAAGTCTGATACTTGTGGCTGACACGCCGCCGCCGTCTTTTTCCCTAGATGTTTGCGGGAGCCCCGTCTGTTCGGGACTCGCCGCACGGGGAGGCGGCAGGGGAACGAATCGTGTTATAAAGAGGCAAACGGGCTGCCTCTCTGCAGCTAGTAATGCGCCGCTGCAAAACCCGCTAATCCGTGTAAATATTTACCCAGGGCCAGAATTCTGTTTAAAATGGCAAAACCGATCTTTGAAATGAATATTTCCACAATAGTCCACACTAAATTGCGCTAATACAAAGGCCGACGAGACCATTTTTGCCATTTAGCTAAAGGCATTCTGCACTGGATTATATGGTATATTGGGGAATAACCACAATAGGGGGGAACAAGTACCGTTGTTTGTGATTAGGCCTGAAGCTTTTTCACTTGTGTGTCGTTATAGTGGAGGCTGCAGATTGCCCCAGATAATCATCCTTTAACTAATTATGTCAGTAGAGACTTTTGGTGCTGTGACTGTGTGTACTGACACTCCGGGGACCGACAAACGGGAAATGAGGGTTAATTATACATAAACAACTATAAACACGCGGAGAAAATGACTGACTGTATTAATTATCGCGGAAATCAAAGGAAAATCCATTGAAAATTAGACTAAATAGCTTTGTTTAACAATAAATTCTGATTAAAAATAGATTTTTTAAGCAACGTGGCATTCATTTAAAATTTAAATTAGATCTTTTTCTAGTGCGTTTCTTCCCATTGTTCTTAGTATTTCTTCTTATTCTAAAAACAAATCCACATTTGTAAATATTCATATAATATTTTTATGAGTTCCGATTACCCGTGACGCCAGAGAAACAAACGATATGCAGGCAGACAGTAATCTTGACATGCCTTTCTTTCCCTTTTATCATTTGGAAGCTGTACTGCTCTCCACTCATGTATTATGTTACCGCAATCGTCCATCCCTGTAGTAGCTCATTTCCTAACTGGTCTTAACCTTACCTTGTTTTCTTTTTCTGTAATACGAAAAGCAATCAAAACCGAAAGAGCTTGTCACTTGAATAACAGCAAACCGCAGCTGCTCTTTAATTCTGTTTGTGTAGCACGTCTAACCCACACTGCAACCTACGCTTCCTCATACCGGGAGAGTCACCGCGGTTCCGGCCCTGATATTTATCGCTTTTTTCCTGGCGTTAAGTGTTAGATCGCACTTTGTGCGTCAATGAGGCTGCCTTCAATACCGCCTTTTCACTAGGCCTATCAATATAGTGATACTGCAACACATTCATATTTATGTACTTCATTTTGACTTATTTAACTTTGTGTGTGTGGAGATTTACCTATTATAGGTCTGAAAATCAAATCATTCCTATGCATCTTCACAAACCTGACAAGGCGCGGTGATGTCAGACTGGGGGATTTTATCCAGTCGTTTGCCCATATTTCCACTTCATTTAGGGGTGATGCGATCTCCCAAAGGCGGGACAGCTAGACTGCGCCTGGGTCCGGGATCTGGACCGATTTCAGCGCGCGTACAGCACGGGGACGGGCGCGCGCACCGAGCGCGCCACCAACGCGCTGTCGCCATTTGGCCGCCAAAGACAACGGAAAACCGTGAATGCAGGTGCATATGCCAAATACAGTTTTAGTCTAAATGAAAATTAAGGTTTGGTGTGTAGCATTTTTACAGCCTAAATGAAATGTTACTTTATCTTTCAATTTGCCATTGCAGATGACAGGAAGGTTACAGAAGCACGTGGCAGAACTGACTCGAAATCCGTCTTCTACTTGTCTAAAAAAATAATGCGCTCACGCTAAAAACAATGGCACGCATAAAATATTATGGCCTGGCTACAAATCACAGACGGTCACTTTTAAATGAAACTTACTGGAGCAGATATACAGTATAAAGCAATTGAACCACAACGCAGTTCGTGCTTCCCCTTCGCTATTTGTGTCACCGTAATCGCACAACTGCATGGAAATGCTCTCGTCTTGCATACAATCAATTCCGCTCGCACGAATGAATAGGATGAATCCCTCCACCCGCCTCATGAGTGGTGTAGATGGGCCGAGCAACGCTGATGCTTTCTAGAGCTGGTTGGGGGGTTAAGTCGAAATGGCATTACAGATGGAAGGAGTTACAACGATGGAAACAAGATGATGGATGAATTCTGGCACGTTTTTCTGGTCTGTTTCACAGCTCAGAGTTTCGAGTCTGTCAAATGTGATTGTCGGGGATTGAAACGGGACCCGTAAAAATTCTAATCTACCGTTCCAAGGAAAATGAAACTGAGGTGAATGGGAACCCCTGCCGCGCAAAGCAAGGTACTTTTGATAATTACTTTTAAATGGAGGACAGATCAGTTACAATATAACATGAATAATACAAATTAGTATGCATTTAAAACAGATTTAATTTAATTTTGTAACACAAATTGTTTTTTGTTTTGCTTCACACTGGGATGACCTTTTTAGTGTGCACTATATATATGCAAATATTTCCATTCTTTATATATATATATATATATATATACACACACACACACACACACTTTATCATTTTGGGATCCATGCTGGTACCAAGAGCAAACTTGTTTGCCGTCAAAACATTCTCCATGACAGGCAGACAGGCAGGCCAAAAGCAGGGGGAGTTTCATGCCCTGCCAATTCAGGCATAAATCAATAGCCAGAGAATAACATATACCTTGTTCACGGCTCATAAGGGTGTACCTTGTAAAATAAATAAATAATGATGCATGTAATAACACTTTGAAACAAACAACATATGGGCGCGACAGCATGTTGATGACAGTCTACAGCTAAGGACGTCCTCCGCTCTCATACTGCATGTGAAAATGACGGCTGCGGGGGGTCCCGGGTCACGATCAGGTCAAGAGCGACACCAGAGAAATGCGTGCGCATCAGTGCCGTTTCATGCATGCATGGAATCTTGCAGTGCGCTGAGAGCAGGACAAAGTCAACGTGATGCAGCATCTCAGTGAAATGAGGGCGACCGCCGTTCCCGTCAATGGGCAGCGGCTGCATGGCAGCATCACACACAATAATTCATGGAAGATGCACAAAGCATGAAAACCTCCTGCTCCTCGTATAACGAAATCTCCAGAGATTCAATACTGGATCTACAGATTCCTTCTGCATTTGGGGTGTGTTGGCTGAGGACAACAATGTTCACCATTGTGAAACTAAAGTGAAACTTTGTGTGCAGTAAACACGATGTAAAGGCGGTTCTAAAATGTTCGTTTTAAGCCTTGATATTATCAGTTGTGTTAAATCAATCAATAATCACTGAACAATTATAGTAAGTAATGGAAAAAGAACATATTCCTCTGGGAACCAACAGGAGTCTGCAGCACCTGTAGCCTAGATGGAGCGGAGCCTCTTAACCGTTTACTGATGTAGCAGCACAGCAAGTCAGACCAAAGGTGGTTCAGTGCAAAGGAAAAGGGCAGCGAACAAACTGGGCTGCAGCAGAGAGCCTCGCACGTCTGCCCAGGGCTGCCTGAGTGACCTTAGCTGGGAAATCACAGGAAGGGCGTGGATGGGTGTCATCACATGTGGGCCAGCTAAACGCTCCCTCTCAGGACTATAGCCCAAAACAGTTTTTATCTCCTCTTCTCTGCTGTTTGCATTTCAGTGACCCAACCAGAGGGACGGGGGCCAGGCCAGCAGGTGGCTTGGGCCCCCGCACGTCACCCGCTTCATCTTCACCTTGACCCCCCCATTAGCACGACGCTGTCACCATGCCGACAGGACAGCCGGGCAGCACACACACACACACACACACACACACACACACACACACAAAAATATATATATACAGGCACACGTGTGCATATACATAAAATGTAAATAATGTGAAAATGTATGCCTTCAGGATAAAATTGTAGTCAGATTTAATTTTTGGAAACTATTACCCCCAGATTTATTCAGGAGTGATCTCTCTCTCTGCTACACCATCTCTCTCTGTCACTCTCTCCTTTCCATCTCTCCTTCTTCCTCTCTGTCTATCGCTCTGTCTTCCTCTCCATCTCTCTATCCCCTTCCATCTTTCTCTCTCTCTCTCTGTCTCCCTCTCCCCTCCCCTCATCTCTCTCTCCCTCTCTCTCTCCCTCTCCGTCTTTCTTCCTCGCCATCTCTTTCGCTCCCTCTCAGCATTGTAAGTTTATTTGGGCAGCAAAAAACAAGTCCAGCCCCCGTAATCCTTGCTGTCTGCAGTGCGCTCTCTGTGCCACACTGCATGAATCTCCGGGGAAACACTGCCCATTCCTGCTGGATTTTAGGTCATAGTGTCGAGACACCAGACTCCAGGCCTTTTCCTTCTGAGGTCATGGAGCAGGTACTGGCCTCTTCGTCTGCCAAGACGGCCGCGGGTTGGGGGGGGGGGGGGAGGCACACCAGTACATAGCTAAATGCTAAGTGATAAAACAGCTGCCTAAAACTGACGGTCCCCATATAAAATCCCCTACGATGGATGACAGGTCCAACAATTCCGGGAAGTGGAATCACTTTCCTTCTCCCCATGGTGCACTAGCATCTAACATATATATCAAAGGGACATATATGGTCTCAAAGGGACATTACTGCTGACAACTGTGATAAAAACGTCCCCTCAAACAACAGATGACAAGTGTGACAATTACCCAAAGGGCTTCACTGCTTTCTGTCCAAAATGACTCTGTGTGTGTGTGTCTGTCTGTCTGTGTGTGTGTGTGTGTGTGTGTGTGTGTCGGTTTGCAATGATCACATTTGAGGATCACATTGTCCTCAAAGTGAGGTAAAACCTGAAATTTCCCTACTTTTGGGGACATCTTTTGATGCCCTCATTTGGATAACCTCAGTTTTATAAAAAGCTGTGAATCCAATCAAAAAAGTAAAAAAGCCAAGAGTCTTGTATTTGGGTTGATTACTTATGGTTAACATTAGGGATTGTTAGGGGTTAAGGGTGTCCTGATTGGGATTATGGTTTTTCCCATAGAAATGAATTGACAGTGGTGTGGTGTGGTGTTGTGTGGTGGACGTGTGTGTCTGTGTCTGTGTGTCTGTAGGTCTATGTGTCTGTAGGTGTCTGTAGGTCTATTGGTATGTTCAAATATTTCTCTCCAAGTCAGAACTCAGATGAAAACATCACGAAACGTCACAAAAAACGTTACTTCCCATCGGAAACACTCGTTTATGACGGTGAAGTCGGACAAGATTTTGTTTCCTGAGTTTCTAATGTGACGTAACTTCAACATGGTGACTTGGTTTGTTTGTAGTTTGTTTGCCGTTCAAAAAAAGAATATCGCTATGAATGAACTAAAAAAATGTTAAAAGCTTTCAATGTGGATTGACTATTTCGTTTCTTGTTTGTCTCTTGGAAAAATCTCCAATTCCCCATTTTCTCCATTTGGAAAACTCCAAATCTGCTAATATATAAAGCAACAACACACAGCAATGTGTTCATGGAGGCAGCCATGTTTGTTCCGACATGTGGGTAGCTTGAACGAGAGATTGTTGGACATGATGTCACTCAACTCAGAATTTCCGAGTTCCAAGAGAAAAACGAATGCACCATATGAGTGTGTGTGGGTGTGTCTGTGTCTATCTGTGTGTGTGTGTGTCTGTAGGTCTGTGTCTGTGGGTGTCTGTAGGTTTGTGTGTCTGTGTGTGTGTCTGTGGGTGTGTGTCTATGTGTGTGTGTCTGTGGTTGTGTGTCTGTGTGTGTGTGTCTGTGTGCGTGTGTTGTGTGTGTCTGTAGGCATGTGTGTCTGTGGGTGTCTGTGGTTGTGTGTGTGTGTCTGTGGGTGTGTGTCTGTGGGTGTGTGTGTCTGTGGGTGTGTGTCTGTAGGTGTGTGTGTCTGTGGGTGTGTGTGTCTGTGGGTGTGTGTCTGTGGGTGTGTGTGTCTGTGGGTGTGTGTGTCTGTGGGTGTGTGTCTGTGAGTGTCTGTGGGTTGGCGCTCTGTGTGTCCGAAGCCGAGGCTGCAGTTTCCATCTGGCGAATCGCTGCGTAACAGACACACGCGCCGCATCCCCATTCGCCGTTTGCCTGTTTGTGGGCAGCCTGTGCTGTGGCAAGCCGGCAAGAGCATTAATATTGGGAACATGAAAGGCCTGCTGACAGCAGGAAAACTGTTATGTTTAAGTCAGCTTTTGGTTTTTGGGGGGGAAAAAAAAACATTGGATCGCCGCTCACATAATGGCTTTGCGGCGAGGTGAGTGGGTTGAGGGGCACGCGATGGGAATCGGCTCACCGGGACCGACACTGACTCACCACCTTTCGAAATCCAGCCTGGAAGGAGCTGTGGTGATCCTGCACCAAAATGCAGGGGGTAGGTTCATTTTAGGGCAGCAGAACTGGCTCACAGACATGGGCTTTCTTGAACGGGAGCCCCCTCAGCACCCGGACATCCTGGCCACTGGAACTCCCAGTGGTATTACTGTTACTGGCTCTGTTATGCCGTATTAGGTGTGCATGTTCTTAACGCTACTCTCCTGTTGACTTGAATAGTTATCTCATTTATAAAGTTCTTGCTTTCTTGCTTTGTAGCTCCTACTCCAATACTCCTGCTTCAATACTGCTGACGCGGCATTCATCGGAAGCTCAGTTTCTGCTCTTATCCCTAGTCGACCCTTTGACAGCACGTGTGTCTGCGAGAGGCCATTTTACTCAGCGGCATGTTGGTTTGGACAGAAGCGTTTGGCACATAAAAATAAAGGTAGAATTTAAATGTGAATGGGAAGGGCGCAGTCTCTGCAGAGGAAAGACATCCAATCATACGGCAGCATCAACTAAAAGCCCTTCACATTCCTGGTGGCTGGTTTCGGGGAACATATTCTGCCTTCATTCTTCAGTGAGCGTTACTGCAGGCTGGTAAATGACCCAAGATATTTTCACATCTGAAATAAAGGGCCAGTGGTTAGAACGGTAGAATAAGGAACGGCACGGACCTGTGACCCGAAGTTTGCCTTTTCGAGTCTCGGGAGAAGCGCCTGTGCTGTGCCCTGGAGGAAAGTATTTAACCCGAATCTGTCCTGTAAAACGCTCAGCTGCACAAATGGGTGCAAACTGCCACCTGCAGTCGGAAGGTAATCAAATTTAAAAGGGCGAGATATGAGGCCAGGCAGAGACAGCCTTGAAATCTGCCTCCCCGCAGTGGCGTGCGGCTCACAGCTGACGAGGCCTTCCTGCGAGGCAGGCTCAGTGCGGCGAGAGTTAAGGTAACCTACAGGTGACACTGGCCCGTCGCTATGGCGACCCTCTCCACAAAGCTCATCTGGATGTAATTAAGCTGAAAACCCAACTGACATTTACGGGAGGGGTGGGAGCGATGGCAGAGAATTGGATACGCAGCCAAGCCCCAAGGCGGGGGGGGGGGGTCCATTTGCAGAGACCTAGCAGCAGGGGGCGCTACATCTCTGCGAGTCGGGAACACCATAGTGCGACAGGTACGGTAGAGTGTTAGGTTAGGGGGCTGACGTCACTTTCACTCTCTTATGAAGTTAGAAATTCCGGACCCTCGGACAAAATGTTATTTAACTTTATAATTTCACACATTTAAGCACTCCCTCCCCCAGACAGCTATAGGTATATACCCCATCTTGTGCTCCACAGCTTGGGGGTGGGGGTCACAGCACACGGTCAGCCAATGTGCAGCACCCATGGAGCTGGGGGTTAAGGGCCTTGCTGAAGACCATGACTCCAAAACCGGCAACCTTCCGATCATGGGCATAGAGCCTACTGAGCCAGTTGGTGTGTTATATTATCGCATGGTATTTTTGCTGATTTATACCTGCATGTTACATTTGCAGCACGCCCCATTCAGATCCACGTTACGGTATATCAGAGGGGGCCGGGTTCAGTTTGGCCTCGGGGTCGGTTGGCTGGGGGGGGAGGGGCGGGTTTGAGCCACTGCGATGATCGTTAGCTTCCACAGAGCCTTGGAGGGAAACGCGAGTGCGGATCGGTGCATCTGCACAGCATGCAGAGCGAACCAATCAATGACTCTCATCAAAAGTGATTGTGTGAATACTCCCCACTGGGCTTTGGAAAAATAACAAGGGGGAAAACAAAATCTGTATACAGCGGATCCTGCTTTCTGTAAAAAAAAAAGAAAAGAAGAAGAAGAAGAAACAAAGCAAAAAAAGCCTCCTTTTTGACATCCATGACAGAAAAGCCAGAGAAGAATCTGTCACTAAGCCTCAGGATGATACCCTCTGCCAGCGGCTGCCTTTCCTGAACACCCTGCCCGTTATATCGGGACAAATAAACATCAGTAAATGACCTCATCTGAACAGCTGGCAGTTGGTAGATCTTTGCAGCTATAGTAAAATCACTGTATTATAATATATATCTATCCATCTATCCACCCTTCTTACAAATGCTTATCCAGGACAGGGCTATAGGGGAGACTGGGCTCTATCCCAGGCAGAAAGGCCAGGAGGATCATTCTGAAGAAGATCCTCATCCAGCACAAGACACCCAAACACTGTGGGCACTGGCCAATTAGAGACACCGATTCATCTAACTGCAAAACAATCAACCGCAAAATTAGGGATGTCCCGATGTCCCGATCCGCTTTTTTGGTACCCTGAACAAAATCAATCGAATGGATATTTATGTCTTCCGACTAAGATTCCTGATCTGATGTTTTAAAACACACACAGACACACACCCACACATTTGTAATTATATATTTGTGGGGACCCTCCATTCATTTCTATGGGGAAAACTAATCCCAACACGACCTTAACCATAAGTAATAAAACTGGTATATCAATTCAGGACATCAATGAACATAACGATTTTTTTTATTTTGTGTATATACTTCTCTTTTAACAGTGATTTATCTGTGCACAACATTGATATACAATATACAACATTTTAAAGACATGGTATATATATCATATTTATATATATATACATACGTACATATATATGTACATATAAATTCTTGCCCAGAAACCGCAAGGGTGGCACAACGAGAAGACCTGCTACATATTTACAAAAGCTTAGCATTTTCCGCAGTGTTCCAGTGCTGCAGTGTGCGGGGACGGCAGGCCTGCCCTCAGCGATCGGGTCTGCGTCTAAACCGAGGGCAGACAAAAAGAGGGGGAGAGAAAGACTGGTGT
>JAABNY020000108.1:2335699-2349640 GCA_015164015.2 Brevimyrus niger | reverse complement strand
GGTACTCGACACTTTAAACTGATTAAGGGGGGGCTTTCGGGAAAAAGAAACCCCCTGGTTCAGCAGAACGAAGGGCAAAAACACTCGGGGGGCTCAGGGCCCCCCCCCCCCCCCCCAGCGCTTTCTAGGACTGCTGTGGCAACAGCTACACCGTGCCGGGGTCCAATAGCTACCACCATGCTGAGCTATAAAGTGCCCAACGCTGAGGTCTGACACCAAGCTAAGGCGGAGCCGCCGCACGGCGATGCTGAGGTGTGACATCAGAGCACCCAGGTTAAAAAGAGCAGCCCTTACCGAGGTCAGTAAAGCGACAAATGTGATCATGTGACCCTCCCATCAGCTGTTCACGTGGACATGAATACCAAATGCATTGCCATATACTGTCAATTCATTCATTCATTCATTCATTTACTCATTTTCTGAAACCGTTCTGGACGGGTCCGGAGCCGATTCCGGAGGCTCTAGGCGTAATGCAGCATAAATAAATATTTCAACACTGTACAAATGTAAATAGGATATATAGTCCATGCACTGCATATCCCAGTGGTGCCTAAATTGCTCCTTTATTCATATCAAAGGATCCATTGTCACTGTGCTCCTGCTTTGCATAAATGACCCTGACCTGGAGAATGCCAAAGTGACACCAAATGACTTGGGGACCAGACCCGCCTCAGGTGCTCGTACTGCGTCTATAATTGCCAGCTAAGTGATGTAACGGCACATCATCTGAAAACGTGGGACAGCTTTCCGAGGGCCTCAGATCCTGAGCGAAACTTCGGCAGGAGGAGGTCAGGCAGCAGTCTTCTGTCTTCCAGGTAACACCCACCCCTGTCTCCGGCATACGTATCCTGCTGTAAGGAGGCAAGAGGGGGATTTGCTCACATGGCCTCAAATGCCCCCTGCCACCCCCCCCTCCCCCCCCCCAGCCATTTAATATTACGCCACAGCACAAACACGCACAGAAAACTAGATCCAATGAACTCGTCTTCCTCTGCTCCCGAAACCGAATCCAATTGTGTCAGACCTGCCTTACACAAACTGAATGGTGCTCTGGGGTGGGGTGGGCGCGGAGAGATGGCGCTGAGGGGGAGAAGAGAGAAAGCGCGGGACAGAGGGATTCCTCACGTGATGCCAGAGCTGCCAGCGAGAGGGCGCTCAGCCGAGGCTCAGGTGACAGGCTCGTCTTGGGATGCAAATCAAGGTGTAACGGGCTCCCCTCACTGCGGCCGACAGGCTCAGAGGGCGGGTTCCCCACACTGAAGGTGCCCCTAGAATTGCACTCTGTGACATTTTCTCAGGACCCTGAGTCGCCTTCCCGAACTGCGACTATCATTCCTACGGCCCCGTGTGAATTGACGAGGCGTACAAACCAGTCACAATACTCTAATCATCCGGTTAAACTCCCCCCCAAAACAATAAACATTCAACTCTCGTTTCCACATACGAGGATTACAGGTCCATCTGCAGCAGAATCTCAGGGCTCCCCGGCCGACGTGAGGGGGGGTCTCTCCGGACGGCACAGTCACGTCCAGCTAACACGCGATCGCACTGAGCTCTTACATAATCCTACTGGTATGAAAGATTCTGTCCCACCGGCATCTACAATTCTGCTGGGTACGCGAAGGAAAGAAAGATCGATGTTATCGCACATATTTGGTTTCGCCAAAAACTGACAGGTGGGCCTTGGGCTCCTGGTCGTAACCGAGCTCGTGAGTTTGACTTATTTTCTGAAAGAAACTGCAAAATATCCAATCTCATGGCCTGTTTTGCTCATTCTCAGTCATCAAAAAGATCCCCATCTTCCCCATTAACCTCTGAAGGCTTGTTCTTCCAGAACCTTCATGAGACATTATACAGAAATGATTAACCACGCTGCCAATGCAGATACAAAATGTGATGTCACTTTTTCCTGCGAATTATCATCTGTGAATTATGCAAAGGAAAAAACATTATCTGTAATAATAACTGCGAATACAGTCATTTGTATTTAATAGATAGCTACGCTGACAAAAACTCCACACAATTCATTTAGCTTAATTCCATGTTTAATATTTTGTCGATGTAACAGCAAAATCCATTCTTGTACCAAACTTCAGCACTGAAATAGGTCGATGCTTTTGTTAATCGTAAGCAATATGGCCCACGTGCGGCAAAATGTCATACTGTTGGGCCTTAATTGACAAGCAGTACAGCTTCTGAAGCCCTTTTGAATAAACGCTCTCTGCATGGCATCCCAGACGCCTACCAGTTGCGGGTGCATTACTGTCAATCCTCTTACTTCAATGTAGTGTGAAGAGCCCCTAAATATTTAGTGAACAATCCAGGTCTGTGTATCTATCAATTTTTACAACCACTAATCAAGTATTAGGTAGCCTGTATCCAAAGGTAGCAGGTACCAAAGGCCCAACACTGTATAGGAGCCCCAAAATCGGACATTGGAGGTCAAATGAAATTTGTCAAGTAGGACCCCTCCCCCTACCCCCCCCCAAAATGACATTTTGCCTAGCTATGCCCCTGGGCATGAGATACATTGAATGGCACCCCAGTCTATCGCAAGACACTTGCTAATACAGAAGATTGTGCGTTTAATGAAATTCCACCTAACCTGCACATTCTCTGACTCTTAGGAATCCTAAAAAACGCAGGAAAATGTAGGAAGGAAACATAAACTCCGCAAGGCAGACGGAGCCCAGGAGAAAAGAGCGAAGGGATTCATGCCCAAGGGATGCGGGAACATGCAGGAAAGACCCG
Source organism: Brevimyrus niger (assembly GCA_015164015.2). Taxonomy (NCBI): domain Eukaryota; kingdom Metazoa; phylum Chordata; class Actinopteri; order Osteoglossiformes; family Mormyridae; genus Brevimyrus; species Brevimyrus niger. The sequence goes on along the minus strand of JAABNY020000108.1, from coordinate 2,346,889 downwards.
CGTGTCTTTAGGGACTGTGCCTCTGCTGTATGGCGCATCACAGCCGTGGACCAGCAATCAAAGACCCAGGCCTGAGGCGCTGGGGAGCGAAGGTCACGGCTCCCTGGCGCTGGGGGCTCAGCCTCCCGGGGCTGTACTTCCACAAGGGCCCGTCTCCCCGTCTCCCCCCAAAGCTCCCACCCGAACGCGAGAGGCAGAAGTCACTGGAACCTGACACCCACCACGCACTGCCTACTGGAGCGGGTTAGGGCCCCGGGCTGGAGCAGGCGGGGACCGGCAGCCGGAGGGCCGGCAGTTGCTCCTCCGTCCAGCAGAGAAACTCGAGAAAGAGAGATTTTCGAGGCCTCGTGTTCGCCACTCCACTGGCCCGTTTCTTAACCTTTTTGCTGTGAACCTCTGAAAAAGTGCATGGTGGGTGTGTTCACCTGCGCTGCCTTTGAAGATAAACATGCCGGTAAAGCACGATTCCCACCTAAGCAGTGAAATAGCCGGCGCAGACCCGCACAGAGTGATTCACGGAAGCGCAGCATAGCGGACAATTTAACACCGTTTATTTTGTGTAATATATAGTATCAAAAGGACTTTTTTCATCAATTATTAGCTATTACTTATTTATGTTAAAATATATAATTTTAAGGAAACTACATATATATTAAAATTTATTCAAACTGGCCAAATTAATGCAAAAATCATACGAATAAACCAGAATAAGTGCTAAGACTCCGTACTAATACAGGAATTACAATGTTTTAGCTGACGTTAATTACAGTTTTGCTTAATTGTCTCAGTTTTAAAAAACAAAGCCGCAGTTACACCCCTGTAATTTCCATTACTGCATGTCCATGACGCATCACATTAAACTTCGCAGTCATTCATCGATCTTAAAAAATGATTTATACCACAAAATATTAACAAATCTAAAAGCATTTTATACAAACAATGAGCACTGAACACTTTTTTTTTTCAGCTCTAGTGACAGACAGCCCAGTTCTTCTTAAACAAGAATTCAACTTATTCACTGGCATGGAGACCACCAGCACTGTCTGCCAAAATCGACAGACGACAAAAGCGAAACAGCCGCCTGAACTCAAACATAAATCGGTGAAACAGCCAATACCATTAAAATGGCAGTAACCTGGCATCGTAAGAAAATTACAAAACATAATAGGCACTTCCATGATTAAATACCTTACATATATCCGCGCTATGAATTGATGTCTCCATGCACATGAGCACTGAGATTCCATTTTATTGTGGCGCAAGAATATATAATTATTCCATTGACTGATGTTACGGTAATAGTGCAATAAAAGCCATTGTCCTTTACCGTACTCCTCTGAAACCACGCAGAAGTCAGTTTCCAAATAATAAATGTGTTTTTTTTATTATTATTCATAATTTACAGACCGCAGTCTATTACTCATTACCCCATTTCCTCCATCATCCTCATATTAACTATTTATTCTTAAATTACTATTTCAAAGTAATAAAGAGAAGAAAGAAAAATAAATAAAAATCAGCATCATTATTTTTGATAAATTAATAATGCGGGTGAAAAGCGAAAATTGATGCTTCTCTTAAAAAGACTTTAAAACGTGATGTTTTCAAAACCTGCGCATTTGTGAGGGAGGGAGGGAGGGCTGAGCGGAGGGACACGCTTCGTTAGGTCAGAGGCTTCCTTCCAGCTTGCGGCAGGGCCAGGGTCGCCTTCACTCGCTGCTCCCCGTTACTCCGCTACTATCGTTATAGAGGCAGTGACCTCTTTCCAGGACACATATATGACTCCTGTCACCACAAACTTCCTTAAGCGTCTGCCAGTAGCTACAAAAACGGCGGCTGAACGATGGGACTGGATGGACTGGGAGTAAAGCTGGCGCCCGTCATTTTTCCGCCCCCAGACGTGGCCTGTATCCCACCCCACAGTGTGACTAGGCCACCATCGTGGTGCCAAAGCAAAGCCCCTTTGGGTTAGTGCTGATGGCCACCCCGCACACCAGGGAGGGCTCTGGGAACGGGCCATGCGGTGCTTTATCTCTCTGTACAGTATCTACTCCGTGTCTTACATATGCCCCCATATGCACTGTTCCTCCAAACCACCACAAACCGAACCAGACACGACGTCGCTCTGGACGAATGAAACTGAAGTTCTGATGATGACAATGTCATCCCCCCCCCCCCATCTTTATTTTTAGGACTGCAACCCTGGTTACAGCCACTGAAAAAAAACACACACTAAGAAGCTGTGAAATTCAGCTGTGCCCTCTCACTTTCGAGAGCTAAAGGTGTCATTTTGCACTATCCATGCGGGTAAAGAATCATTAAATTAAACGTTTAATTGAATACGATCAATTAAAATGCTCTTAAACTAATTCATTTGTGACACACTATAGAGTCCGTCTGCTTTCAAATTTAAAAATCGCAATATTCTCTTGTACTATACAATTTATTATGTTTACCCATGATTGTGTTATCCTTAAGTGCATGGTGACCTTTTTTATGCTACCGGTGCACAATTATTTTCAGTCACAAGAGGGTTCATATGTATAGTTAATTAAATAATAATGTAAACTTCATTGAATCTGCTTTGCCGACGTATTCGGAAATTAAACCTCTCTGAAAATCCTTTAAATAAATCTGACGGTTCTTGTCGCTAAAATAAAATGTTGAATAATCGATGCTGGAATGGCCTCGATGTGCCCGCAAACCACGCCGACGCGCAGCAGTTCGCGTCTTTCCTGCATTCATCCCCGAGTGGCGACGCTGCAAAGCGCCGATCTGAGAACCTAAGAAAGAGGCTGAAGCCAGAAGGGACTGGATGTCATTTTCACACTCACTGCATCCAAAGCGAAATTATTCTAAATGTGATTATCCGCTGAAATAAGCGCTCTTCCAGCCAATCCCGAGTTGCGTATCTATGGTATTCGGCGAGATACACGGCCGGTTAGACAACGTTTGATTTCCATAGGTGGGGGAGCCACCGAGCACCTGCCTGTGAGGGAGACAGCGGGGCACTTTATTAAGATACTTAAAACCCACATATTAAAGCGGACGACAGTACATAGGCGGACACAAAACTTTGCACAAGTGAGAAAAAAAGGCATAGAGACGGTCCGGTGGGGGCTCATACGAAAAAGGTCTAGATGCCTCGCAGAAAACACTATCAGACATAAGCAGTGCTTGTTTAATTTTGGTAGCCATGTGGCCGTTTAAAACATTTTTTTATAAGAGAAAATAAAGTTGATCGACTCCACACTGGGCTTAATTGTTCAAACGTACTTCTCTTTTGACTTAGGTAACAGTAATGAGAAAAATGTATTTTGTTATATATAAATGCGTATATACCTTAAGCCCATATATTTTCCACACTATAGAGAAATGTTTGGCAAATTACAAAACTGAAGTGTTAGGGCTTATTTTTTACTCAGGTAATAATCACAATTGCATAGAGCATCAGTATTTTCCTCAATTTTATATGTAACAGTCAATGTTGAAATCTGTGGCAATATTTTGAACCACTGACGATGGCGTTATGTACAAAATGTAACGCATCTATTGTCAGCGCCCAAATTATCACATCAGATAAGCTGATAAAGTTTAACATAAAGTACATCTTTTTCACCGATAAACGTATTTATGCAGCCATCACTAGACAGACAGACAGATAGACAGGCAGATAAATAGACAGATAGACAAGAGGCAGGCTGATTAGGCAGCAGCACATGTAATGGTCCCGTTTCACGGTCCGCTGCGTGCTCTTAAGCTGCAAAGTAAATAGGACTTCAATCTAGTGGCCTGTCCTACGATCACGGAGGAGGGGTCGAAACACGGCGTTACTGCAGCCAAGGTTGCTCCTAAACAGTCTGCAATTGCAATAAAAAGCGCTTGCAAAGCACACGGGGAGCATCAAACACGCCCGGCATCTTCGCTTACAAACAATACGCCTGCATCCGACTGGCTTCTAAGTAAACACGCTGCAAAAGTCCAGTGTGCAGATACCCGACTGCACGTACAGTTCTGCTTTTACACACACACTGATTCATTTTATGATAATCAGACAAGAGAATTATTAGGCATCACCCAGCCCGATAAGGAAAACGATCATAAAACATTTCTTAAGTATTCATAACAGACCGACAACATCGTTAACATTATCTACAACCTCTAAAACGCGCAAATGCACGTTTAAAAATCTGAAAAATGAATCAAACAGCACATACCGCAGTTTATTGCGGCTGCTTAAACTAACTTTTCATAGAAAATTTAACCAAATCACGTTTTATCACCTAATTTAATATAGTAGCCTGTTGCGATTCGCACAAGTTCAGCGATACCCGTTACGTTATCTTTCTCAGATATGTAAATTATCACAATATGTCGGGTTTTCTTTTTACCAGTCTAACGAAATACCTTTGTTATATATTTTACCTAGTTAGGCGCACAGTACATTTTAATTACCCATATATTGATGATACAGACAAGTGGTTATTAAAATGATCCAGGCAACGTGGTTCAAGGGATTTGTGCCCTGGCAGCTCGCCCGCGAGCAGAGCGATCTCCCTACACCTTGTCCCAAATTGTCGCTAAAACGTTTCATCTTACAAGCCACGATCGGCACTTGTTCCCCGAAAAAAAAATGAACACGTATGCCTTACCTTCAACTGCCCATACAGTAGGTAGTATCCATAAAAAAGATAAGATATCCATAATTGCGCGTTTTTGATGCAATAATATGAGAAGCCCAGGCATTCAAATGGAATACGTCCTGCGAGCCATTGACAGCGCCTAAACCTTGACTACCAGCAAAACGGACCCCGAGCCTCCGGAGCGAGAGAGAAAAGCCCAGCCGGGTTTGGGCGAGACCAAGCGCGCAGACACGGGGGGCGACGTCTCGCGGGCAGCACCTCGCCGCGCGCGCACGCGTCCCTAAATTAACTTTTACGTGACACGCGGCCAGTAAGAAACGCGCCGCAGTCCGTTCGGTCATTATCTGCACGTTTTTCCTTCTTTTTTCCGAAAAATTTCTAGGCTGTGCCCACCTGATTCAAACTGACAATTTCCCCCATTTTATATCAAGCTGATTAAATCGTATAACTCGTTAATGCCGAATATTTATGAAAGTAAAGCAATTTTGACCCGTCTACATTACCGTCTTTTGTATTTTACATTTTGTGCTCTCTGGATCGATCTTTGTATACTGCTAATTGCACATTGTACAATGGAAATTAATTAATGCTTGAAAGAGATGACTGGGTGAACTTACAAAATCACTGACTGATACTTTATCGGCTGTCTATCATACGTTACACAATTATGATCAGTACAATTTATTCATATATAATACATTAGGAATTATGAGGCCTTTATCGTGTACATATTTCTGATGTTTGAACACGGCAACTCATAACCCAGGGTTAACCACATAAAAGGGTCATATATCTGTCATGTATATTACATGCATTTAAATATATTAGTACTTCATACAAACTCTTACATCAGCTAACATTAACAATTGAAATTCGCTAAGTGACAAATAATGCAATAATAATAAGTGCAAATAATACATAGGCTAATAACTAAAATAAGTGTGTCTGCGTATGTGTGTGTGTATAACACGTTAACACAATTCCTTTACCAAGCTTTTAAAGGAACCATTTTAGAGTGCTACAAATTCCGTACAGGCTCTTGGAGTATTCATAGTATTCGGATCTGCCATTTGACGTATTCCTGCCAAAACAGACAGAGGCCATTGACACAAATGCCACCGCCAGCACTCCGTCTACAGGATATTAGCAGAGCTTCAGCCTGCACATTACAAGCGTTTGAGATAATGAGGTATTTTCCGAACTATTCCAGCTTGTTCCGCAGACCCGGCAGACTGGTTTATTAAACTACAGGCGATTACACTGTGGTCTACCGCGTTGTGATTTTGATCTGGAAAGCCGCCTTAGTCGTAAGTGAATATAATGAAATAATGCAGTGCTTGTAATTTTGAATTTCATATTATGGGTTTGCAAATACACGGTCCAGTCTGTTTATTGTTAATTACCGATAATTTGAAGCATGATGAAATTGTATGTGGTCAAAATGATATTGCATGTTAAGCATCTGTTTATAGAACATTTTGTACAGCATGAAATTACATAATCTTTACAAGTTTATGTGCCGTAATGTTGTGAAGAACTGTCCTTTATAGTTCGTATTTTACCCTGATTTATATAGTCAGCAGTGCTCAACGGGAATAACAAACCCCTAAAATTATACCTTGTTTAATTAACAAAGATTTTTTTCAACACATTTGAAAACTCTAAAAACACATTTTAACTTTAACGAGCAAAACATTAAATAATCAGTTAAAGTAATCTATAGGCCTATTCAAAATAAGAAATATTAGGCTACTTAAAGAAACTTACGAAAAGATACCTTAAAGAAATTTAATTACTATGTATATTGCACTGTTTATTTACGATGTATATAAACAGTATTTTTGAAGATAATTGAACAGGCGAGTGAGGACGCCCCACGGTGTTAGATTACCTCGGCGTTCCACTGGCTGCCACTGTAACTGTCGCAACCATTTTAACTCGTTTTTGTCCAGACGTAACTTATAGTTGCGGCGTGATCCACGTTTAAACTGCCGTGACCTGTTTATCAGCTTAGCATTGCGTTAGCGTTTTAATGGCGGAACTTGTTAGAAGGGACTGTTCTTTAATATGCTCCAACATTGTATGAAAGATATTCGCATTAACGATTTTAATAACTGCTATGGCAACAATAGCGAGGCGTGGCTTTCTAAACTTCCTACAATACCTGATTTTCTGCTGTCCCGAGTGCTTTGCCTGCTACTACCACATCCTTAAGGTGCTGAACTGCTGATGTCTTCCAGGTCCAGTGGGTAGATTAAGCGTCTCTGCAATTTTGTAGACTTCTGCGAGTGCGAGGCTTGCTATACCCGCTCCAGTTGGACAGTCATTTACAGTCTTGGTTTCCAAAAACAGCTACCACCGCGGGACCCAACATGCTGCTAGTCTCCTCTGGGACTTGTGTCAGCCCTTCAGTGTCCCCTGACACCCCCTACTCCATTCCTGCTCTAGGGAGGTTGACGTTATCCTGTCTTGCCATACCTTGTCTCCTGGAATTGTCTGTGAAACATTGCCTATTGGAATGATGATTTTCTGCGTTCAGCTCCTGCCCTCCCAGCTGGATTGGACTGTGTCCCCCACCGCCGCCTGTGTCAGGGATGAGACCTGTGCCACGTGTTCTTTATGATCCACAACTTTCCCGTGGTGTGCCAGGATGCTGAGACATGCTTGCAGGACTTTCCCAATGTTATTGTGGCTTATTACTATTATGTACTATTATGACTATAATAATAGCATGGCCTCCCATCATTTGTTTCTTCTTCTTTACTTTGGACCACAGGCAGAGTGGTTGCCCCAAATCCCAAGCCTGTTTGATCACCTCAAAGTATTGCAACATGCTAACAGCCTTGTCTGCCAAGACATCATATAGCTTGTTCTGCAATCAGGGGATGCTCTCTCCATATGCTCTCTCGTCCGTATAGCTTTGTATATAACGTTGGAATGCTCTGTTTTCTTTAGTCGCTTTACAAATGGGAGCATTCACCCAACGTAGAACGCTGCTAATGTGAATGAACAATAGTAATGGTGCCACCTAGAGGACAGCCAATGTATACATCCGCCCAAAGCAGCAGGACCACAGGCTGAATCCCACAGCTGCAGACTAGGAAATCTGCGCACTACAGAGAAAACTTGCAAACTCCACACAAACACAAACTGGGGGCAATCCCAAAAACGAGACGCGTGCAGCAACAGCGCCATCCAGTGTCCCTACCCAATCAATGTATCTTAATCATAATATGTCAGAATGTACAGGATAAATAAATGCAATTAAGACTCTTCTTTAATAAAGGCCAGAATGAACATACTTACCATATTAAAACAAATGAAAACAATACAAAAGCATTGATTACCATAGATACATTCCATTTATTATTGTCACTAATACAATCAGTGCATTAATATTAGTAATACTGATATACAGTACCACCTGTATGATTTGCATAAATCTTTACTTTAGACCAAACTGGCATATGTAGAAACTGTCCTTCATTTCTGAAATGTGCCTGATTAAAGTCAAGCTATCATAATCTGCAGAGATCCTTAATCCATAATCCCTAGATTTTGGGCAGTGATGCCGTTGACTTTACATTATGATCCAACCTAACAGACTTTACAGCTTTGGGTCCTCAGCTCAAAGAGGTTACGGTAAAACTGGATAAGAAATTTGACTGGTGACACTGGAGACGTCCTGTGTTCATACTGCGAGGGACCCCATGGCCACTGCTTAAACTTGACGACAGTTTAAACCCCACACACATTAAGCCTGGAAACTTTGTTTCCCCTTAGCGAAAAATCTGCAAACTCGCTGTTGCTTAATATGCTTCCTTCATTTGTTAAAAAATGGATTTACGTACAAAGATGCCTGTGAAGAGAAATAAAATAAAGCAGTGGTCATGTTTGTGGTTTAAATAGCAGGAAGCCTTATATGTAAAGAGGCTCCAACTCACTGTGTAAATACATCACTGCTGTATTAAACAGCAGTGATGTATTAATATTATATTATTATATAATATATTATTCATATGCAAGTGTTACTATTTACAAAGCAAATGCTACTCTTTGAGTTTCTTGATCTGTTAAGGTTTATATACTGGGTCATGCCTTTTAAAGGCCCATAATAGATGTAGTTGTCTTGGCCGGTGCTCAGCACTCAAGCAGAAGTCCCTAGAACGAGCAGCTCAGAAAGCCAGACGAAAGCCACACAGCAAAAAAAAATGACTGTGGTCCTGAAATAAAAACAACTGCTAAAGAAATATGTTCTGCAAATGGGAGAAATTTAAGAAATTAGCCCAAACAGGAGCTTCTGCTTTGGCACAACAGTGAGTGTCTGTAATGCAGTTCCAAAGATAACCGCAAAGGTTTTCTGATGAAAATGGGCCAGGACAGACCTTTCCTTATTCAGATCAGGCACCTGTTAGGTCTTTGTATAGCGCATAGCGTTTGAGGACTAAAGACCCGCAAAGATTCATATACAGTTCAGGTGAACTGCTGTGCTGTCAGACTGAAGAAAAATTAACGCTGAACTCGTGGATTCTCAGTGGGCTTAAGATGGGGGCTTTGACTCAGCTACGCCAGAACACTCACCTTTCTGTTTTTCAACTATTCCTGTGTGGCTTCGGCCTTAGGGTCACTGTCATGCGGAAAGATGAATCTTCTCCTGAGCCGTAGGTTCATAGCAGACTGGAAGTCCTCCTGAAATACTGCGCAGTATTTGTACCCATCCATTGTCCTTTCAACGAGATTTGACCAGATGCCCAGTCCCAGCACACGAAGAGCATCCCCACAGCGTGATGCTGACGCCACCATACTTCACCGTATGTATGGTGTTTTTTGAAGCACAGGCAGTGTTAGACTTACACCACTCATACCTCTTTGAAGTCTGGCAAAAAAACGTTCTATTTTGGTCTCATATGACCATAAATCTTTCTCCCACATCTTAACTGGGTCGTTCTTCTGCTTTGCTTACTGCTTTTGGATGTCCCAGCTACCAGATTAAAAGCCAGAGGTGACAGAGCTTTTTCAGCCGCTGGTGCTAAATTATGGAACGTTCTGCCTTTTCATATCGGAGTTTCTCAGACCCTCGAAAGTTTTAAGACCTTTCTTAAGACTCATTTATTTGAGTTGGCGTTTAATCCCATTTGTGATTGATATTTATTAATATTTACTTTATAGTTTAGTTATACAAATTTATCTGTAATATGTTGCGGTGTATTAATTATACATAAAGCACTTTGGGACAACAAGTGGTTGTCTGTAAAAGTGTCCTATAAATAAACTTGAATTTTGTAGCAAATGGCTCACATGCTTTTATGTGGACTTTCTTTAGAGATGGCTTCTTGCCACCCTCCCGTAGAGGCCGGTTTTATGGAGAGCTCTTGAAATTGTAGACCCATGCGGCTTCACTGCAGTTTCAGCCAAAGAGCACTGCAGACTGCAGTGATTCTTGGATTTGAGGGACGGCCGGTACTGGTAACAGCCTGGGTGCTGTGATGAACCTTCTGTTTTCTTATGATGGATCCAACAGGGTTTACTGGGACATTAAAACGCTTTGATATGTTTCCTGGCTTGTGCATTTCAGTGACTTTGTTTCTCACATCAGCAGAATGCTGCTTTGTCTTCATTTTTGCAGTGTCTGTCCAACAAGGACAATGACCCTTCAAAAAGACATTTTTATATCCAGAGAGAAACATGAAGACCAAGCAGTACCTAATTATGTTGAATTATGGTCTAATAACTGTCATCCTTGTGCCGTTTGTGATTAATCTGTCATTTGAGTAAACATGGAGTTTCCAAAGCAAGGAGTCTGAATATTTGTGCGAACAGCAGGTATCATGGTTTTATGTTTATATTCTTAATGTTAGTCCACAACTGATATATTTTGGCATTTGGAAATATAATGGAGCAAATGAGATCTCAACATAAATGTTGTCTGATATTATTGCATTTACAACTCTGTTAGCACACAGAAGAATATTACTCCATTGAAAATGAACAAGCCCTCCCAGATTGTCTTTATGGTTAACCGATCTGTCTCAATTTATACAATTAGAAGAATTAGAAAAGATCAAGTACTTACTTAGGGGGTCTAGGGATGAATTCTTCTCCATTCTTCTCAATTTTATATCTTTGTATATATGTTTGGAGGTAGATGCATACAGGACAACAATGTACATGGCTTCCTTTGAGTTACTTTTTTGTGTTATCTTTTACTAGTTTTTACTAGTTTTTGTTTTTTTGTGAATGAAGTTATTGGGGGGAGGGGTTGTTCATTGTTCATACAGTGTTAAAGGGAAAACATGGGGAAATGTCTGCCAAATGTTCATTTTGCCCAATCTTTTTATTGAAATCTCCAATAAGTAATATATATATAAAAAAAATAAATGTTGTCTGAGAAAATTGTATATATACACTCACCTAAAGGATTATTAGGAACACCTGTTCAATTTCTCATTAATGCAATTATCGAATCAACTAATCACATGGCAGTTGCTTCAATGCATTTAGGGGTGTGATCCTGGTCAAGACAATCTCCTGAACTCCAAACTGAATG
>JAABNY020000108.1:2311333-2323246 GCA_015164015.2 Brevimyrus niger | reverse complement strand
TGCTCTTGAGTGCCACATTTCTGAATGAGTCATTTCCCACTTACTTATTGTCACTGATTGTTAGGTTCTTGTATTAAATCGGGAAAATTTTACATTGCGTTATGATATGGATGATACGTAGCGTGGATCTGCACATAGATCTGACAGGTGAAAATCGCATTGCGAAACCTGAAAATATGAACCTACGTCAAAGATGTTTCGCACGTTTAATAACGAGGTCCAGTGGCAATTTTTCCGCACTATTGGAAATTGCTATTGGAAATTTAGATTTTTTTCACCCCACCCAACTGGCAAGGTCACAGCCAGAGGTTTGAGCTCAAAACTAGCACTAGCTGGGAAGCCCGACATAAAGCTGGCGACGGCTCGTACGTCAGGCGGCGGACTGACGGCAGCCACCAGTCAGTGATGACATTGCGAAAGTTGAGGTGACCCACAGCAACGTTACAGGGAACATATGAGCTCTGCAGAGGCGAGGCGTGCATTGCCGGAAGGCCCAAAAATGTAGCTCTCTTCTCACTGGGCCCTGCCACACCCCTTCCCTGATGGCTGCCTCCCAAAGGGTGAAGACAGGGGCCACAGGCCAGGTGCAGGAGCAGGCGAGCCTGTTAACGACACTGTAGCAGGAGCTGGGAAGAAGGTGGAGTGGCCCTGTGAGTGACTGTGGCAAGATCCTGTGGCGGCGGACGCAGCAGGGCAGGACACTCCGGCAGGCTGCTGAAGGGCAGGATAAAACCGGATTTGAAGTCATAGCACCTGGACAGGGCGTGGCAGCAGCTTCTTCTGAGCTGGATGGCAGTGGAACCGCGGCTTTTTTCGGGTCTGACACTAGCGGAGCAGCAGTGGCTTCACCTGGGCTGGGGCCCCATCGGGACAGGACACCGGTGCCCCGACAAATTTTACGATAAAGACTCAATGAGGTTTAAGTTTAGCACTTCTTGCTTTTAGAAATGAGTTGTTCGTTAAAATCTAAGAGTGTACCCTTTCTGAGTTGATAGTTGCAAAGTTGACAGTCCTGTTTCACTAACAATTCTATTGCTAGTTGGTCCCCTATGTGGATATTTTAATCAATACTAATATTTTTTGTATAATATCGGCAATAACGATATCCAGCTAACATCTGAGCCACTTATTAAGTGGGGTGGGGGGGTTTGCTAAAGGTGAAAGTGGCCAAGCTTGCCAGTACAGATTACTGGAGTGACATTACATCATTTTTTATTCCATGAAAAACAAAAGGTTGCCCTATGTAATGTGTCACGCCCACACAGGCAAGACCAAGCACCAGCAGACAATTGTCGACTAATCACTCCACTTCTTAAGCAGATGTGCCCGGAGGCTCAATGCGAAGTATTGTTGGCATTATTTATAATGTGCCTTACCAAGTGATTCTCTGTCTTTTGTTCTTCCCGATTGCCCTACCTGCTGTGTCCTGCCCTGCTGTCCTGCCTGTCACCCTGCCCCATCGACCTGCCTCCTCCTGTCTACCCTGCCTGCCTGCTCCGTCCTGCCCTGCTACCCCATGTGCTTCATTCCTCCTTTCCCATCGTCATTCTATCCTGTCTCTCCTCGTAGGACTAACTCCCAGATACCGACCTCTTGCCTGTCCTCCGACTACAATTTTGAATTTCCCTTTTGGCTGTGTTCATTCTCGAATTGCTTATTAAACCTGTTTGCCACCACAATACAGGGTCTGCCTTACCAGGCATCACAGAATACTTTGCCCTAGAAGAATGGACCCCGTGGAGTCTCACTGCCTTCAGCAGCAGGTAGATCAATTAACGTCACTAGACAACCAGCTCCTGGAGAAACAAGCAGCCTGTGCTCAACTACCTGATTCCTCTTATAAGGAGCTTCTGCTCTGGTTCCAGTAGCCATGCCCGATAAGTATGACGGCAATCCCGATCACTGTAACACCTTTTGTAACACTGTAACACGGTGGCAGAGTTCTAACTAGAATTTCGCAGCAATGCTGCGGGACTCCGCTGGGCGGAGGATTGCTTATGGATTCTCTGTCGGTGTGCCTTTAACCCGGACATACAGGATGAACTCATGTCCAGGGGTGCATCTTTGTCTATCGAGGATTTCATTGGCTTATCTGTCACTCTGGATAACAGCCTTAGACAGCGTCATCATCGGCGGACTCACCAGCATACAATGCCCCCTGCAGGTGAGGAGGAACTCCCTGAACCTATGCAGTTTGGACGCTCTCTCCTCTCGCCACCACAGAGAGATGCTGACACACCATGCAGGGTCCCTGCCTCCACTGAGGAGAGTCCGGACACAGTCTCCGTTCCTGTCCTATTCACCCCCCTCCTCCGGAACCCTCCATCAAGGTACGCATCTCTGCTTTTCTGGGTGTTTCCCAAGCTCAGTTCACCTTACCGGTTGAGGTATTATTTGCTGGAGAACAGTTGTGTACACAGGAGGCAGGCAGGAACTTTATCAATCAGACTCTAGCGCAGAAACTGCAAATCCCTCTGCAAGCTCTTTCTTCTTCCATTGCTGTGCTGGGGGTTAGTGGTGCACCCCTACAGGGGGGTCAGATCACCCATTGGACAGTCCCGGTAATGCTACGTGTGGGTGTTTGTCATGTGGAGACTATAAATTTCTTGGTTCTACCCAGAACCAAGGACCCTTTTATATTAGAGTTTATAGGTCTTCCTTAGTTCCAGGAGCATGATCCACAAATTCACTAGTCCTCTGGTGAGTTGTCTGCCTGGTCACCCCAATGTTTCTCTTGATGCATTGCTTTATCCTGTTGCGCCTTTATGATAGATAGCCTAGAACTGGAGGATCTCTCCATCATCCCCACCAAATATTATGACTTCCAAGACATCTTCAGTAAGTCACTTGCCTTTCAACTTCCCCCTCACTGGGATTGTGACTGCGCCATTGATCTCCTAGAGGGGGTGTCACTTCCCAAGAGTCGGCACTACCCCTTATCAATAACTGAAGAGGCGGCAATGGAGGACTATGTTCGAGAAGGCTTAAAGCAAGGTATCATCCGTTCATCTACATCCCCAAATACACCAGGCTACTTTTTGTGAAGGATGGAGGATTATGTCCGTGTATTGATTACAAAGTTCTCAATGCTATTACAGTTAAGCGACGTGAACCTCTACTCTTGATTTCTATTGTGCTGGAACAACTTCGGGAGGCTAGGATCTTCATGAAACTAGAGCTACGCAGTGCATACAACCTTGTGCACATACTGTACTAGTCAATATGAATATCGAGTGATGCTTTATGGTCTAGCCAACAGCCCGTCTATATTCCAAGCGTTTATGTATTTCATTTTTTGCAACATGGTTAACCGGTTTGTTGTTGTCTACATAGATGACATACTAATCTACCCTCCTTCCCTCTCACAGCATATTAACCATGTTCACCAGGTTCTCCAGAGGCTGCAGGAATACAGTACCATCTTTTCGTAAAAGGGGAAAAGTGTGAATTTCATCAAGCTCTGGTACAATTTCTGGGCTATGTTATCAAACCAGGGGTGGTGGCCATGGATGAATGGAAAGTTGTAGCTATCCAAGTAAAACCAAGTAAAGTTTTTTATGTTGCCCTTATTGGTTTCACTGACAGTAATGTTATTTCTGTGCATAACGTTAGATCTTTTTATGCATTAGCATTAGCCTAATAACAAACCACACGGGCTAAATGGCAAAATAATTTCAGAAAGGCAAACTTTATTCATGATAAAATGAGAATGAAAACATAAGGAGTTCATCTCCTTGGAAAATGACCATGATTGATTTTACCTCACCAAATAAGCCTGATTTAAATAGAGAACTTATCTTGCTAGTTATCTTGCTAGTTAACATAACCAACGTTTACTGTACCGGCCTCAGAAGGACAGTGTTATGTAATTCAACTTATAAAGATGTCAGCTTGCATTTGGAGATGAAACACTTAAACGAATAAATGAAGGTTGTAAAATAACATATTTTCAACAGGCTACTTACAGTTACCAATGCACAATGAACACAATGAACAGGTCACTCACTCAATTAGAATTAATAACGCAACTGGCTAACCTGCCTTTAGCACTGAGGTGATTAAAATGGTACGGTCCACATTAGGGGTGTTTGAAATAGTTTTACATAAAATTTTCATACAAAGTGAGGTTATCTTTTTTTTCTTTTTTTTTCTTTTTTTTTTTTACAACAAACGAAAAATGGTAGTACTCCCCCAAACTGCTATTTTCGTCTCTTTGGGGGAGTCTGGGTCTTGATTGGGGGGTACAGTACCCCCAAGTACACCCCGTAATTTGAACCATGCCTAAAGATGTTCGATCGGGTCGAGGTCCCCAGTTCTTCTCACAGGTATTTTGCTTTTTCTGCACCAAGTTGAACATCTCCCTCAGTTCCACGTAAGCGTGCCATCCCCAATCCAACAGTTTGGCGGAAAGAACCAACCAGGAGGTCTTCAAGGCATTGAGGCTTCTTTGCAAGGATAGACCCACCGAGTGGGCAACCCACCTTCTACGGGCAGAATACGCCCCTAACACCCGAGTAAACCCAGTCAGTAGCCTTTCACCATTTCAATGTGTTAGGATATCACCCACTGCTCTTCCCCTGGGACTCCCCAATTAGTGACGTCCCTCAAGTGGAAGAACAAACAGCCCAGGACATGTGGTGCCAAACCCAGCTCACCCTCTCCAGACAATTTTTGAGACAGAAAATCCAGGCCAATAAGCACTAACGCCCTACTCCTCCCTATCGGGTTTATATTATTATAGCTCAGTGCATCCCTCTACTGACACAGTGGTACCTCTTCCATGCACCTTGCAGGATGGTTCCCAAGTATACCAGGTGTGAACCCTCCTGAACTCCCTCCGTTGAGCGGGACAACTACAATACCTGGTGGAATGGGAGGGGTTGGCCCTGAAGAACACTCGTGGGTGTCCACAACAGACATCATGGACCCCACTCTGGTGTCTTACTTCCATGTTGCACAGCCTGCTCCCTGGCCCCATCCACATTGCCCATCTCAGACTCTAAGGGGAGGCCATAGGGGGAGGGGGGATGTACTTTCACGCCCACACAGGCAGGACCAAGCACCAGCAGATAATTGTCGACTAATCACTCCAATTCTTAAGCTGGTGAGCCCAGAGGCTCAATGCAGAGTATTGTTGCTATTATTTATAATGTGCCTTACCAGGCCATTCTCTGTCTTTTGTTCTCCCCAATTGCTCTACCTGCTGTGTCCTGCCCTGCTGTCCTGCCTGCCCTGCCTGCCCTGCCTGTCACACCTGCCCCATCGACCTGCCTCCTCCTGTCTACCCTGCCTGCCTGCTCCGTCCTGCCCTGCTACCCCATTTGCTTCGTTCCTCCTTTCCCATCGTCATCCTGTCCCGTCTCTCCTTGTAGGACTGACTCTCCCGGACACCAACCGCTTGCCTGCCCTCTGACTACGATTTTGGATTACCCCTTTGGCTGTGTTCATTCCCGGATTGCTTATTAAACCTGTTCACTAATGCATTATGGGGTCTGCTTCCTCTGTCCTTGCCGGCCATCACATAATGTTAGTCAAATTACAAGTCTAAATGTCAAGGGTACGGACAGTGTGTAGAGGTGTATACTGTAGCTACAGGCACCCATGATGAACACAAAATTCATCCAAGGTGGGGTTAAAATTTGGTGTTTTAGTGGTATTTACAAATTCTTCACAGGGAGCCAGGGCTTACTTGTAATATAAATGTTTAGTCTGGTGTACGCGGATTATCAAGCAAATACACAAATCAAAATGATTGCCCTCATCTACAGTCACAGTCAAAGAAATTTTGAAATACACTGTAAAAATAAACTCTATTCGATCATCAGTAAAACAGTTCTCTGAGGCTTGCATTTGAATATTCATAAATGCATCACACAATCATGTGTCCTCAGGATATTTTAGAGGCTTTTGTATTTCATTTCACTCAGTATAAATTTTTCAGGAACAGGTTAAGACACCCAAACAAGTTTAAAGTAAAAACTAATAACAAGCAAAAGGTGGGAAACACAAACAGACAGTAATAAACTAATAAATTTATAATTTGTAATAAATTTTGCATTACCTCATTTGGGAAACCTGGGCAATTTACAGTGTCTTGGTATTTATTTATTAATTTTTTACCAAATTCTAAGTACTACATGTGACAGACATGTTTGTGCTCATTAGAGGCAACATTTTAATTTTTAGGTTTATTTCTGGACATATTTGATTTTTTTTTCTTAAATTGCTGTAATTTCTTAAGAATTCTGGCTAATAATATTCAGATATATACCAGAGTCCGGTATATTAAATTTATATTTTATAAACTGCTTCAGTAACACTTCACTTCTGGTGCCACAAAAAATACAGTTTTATGCTCTTACTTGTGTATTATTTAATCACAAACTAAGTCTTAGTTACATACTGATGTCATGTTCATTCATCATTAATGAATTATGAAGCATATTTTATCTCAAGCAATTACTTTATTTGTTACTGCATCTGATAACTCTATGAACTACTAATGAACAACTGAAGGGAACAAGTAACGAATAATAAGTTCAATACTGGTCTCATGTTTGTCATGATGCAACTTTTATCTCAAGCAGCGACTATGATTGTTCATGATCTGTACTTTGGAGTAAATGAGTTACTACAATATATTTGTGCTCCCTCACATAAAGTGGTACCTTTGATTCCACACTGAAATTCAAAAGCAAGGTATTTTAAAATGAATATTCTCGGATTCCTAGATACGATGGCATGTCTGAACACATTCGCTCACAGTGCTGCAGTTTCCCCAGTCCGGCATTTCAGCTTCCTTGTGTAAAAGTCTTTTGCACGGTAACAACCTGCCAAGCTTAACAGACTCTGAACAGTCGCCATGTCTCGATCAGTAACAGACATCCTAAGAGAGACAATGTGAGGAGACCTGTGGTCCACTTACATATCAGATCCCCTTAAAAAGTACACAGGCAGCGTGATTTTTTTTGCTGTGATTTGAGTGTTCAAACTAAATGTTACTCTATAGAAAACCGAAGCCAGCTGGAGCCGTGCTCTAACTAGTCTCTCTTTGTGGTATGGTTTGAAATCGGCACGGTTCCCGTATGCCAGTGGAAAAGCCCCATAAGATGGGGGTGGTGATGATAAAAAGATAACAAGGGCAGGATGCCATAGAGGATGCCACTGCTCTCCAAAAAACTAACATCACTGTTGTGATGAATGTGATGACGTGGGGGTTGCGTGAGAAGAAAAAGAGAGAAGAGATTAGTGATTAAGAAAGGAACCCCGTGGGTACAGTGCTCTGTGCAATAAAACCGATCCCGCTGCTGGTTCCCGAAAAACTGTGTCCGTCTTTTTATTTTGGTAATACGGACATCTCCGTGACGACCCTGCCGGGCTGTGTGTGACGGTGAATTAGTCCCCATCTAGCAGGGTAAGTTCGTTACACTGTGTGAAAAACCACCTTCACAGTCCCAGAACATCACTGGGAAAAGGTTTTAAGCAATGATTTTAACTATAAAATGAACAAACATGCTTTATTTGCCATTTGCATCAGTACAGGTACATTGGAACGCTTCTTTTCCCTGACCCCATCTTGCTCTCCATAGCTAGGGGGGTCACAGTGCAGGGTCAGCTAACATGCAGCGCCCCTGTAGCTGGGGCCTCCGTTCAAGGGCCCATGGACATGTGACTGTTCTTTTGAGGTCAGGGCTCAAACCGGTGATCTTATGATCACAGGCACAGAGACTAAGCCACTCACTGCCCCTCTAAACTAAGGTTGAATTGTTCTGAAAGAACACGCAGCACTACTTATTGTATAAATAGGGCAGAACACACCAACATGAAACTATCGTTACAGTGCGGGAAGCAGCATGACTTGGAGCTGCTTTGCTGCCTCGGGGTCTGGCCTTGCTTGTTATCATCAAGGGGAAAATGAATTCCTAGGATTAACAAGGTTTCCTGCAGGATAATGTCATGTTGGCTGCCTGCCAGCTGAAGTTCAGGAGAAGGTGGGTGATACAGCAAGACAATGGGCCTAAACAGTGAAGTAAATCTAGTACAGAATGGCTTAAAATAAAAAAGCCTTTGGCAGGGGCCCATTCAGACCCCGGACTTTAATCTAATAGGTTCTGTGACATCAAGAGAGATATTCACACCAGACATCCTATGCGTACGCCTGATCCGCAGCTACTGGAAGCACTTCTTTGAGGTTATGGCTACCGATAGAGGCTTGACGTGTTTTTAAATCCACAGGTTCACCAAATTTTCCAGAGCCCTGTGAATGTTTAATGGGTGTGAACAATTTGTGTTTGTCTTTACGTGTGACTTACATGAAGATCACATTTTATGAGGCTCATTAGCATTGCAGAAAACCATATTTTCCTGCCATATTAGTATAGTGTTGATACTGATCTCAAGGAGAAGTCTGGTTTCCTGCCGCTGCCCTAATACAGGCAGTTAGATGAACTGGTATCTCTGAATTGCCCGCAGTGTGATATTGTGTGTGAGTGTCTTCCCAGGGATGGGAAGGTGCCTGTGCTGTGTGTCTCCTCCCTCTGTGCTGTGTGATACACTCCAGCCTTACCTACGGTTGCTACCCCTGTGGGGGAGCTCCGTTGGTCCAGTTAAAGAGGATTGTGATATTTTTTTTGGGGGGGGGGGCGGGAGGGGGGGGTCTGCCCTTTGAGTATCCTTTATAGGAGTTGTTCTCAATTTATTTTGCCCCAGGATTCCAAATTTTCCTTGGTCCTTAAGTCATAACACACAAATGTTTTCAATTTAGAGCTATTTACATATAATACATAAAACGAGATGAAAGTTTTTCCCGGACAGGGGCCGGTGGGAGGTGAGTTGACAATAAATTTGCCAACTGAGGGGGTGGGGAGGGCTGGCAGTTGACAAAACGAAGCACCAAAAAGTAACTGACACGCACCGGCAGACACACACTTGGGGGGCCACAGGGTCATCACCCAGAACCACTATCTGTGCTTTGAAGGACACAGATTTATTGGGGAACTTCATGTACTTGTTTTTTTTGTGCTTGGCGCGCAGATAAAACAGATTTCTTTCCTTAGCTCATTTATTTGCATTCTAAGCAAAATGTTTTCTTGCGCACTTATTATTCAAAAAGGATAATGACCAAACTTACACTTCACTAGGACATAACAGTAGGCTTACATGTGCTAATGAGCTTCCTCTCACAGCTCGGACACGGGGTGCTGAAGTTAATTCCAGCACTGCGTTCAGATTTTATGCTGAGCAAAACATGTTTCGAAGGGCCACTTATTCTCTGACCCCTGTACCTTTTGCTTAATTACATAATCACCATGTATACTGGCAGTACTTCATAGCAATCTGCCAATCATGTTTGACAGAATGGTATGAAATAGGTAACAGAGATGTCATTGCAGCATGGTGCTTCTGACACAGCAAAGAGGAACGGCTCCTAGAAAACAGTGAGGTTTATAATTAGTTGTTAGGATCGTGGTACAGGATTCAGTGGGGTATCTATTGAGTCAAATTTGTTTACAAGTGCCGGCTGTTTAGTTGAGGTTTGCTGGTGAGGGCTGGGGACAGGCCACTTGGGAAAGTCTCACTGCCATGCCCATTGTTCAATGCAGCTATTCCCAGAGCTCAAGATCAGTGTAACTTCAGGAAAAGTCATTGCAGCAAGATCACCACCACAATAAACATCTCTGTGGTACATCATCACCAATAACATCAAGAGCACTCTGGAAACAATCCTCACTTTTTCCTGTCATAGTGATAACTTGGTCTCCGTAATATCTTCCAGATCCACCCTCACAACTCTTTCAAAAGAGCTATTTTGGATTTTTCACACTACAATATAAGTCGCTCTTGGCTGGGCCTCTAAAATTGCACCAGCACATCCAGAATACTGCAATAGCTGTTCTCCGCCTCCCCCAGCCCCGGTTATTCTGTCTCGCTCTCCCTGCATTAATACTGGCATGTGAAGCTGCTAATGGAGCAGCACGTGTTCATCACACCCCCCACAGCTCACAGACCCTACAGCACTTCCAGCTAACTGTGCCCCATATCAGGTCACCTGACAATCGCAGGGATGAAACACTGCAAATGGAAACCTGTTCTGCTTATATGCGCCTTGGCAGCAAAGTGAGTTATTTTTGTGTAACATGTACAGTGTCCCCCAACTCTGGTGGTGTGAGGCAACAGTGTTACCTTCTAATGCACGATACCGTCCAAGTAGCACTTCATCCATTCATCTTCCAACCACTTATCCTAGACAGGGGGGGCTGGCATCTATCCTGGGCAGCATAGGGCAGAAAGTAAGGCTACACCCTGGATTAGACGCCAGTCCATTGGAGGCCACACACATACAATGGGCACTTCAGCCTAACTGTGTGTTCTGATCTGCGAGAGGAATGTGGAGGATGTACATGAAACCCAGGCGACACAGAGACAACATGAAAAAAAAACAGTTTCTGATTCTAGCCTAGTACAGCAGTCCTCATATGTATCTCAATGTGTTTATTCTCCTGAAATGTTACATGTGATATTATGCATAATTAATTAATCCTCTAGAAACTCACAGCCCCTAGGGCCTTGGATGAGTTACCAGCAACAGAATGCCATTTCACTCTTATCAGATGAACAGGAATTTTACGGCTTTTAGCCAATTTATCTTGAAAGGACAATAACTGTAAAATACTTCAAAGAATGAATTAAACAATACGAGTTGTGTGACAGCAGTACTAAAAGACACTCGAATATTCCACTATTTCCTACCACATGGATACATTTCCTGCCTTCATTCAGACATGTCCTTTTATCTTAGTTTAATGCATAAATCTTATGGGCACAATAGTATCTTTCAATTAACACCCAAAACGCTAAGCCATTGAGTCTGCCCTGTACTTCAGGATGGCTACAGAGTTTGTCCTAACCATTCCTAAAGGACATATTCCCGTATGTAATGTTTTACATCCCATAAAGCGGCCTGGATTCCTAAGAATTTCTTCTTTCCATCTTTTGAACTGAAATCTTGGTGAGGTGCTTGCTGGAAGGTCATAGATGCTCGCCTGACCCCTTTCGGTGACAGGGACGTCACCACAGTAGGTGGACGAGCACCAGGAATGGCAGCTGGCCCAGCAGAGCCGCGGGAAGCCGAGGGGCCTGGTTCCTGGCCGA
Organism: Brevimyrus niger; assembly: GCA_015164015.2. Lineage (NCBI taxonomy): Eukaryota > Metazoa > Chordata > Actinopteri > Osteoglossiformes > Mormyridae > Brevimyrus > Brevimyrus niger. The sequence continues at coordinate 2,312,095 of JAABNY020000108.1, read as the reverse complement.
GGCGCAGTGCTGCTTGTTCTGGCCGATGCAGGCGGCGTAGGCCATGACATGCGGAATGTAGCTCTGCTCCTGAACACCGTGCAGGAGGTGGGCCATAGGACCTTTGGAGAATACGGCTACATCCTCTCCTCCATGGGTCTCCATGCGCAGGGGCACCGCAGCCTGGGCCTGGTAGTTGTTCTCATCTGGACGAGGTGGGTGGAGGGGGGGATTTGACATGAGCACATGGCCTTTGCTCTGTGAAGCTACGCCTACAGTTCTGACACCAGTTTTGGGGTCTGATTGACGGCTGTATCAAAGCTGTGGGGGGGGCAGACCACCCCTGAATTTGGATGAGCCCCCCCAGGCACCTGATTTTCCCAAACACTCATTTGTGAAATGAATATTATTTCATGGTTCCCAAAATTGCATAAATATACAAAAATTGTGTCTGTAATTGTGGAATTTGGGAAAATACGGAGTTCTTCATTTTGTGCACTTAACAGAAGCAAGACAGTGACAGCATTCACTTATGCTACACAAATGTTAAATAGGGATCAGGAAGAGTAATATATGCTGCCTTTCTAGTTCGTTCTTTAATTTCCTGCATAGAGCCCTGCATAGGCTGGTGATTTTTCTTCTTAAAGTGCAGCTGACCGAAGCAGACCAGCTGAAACCGGAATCAGCAGGTTAACAGCCACGTCGTCAGCAGTATTCCGAGAGACATGGACAGATGTGGAATGTGTTTTCTTATTTAACTGAACATAAGATGAAAACCACACA
>JAABNY020000108.1:2291936-2311233 GCA_015164015.2 Brevimyrus niger | reverse complement strand
CAGCAGTATTCCGAGAGACATGGACAGATGTGGAATGTGTTTTCTTATTTAACTGAACATAAGATGAAAACCACACAACAAAATGTAACAGCAGCAAAGCCAGATTGGACCAGGCAATGGTCACTTACTGTAGTCAATGGTGGAAACGTTCTCTCTCCCACCGTTCACTAACTTGTATCCCGGGCCGTTTCCGTAGAGAATAGAGGTGAAGGGCTTCTGGTCTACATCACTCAGCATGGGAGCCAGGCCTATGTGATGTGGACAGTTTAGTGACATACATAATATACCAATTATAATTGTATTATAATGAAACAGCAGAGAGGGAAGACGTGGAAGATGCCATCCTAATATAGCTCTCCTCCGCCAGAGCTTTTACACTTTTTCAGATATTCCGTCTACATTGAAAGACTCGTGACACTCCACAAACCGAAGATGGGGTTGCCCCGTCGCGTGTAGCCCCCGAAGTTGAAGACGTGGGAGTGGTCAGCAGTGACCACGGTCAGCGTGTCCCGCTGGCTGGTCAGGAGCTCGGCCCGCTGAATGGCTCGGTCCATCTCCACGGCCTCGTGGAGAGCCTGCTTGGCCTTGCCCTCATGATGCCCGTGGTCGATGCGCCCGCCTGTCGGGAGGCAATCGTTAGCGAGACCTGAGCTTCGTACTACATGCTGGCAAGATAAGGTAAGATAAGCTGCTCTTTATTCATCCCAGAGGGAAATTATTTTGCACACAGCGGCATGTACCTAAAGCAGAGATAAAGTGCAAATAGATAATGGTGATAATGGTGCAAATAAATACAGCACACAAGCAGAATATAGTGCATGGAATAAATGTGATTAAATTAACATCTGGTGTTTGTGGCCCATGCCTTCGTTTTAAAGGTGAATTGCGGTTCTGGCATATGTTTGGCTGTGGAGGGCGGCCAGCAGGAGGCACTGTGGTGCCAGATGGCTGCAGTTAGAAAGGATCTACAGCGATGCTTCTTAGGACTCGGGGGTGGAATGAGTTGGTGGCTAAAGCCGCTAAAGCCGCTCCCAGAACGTGTCCCATGCAACAGAGAGGCTGAACTCTTCCTGATATTCATCTCTGGAACTGCCGCCGCTTCCCCAGCAGGCCACAGCGTAGCCATGGGATGATGAAATATCCACTGCAGCTTACTACACGCATCTAAGGACCTGAGGCTGCTTGGAAAGTAGAGTCTGCAATGGCCTTCCTTCTACAGAGTCGCTGTGTTGCCCATCGAAGTCTGAATCTCAGGTACTTGTAAAGAGTAACACCAGCATTCAATCCTGTTCTGCTTTGCATTCAGCGTGAGGCTACGGAGCGTCCTATTCTCTGTCCTCCATTTAGCCCCGACCTCTGCTGTCTTCCTTCCCTGTTTCGATCCCTCCCTGATCCTGTCCCCTTCAGACCTTTGCTGTGTGCTTGACTCAGGTCACGCGTGTTCCATATATCACTGACTTCCCCGGCTTATGACTACCTCTGCACCATGGCCCCAACTCTGATCCCGTTTGCTGATTGCAGTTCTGTTTGCCTGTACCCTGAAATAAAGTCCTGTGTGTCGCATTCTGCGTTCCTGAATTTCTGTTCATGACATCCTGCACCACCTCCGCATCCTCCCCTTGGATAGTGGGGAGTCTGTTACCAGGGGTCATTACCAGGTGGTCTGTTACCAGTTGTCTGTTAATAGAGGTCTGTTTCAGCTGTTACAGAACGAGTCTCTCAAAGGTCTTCATGATATGTGAAGTGAGAACATCTGATCTTTCCACACAGGATGTCTTCCAGGACTTGTGCACCTTCTGAACAAGATGGAGAACAGGTGCTGCAGAATAGGGCAGTGCAGACTTTTTGAGGGGCAGATGCACGAAGGGAAAACTTTGCCTACTTCTTGGTCAAATTCATAAAAAGAGGCATTCAGGCTTACTGCAGGACCCTGCCAAGGTGGAGACAAACAGACTGGGAAGTGGAGTGGGGGTGGAGATCTTGGGTTTGGTGCCTTCAATGGGGAAGTCGCATCAAGGTGTGAAGGTTATAGAGGTGACGGGAGCAGTGAGGGGCCTGAAACCCCCCTCCCCCCCAGCCAGCATAGTGAGGACGGTGGTGTCACAGGAGGGCAGGACAGGCTCATGAGAATCAAATCTGCAGAAGCAGAGATTGAGCTCATCGTCCCTGTACATCTGCTCCTTTCTAGCATGTTTCCGACCTGCTTATAGCCAGTGATGGTCCTCATCCCACTGCACACTGGCGACACACTTCTCATCCCACTGCACACTCTCGACACGCTTCTCATCCCACTGCACACTGGCGACACGCTTCTCATCCCACTGCCGACACGCTTCTCATCCCACTGCACACTGCCGACACGCTTCTCATCCCACTGCACACTGCCGACACGCTTCTCATCCCACTGCACACTCCCGACACGCTTCTCATCCCACTGCACACTCCCGACACACTTCTCATCCCACTTTCACACTGCAGGAACTCGGTCCGACTGTAGTTCCTCAGATACAGTTCTGAGGAACTCTTTTTAGGACCTACTCCAGACTAGGTGCTTTTTGTTCAGACATGAAGTATTGGGGAGGTTCTTACAGTGATACACTTGCTGATTGGTTGACCAAAAGCACTGGCAACTACATCTTTGTGAAAAAAGATATCCTCCTGAGACCCCACCCATTCATTTATGTCCATTGTAGTGGACATTTTATTTTTGCATCTACCTTTTCACTGATGTTATGAAACATATTTATTCCTTGAATGCATTTTTTGTGTGTGTATTTCCATATTTCTGCATTGGAAATTTCAATCGATAACCAATATACTATTGTCTAATATCAACTGTGTCGGCAGTGAAACTTGCCAGCCCTTATTAGCAGGATAATGTTACATCAATTTTTATCCTGTGGAAACTGAAAGATCTATCTGCTGGCCAGATTTAATAACGAGTCATAAACATGTCGCAGGTCCTATAAATAAAACAGAAATAATAGTCTGTGTCCCGTTTTGATTACCATTGATCCACCAATAACTAACAAATAACAAGTTGTGCATTCTCCATTGTTTTGGAGTTTTTGTGTCTCAAATGCTTGTTTACAGTAGCTTAAAGGTCCCATTTTGTTGTTCGGCGTGAAAGTAACCAGGAGCTTAAGGAATCCCTGGTTGAGATCCAGGGGCCTGTAACCAGGGACCAGGTTCTGGAAGTTTGATGTGAAAACGCCTAAGAGCATGTGCCAGGCTTTCTCCTCTATGCTATCCAACAAAGCCTCCTTAGCCTACTTTGTCATCTTCCATACCCTCCTGTTAGGGTCTAGCAGCTGTTGAAAAACTGGTTAGTAGGTGGGGCTGAGAGCCCCGGATAGTGGTGAGATCTAATAATATGTGCAGAGTCCTGTTACTGATTGAGCTCACAGGACTACCACACATTGCTCAAATTATTGTTAAATTAGTTGCCGTATTTGTGACAATTTCAGTAGATGACATTCTGACTTTATACAGCTGCAGGCCGAAATTTCTTACCGTTGATCTACTCATTATTGTCGTCAACTTCATCGTGAACCGAACAGAAATATTAGTTGTCACACTGCTAAAACATCATTGCATTTTTCAACCAGTGACAGATGGATTTGTTTTTTTTTTGTAATACTCCACTGTACATCATCAAAAATAACTCCAGTTCTTCTTGGCACAGATAGGTGCCATTATGGCAAGCAAATGGTTGTTAGAAATATAATTTTATACTTCTGTGGCTCTTCAACTGTGATTCCAACTGACCTCAGGATTCTGGATTTATTTTTCTTTCACGTACGTTTGATACCAGGTGGCACTGAGGTACAGTGAGTAGCACTGCTGACTCACATCTCTGAATCTGAATCCCAGCTCCACTCAGTGCATGGTGCTTCTTTCTAAGTTGTGTGTGTGTGAAGTTCTGCCATTCTGTCTTGTTGCCTGGCCAAGTGGATGGTACACCAATCAGCCGTAACATTAAAACTGGCTGTTAAATATAGTGTACGTCTCCCTGGTCTAACCTGTCATGGTATGGGTTTCCACAAGAACTCCAAGGTGTCCTGGGGTATCTGGCACCAGGACTCCAGCAGCAGATCCTTTTTAGCTGTGGCCAGCTTGCTCTCACCTACAGAGGTGTAAAGAGAATTTCCCTGCTGGGATCAATAAAGTATCAATTATCATTATTATTTAAATCCTGTAAGTTGCGAGATGGGGCCTCAATGGATCTGACTTGTTTGTACAGCACATCCCACAAATTTGGAGGCCAAGTCAACACCTTGAACTCTTTTTCCTCAAACGTTCCTCAAATCATTCCTGAATAATTTTTGCAGTGTGGCAGGGCACATTATCCTGCTGAAAGAGGCAATACCATTGCCATAAAGGGGCGCACTTGGTCTGCTACAGTTCAGTAGGTGATATGTGTCAAATGAATGCCAGGACCCAAGGTTTCCCAGCAGGGCATTGCCCAGAGCATCACACTGCCTCTCCCAACTTGCCTTCATCCCATGGTGCATCCTGGTGCCATCTCTTCCCTAAGTAAACGACGCACACACACTCAGCCATCCACATGGTGTAACAGAATATGCGACTCATCAGAAAAGGCCATCTTCTATGGTATCAGACCACACAGGCTAGCCTTCACTCCCCACACACATCAGTGAGCCTTGGGCACCCATGACGCCGTCGCTGGTTCACTGGTTGGCCTTCCTTGGACCACTTTTGGTAGATACTGACCACTGAATACTGGAAACACCCCGAAGACCTTCCACTTTGGAGATGCATTGAACCAGTCATCTAGTCATCACAATTTGGTCAAAGTCTATCAGATTCTTACACAAACCCAATTTTCCTGCTTCCAGCACATCAACTTCAAGAACTGACTGTTCACCTGCCTAATATATAATAGCATTTTTGACAGATGCCATTGTAGTGAGATAATCAATGTTATTAATTTTACCTGCCAGTGATTTTAATGTTATGGCTGATCAATGTATATGATTCTGCAAATAAGCAACGCTGCCCGTGCTTCACCTACCTTCAACCAGAAGATAGAAACCTTGAGGATTTTTCTTCAGGACTTTAATGGCAAAATCTACCATTTCAGTTAGAGAGGGATCTTCTTCTGTGTTTCTCTCCAAGTTAAAGGGCAGGTCTCCCGGTTCAAAGAGACCTAACAGAAAATTTCCAAGGATGGGGGGTACAGGACAAGGTTTATTGTTAATTTTCTGAGTACATTATTGCATCCGACATCAACCTTTTACACTTTACTCTTTCGCAGTGAATATTTAGCAAAGGAATTCAGTCTCTGGGATAAGAGCAGTTCTGCTTCTAGGGTAGGAAATTGCAGAAATCCTGTTAGCTGCACCTACTGCTTCCCAGAAGGTTCTGTAAGCGATGCTTACCCAAGATATAGTCCACATTGTTCGGATTCAGGCCCAACAAGTCTCTTCGGTTCCACACATAATGGCCTCTCTGGAAAGTCAAGAACATCAAAAAGTCATGAACAGTCCTTTTTAGCCAAGATTCCTGTCTTGTTACATATGTTACGGTTTATTAATTGTGTCAGAAAACGAGTTAATATTACTTTTAGTGCTTTATTTGTAATTTGGTAGATGAATTTCGCTGCTCTAACATCAGGCTTACCCCTGGCAGATTTAGGTACGGGCGACATGTACGGATGCCCAGGGTAGCATCTTGCTGGGGGTGACATGGGACATACATGGGACGCCCACACAAATAAAATAAAAAAATCGGAATGGTGACACATTTGCGCGTCAGTTTTCTATCGCTCATTCGCGTGTCACGTCAATGATGTCATGCCACCATCTAGGTCAGTTAACCTTGTTACACTCAGAAGTATGAGATGGGGAGGGGGTGGGGCTGGACTGAGGTCACCCCACTGAAAGTCCATGGTTGGTGGAATGGGGGGGGGGGGGTTCTGTTAAATAGCGCATCTCTGACTTTGTACAGTATTAATGCAGTTAGTAATATCAATCACACTACGACATGATACCAAATACACCACAATCCATTCATAATACTGCGAATGTCTGTTTCATAGACATACTGTTGCATTTTTTTTCTTGTTTGTGTGCAATTGTGAGGAATAATTTAATGCCAGACTGCACACCTCCGAGGTGAATTGGATTAGTCTTGACTCTTGGATGACAGTGTTTGGTGATGGATGATGTATTGATGCCCATGGGGCAAATTAACACAAATAAGTAAGAAAAAGTCTCAGACATCAGGCGACCAGATTAGAAAAAGGAAGAAAGAGGAGGAGAAAAGTATGAAATGCAAATATTTATTTGCATTGTTCCAAACATCTTAATAAAAATTACATTTAATGTTGAATTGTGCTTTTTCAGAGGGGCAAATTGACACACAGTTTTTCGTTTGTGGGGGGCAGGGAGGCAGACACAGTTTCTGTAGGTGAGAGGACATGGGGGGAGCCATCACTGGGGCCTACCATGTGTCTGACCCTGTCCTTCCACTCCTCCACCAAGTTGCGGCCGTCTCGGCGTGTTCCCGCATGCCTCCGCTCTTGGGGGTACTCCGCATCTGACGCGTTCTTGGGGAGCATGTATTTTCGTCCGCCTCCCATCACAACCTAAACATGAGTACAGGTCAAACACTTCAGACAAGTTTCACAAGTACAATTCGAATGTCCTCTTGACTGCTTAAATAGAAAAAAACCTTAAGTTTTAGTGTTACAAAGATGCCAGGCTCTTGTTTACAAAATTTACAAAATCTAATCTGATCTTGATCATCGGTATTAACTGCAAAGAGTTATCAACCACAACATTAAGTACTATTATTTTAGTCCCTCTCATGACCACAACCAGAATAAATGTCTTGACGTTTATAGTACCTTTTGTATTATAGTACCTTTTGGTAGACATGAGGCTTTGCATTATTGACTTGAATAACAAGTTCATTAACATTGCTGAATAGTTCAGGTCCAGAAAGTACAAATCCAGACCACAATTTTCTTTCAACCAGTTGAGTATAACGAGTCACAGTCACAGAGAACTCAACTGGTTGAATCAAAGTCTTGGTCTGAGTCATTACATATAACATAGACGCATGTTATGAGTTAGATTTGTCCTGCTCCTGTCCTGTTCATCAGTCACTGCAGAGAGGAAATTCTACGGTTCTCTGCTCATCTTCCTCATTTACTCACATCAATATTGGGGATGTTCTCAAACAGCTGCAGTGCGATGTCCTTGCAGCCTGCCTGAGTGGCTTCCGGGGGCATGTCGCTGTCCGAGAACCAGTCGCGGTCCACACAGTGCGCATAGGCCGCGCTTGGCGTGGCGTGGTTCACGCGTGTCGTCGTGACGATGCCCACTGACTTGCCTTCCAGACACAAAACAAACAGTACAGGAGTCTTTTCAGTCTTTGCAGGTGACCGATCTGCATTCATACCAGCTCTATGAAAGTGTGTCTGCAGGGAAAAAGGCAGATTTATTATATACCTATGAATAGGGCCGGCCGATATAAACTATATATCGTCTTAATAATAAGTAACAGGATTTAAACAATAAGAAAATGAGAAACTTTGATAAATAGTCCATAAGGAACATTGCTCAACAGCACACAGTCTATCACATCTCTTAAACAAACACAATATCAACCATATTGTAGTCTTTTAGGAATAGACAACCTATGCCAAAGAAATACGCAGCAAGGTTGACTGATTTAGTGGAGCATAGTGCATGCACCTGGTAATATCACAGAAGAGACAAGCATGGTCTGAGTGGAAGCTTCAAGCGTTGGTGTCAGAAGTGGAGGCTCAGCAGGCAAAACATCTTTTTAAAAAGGAGATATTGTGGATAAACATGGAATAAGAAGTCGGTGTTGAGGTGGTGCCTCACACCACTAGATCTGTGGACTGTAATCTCTGACGAAAACTTGTCCCAACTAAAACTGAAAATGCTGCAAACTTGCCTCACCACTTGAAGCCTAATGCTACGTTCACACTGCGAGCCTTAAAGACACCAGCCATCGCCGGCCTGAACGCGATGCTAGCCAATGATGGAGACGCTCTCTGACGTCATAGAGTGGGCGGGGACAAGGCCACTCAGAATGCTAGGCTCTGAGAACCTTTTAAAGGGGCCGCAAAACAAACAAACGTGTAGCTTATATCTTTCCAATGATTTCCACCTTTTTTTTACACTCGTCAACTAGTGAAGAGACAATTACCTGCATTTCAAAATGCACAATTCACCTTGTTTGCATGGTAACATGTAATTATATCAGAATCCCAAAAAATAGCTTAATTTTCCCTAAAATGTCACATGTGCTTAATAAATATAATGCTATAAACTATACGTGCTATATGTGCTATCGCTTAAAATTTTAATGCCATTTTTAATGCCATTAATATTTTAATGCAATATTATTTTCTTTAGTTAACATAAATAGTACTTAAAATGTATCACGACAGTTCTACTAAAAAACATAATTATGTTTTGACAAACAGTAATGCTATAAATAGGTTTAACATTGCCGATTTTGCTCCTCGTCGCCTCTAGAACGTTCCCTCCCTTCCGGTCGCTTTGACGCTCTCGCCGCTCGCAGTGTGAACGTAGCATAAGAAATGACTCGGTTCTTCGGAGTGTCCAATCACTCATTCACACGTCTTACAAATGCAGGCCTGCTGGTCCCATCGTTTTACATTATATAACTTTTTATACCGAGTAGAAGTTGACAAAAAGACAGTGTAACACTTTGACGCTTTTTATTGCCAAAACAGAAACCTTGAAACTTGCTAGCTTTTCATGAAAAGAAATGAAACCAGCACTGCAACACAGTGGACCTGCTAAGACGTCCCGTTGCCGTGGACGCAAGGCAAGGCAGGCCTCCGGTGGGGTACCTGCATCCTTGGCCCACTTGAGGATGGACGTGACCTCGTTCCCTGCAGTGGTATTGCACTGGCTCCGCACGGCTGCTGCGCTCACGCCGACTGTGCCCTCGTTAGCCTTCACGCCGCACAGGAACGCTGTAGCCGTGCCAGCGCTGTCTGCCACCTGGGCATTGGTGTTGTATGTCTGGAGAAGAAAGAAAACCAAGATCATTACTGGAGAACACACGCAACCAGGCTGTAAACCTGGTATTACACCCATCTATACTTTGTATTTGCATCATATGCTGGTATGGTGCTATGGCTGGGGTTATTTGAATACATTTTTCATTTTTCAGAATGTTCATATACAAATGGTGAACTCAGCCGAGAAGTTAGACTAAGACCCTCTCCCGGATAGTCCCATGCAGAATAAATGGCATGAATGCATGGATAAGGCGAAATCAAGATTCACAAGATTTCCAGCACTAACTGATCGCATGATCATGCTGAGATCCCACTTCCCAGGACTTTTTGCATGCAGGATTTGAGCCTGCAAATCAGCAGAAGCCATGTGATTGACTGACCCCAAGATACTGTCATTACTGCTAGATGTTTACAAGCATACAGTGGACACTGATAACAGAAGTGTGCTACTCTGTGCTCAGTGATGTCACAGTGATGGAATACCTTGGCAAGTGCAACATAGGGGAACTTGTCCATCTCCAGTTGCGTCTCCTCCCCACTTTGACCACTAAGCTGACCCTTCAGGATGCGGGCCGCTGTTACCGTGGGGATCCCCATTCCTTTTCATCACAGGCGAAAAGAAAAAGCGAACAATGTCATACCCTGTATCCCTGTAGTCCGACTGAAGAACCCTGATTTGCTGGCATACTTCTCTAACGTACCCCTACTGACACCTTCTATAGGCACCAAACAGCACAGTCTGCAGGGTCTGAGAAGGAGCCAGGGGAGTTGACCCGGGCCTGGTCACAGGACCCATCTCCCCCTCTCTGCTCTTCGCTTTCATGGTCATGGACAGAGGTGGCTAGTTCAGGTTTCAGAGTGTGAAAGTCTAGCCCAAGATTTAGGCGAGCAACCGGCTGAGTACTCTGTGACTGTGGCTGGTCGGTTGACACAAAATCTTGGCCTGGACTTTTACTCTGTGGAACTGAATTACCCACTTTTGGTCAAGAAGGCAAACTTCTCACATCAACAAGTAGTGTGATGGGGGTTGAGATGTTACTGCTCTCAGCAGGAATCCATAGCAACCATCCATCAAGATTTATAAAAGTCGTCACTATTAACTCATGGGTTACTAAGCCCTGAAGTCTAATCATGGAATCTTCACAATGAACACCAGAGCCCGTGTTAGAGACCCTTGACAGTTGTGCAGCTTACACAAAGACACCATATCATGATGCATAGCGGTGTCAGCGCTCTTCTATACCCGCACCAATGCATCACACAATCCATCCTGTCACGATTCGCACAGGGAAGCAGGCGAAGGAAGCCGTGGATATGGACAACGAACTTTATTCGCAGGGTGACACACAGTAGAACACATGTAACCTTAACGACTGGACTGGGGAACGAAACTGAAACGCTGACTAAATACTTTGAACTGATGACAGCAACAGGAAACATGGGGAATCCGCATGGGGTAGATGAGGGGGCGTGGCACACTGGAGGGTCGGACAGGCGGGGCATGACACGTCCCCCGTAAAAATGGCAACTAAAAGCCGCCTTATCTAGTATCACACAGCGTGAATGTCGATCCCGTCTGTGGTATCTTACTCTGTCTGCCATGCTTCCACGCCACAGAATATAAATGCTGCAGCAAGGCAAGCAGAGTATAACTGTACGCACCATCTCCAAGAAATAGGATGAGGTTCTTGGCAACGTTCCTGTTGAGTTCCTCAATGGTCAGGGCATGTCGCAGCCTGTGCTGAGCCTCCGCATTCCAGTATGAGGGATTTCGCTCCTGTACTGAAATGACAGGCCATGCAAAAGAGTCAACGGGGCTCGATTTTTAATGCCACAGTTTTGTGATCTGTGAAGGTTTTCTTCTGATTTTACCAAGAGCGATATTTGAGAATGATTGACTCAGTGTGCAGCACTATCATGTCACACTGCCATTGTGTGTGTGTGTGTGTGTGTGTGTGTGTGTGTGTGTGTGTGTGTGTGTGTGTGTGTGTGTGTGTGTGTGTGTGTGTTCTCAAATCGAATCGCTATTTGTCACATCACTTGTCACTTGGGAAGCACAAGTGAGTGAAAGACTTGTGTGCCGGGTCCCACTGCCATGAAGTAGTGCAGCTAAAACTTAAAACAAATTGAGACAATAGTGCAATGGAAAGAATAACAGTAAACATAAAAATACAACAAGCAGCCATGTGAATTAGAATATGGATGGTGGGCATGGATGGCAGAATGGCATTGACAGGGGGTCAGTACATTCTGGAATCCATGCCAAAGGCATGCAGTTCATCTGCATCACTAAATACCTCAAATACCCCCCATGACCCTGCAGCTAGAAGATGGATGCATGGAAATATGGACACCTCCTATTCACTGATAGCTGATATTATGGTAAACATATCAAAGCGTTTTGCTTATTGCATATTTCATTTTTTTTATATTGTATGTAAAACCTGTATTGCGCTGAAGAGACAAGTTCAATACATATTGAAGAAAGTGGTCACCAGCTGAAAAAAAAAAAGAATTATCACTCAGATGAACATACAAGGGCGTAACTTTGGCTGCAACATTGTGGGGGGTTGAGGTCTCCACCCATTACGGGGGAAACATGATTATTGGGGGGGGCTGTAGTAGCTGGTTTCGATTTATTGGGGGGGCTACAATCCCCCTATCCCCCCCATAATTTACGCCTATGTGCGCAGTCGGAGTTTTATTGCTCATTTGCACGTGACATTGGTGATGTCATTTCACCATGTGGGCCAATTAATCCTGTTTAAGTGGTGCTTTTATGTTGGTGGGGGTTGGGTGGGGGGGTGGCACTGAGGGGGAAGTTCGCCCAGGGTGCCATTCAAGCTGGAACCGCCATTGCATCCATGTTCAGGTTGTTCAATATAATTTTCACTGTCTTCAAAGACAAACACGGCAGATGCTTCTACACAAATATCAATTGGCCAGCAAACCTCTAACCATCTAGAAATAATGATACATTTCATAACATTTACTATCCGTTTATCACAAATGCTTTAAAGACAAAACATATGTTCTTCTGAGGAGCTGCCCATCAAATACTGCTTCAGCGAATATCAAGAGTGTGAATTTTTAAATTGGTGAAATTTGCTATCTCTGTATGCAGAGCAAATTCAATGCCAAGTAAGTAATGGAATGAGACAAGTCTTCCCTGAAACCATTCTGAACGACTCCATTCTTTGAAGGCACAAAGCATCCAAAAACACACACTACCGCTCTATACATAAAATCATCACAATTTAAATGCCTCTATTTGTGTTCTAGAATTATATGCAAATTACACAAATGCAGTTCATTCAAAAGGCTTTCGGAGGTTCAGTAATTACTACCCCTGTCAACTCAGATAGACTAATCAGTCTGTGCAGACTATTGTGTTTTTTAAATCACTAGCAGCAATGGAGTTTAAAAGAAAGCAGTGAATTACAAATTAAGCAAATTTTATTTGAACTTTGAATCAGAAATCAAAAGCAATAATAGGCACTTCCGGAAAGGGCGCTGATAACCCATTCACACAAGTATTTTATTCCCTTAATCTTGCATTAATTTAGATCAATGGTATGTGTTACAAATGACCTGCAGAGATGTTCTCGACTTTGAAAGGGAAACGTAAGTAAATCTCGTTGTTGGTAAATTTATTATCAAATTCTTTCGTTGTCAGCCGGATGAGAGATTCCTTGCCAAGCCTGTCAAGATACATGTGCCCCCCTAGGCCCCACCCCCGCCACTGCCAATGCCAAAGTAAATGCACAAACAAAAGAAAATGTATGATATATAAAATATATCCACCATCTAACTGCTTACGCCAGTCAAGGAGAGCCTTGGTCCTAATCAGCACAGGACACAAGGCTGGGGTACATACTGCATGGGATGCATGTCCATTGAAGGGCATGTACTGTACAGAACAATACCAAAGAAAACTGAGTGACACACGTTGGCAGAATGGCATGTCTTTGGATTATGGCGGGAAACCAGCACGACACAGGAAGAACATGCAAACTGCACACACAGTCATGCTGCCCACTGAGTCACCCTGACACCCACACATGAGCTATATGAAAAACAAAATGTCAAATCGGTGCTTCTGATTTTCCTTTTCAAATCACTCTAATATCTTATCTGATGATATCATGCCATTTAAAAACATGTCCGTAAATCTTTTAATCATATGTAAGCCATTAAGATTTCAAATGTGTTATGTAATGTATTTAGTAAATCAGTAGACATTAGTTACTCACATGGGAATTATGGTACTCACATGGGAATTATGATACTCACGTGGGAATTATAGTACTCACATGGGAATTATGGTACTCACATGGGAATTATATATTATATTAGGTACGGATGATCCTGGAGAAAGACCAGAAGAAGGACTTACCAGGAAACTGAGGTCTCCCTTGGCAGACCCAGGTCAGGCAAGCCCAGATGGTTAGCGTTATCATCGCTGAGCTGTCTTCTGATGTCTCAGTGCTATTGTCAAGGAAAATGCTTTTGCATCTACAGATGCAAACCAAACTGAGGGAATAAATAAATATGGTCAACATACAATTTTCAGTGCATTTTGTGCAATTTGTGCACATTGCTGATCTTCTATTTAAGTTTCACGTGCATGTGACATGTTTTCTAACTCATCTACTCCAGATCCTGGATCCGGCACAGATCTTCAGTGCAGCTGGTTACCCTTCCCTGATCTGTCTCACCTGCTTATTGAACACATCTGTAACACATTTCCTGTGTAATTATTTATTAAATGCGCTTTCTTCTCAACAGCTCACAAATTATGAACGTGTCTCTATGATAAGTATTCTCTCATTTTTTTGTTCTGTCTGTGTTCATGGATACTATGGAGTCCTGATGATTTGGCCAATTAACGACCAAGAGTTTTTAGAATCTATTTTGGCTTTTGGTAAAGTAAAAAAACTTCAGCTCATTCTGCACACTTAGTCAGAGCTTGGACATTCACAAGAATCATAGGTGGAAACTCAGCGTGTGTCTTTAAAAATATACATTTGGTGGATGAATCACTAACATTCTTTTTGCGAATACTGTTTACAGACCAAGGACATATTTATATGAAAATTCACCTTAACAGGTACATTCAAAGAAAACAAGAGCTCTTTACAAAAACTGTTGATGAGACATAATAGTAAAGACACCACAATGGGCTTTGGACCAGCTTAGGATCTATCAAATCATGCACCACTAAGCACACCAATGCTTCCGTAGACTAGTAAATTGCACTAGGTTGATACTGTCATTCCATTTTAAGTTGCCAATGTTATAGTGGGGTAACGTGTGGCTTATAATCTGTTTTATTTTTCTATATAAATGAATATATGGGAGGCATCTCTAGGAGTAGGTACAAACTGAGCGTGTCAACCATGGCGCCATTCCAGAAAGTTCTACGTGGTCTGCAGACTGAACGGGAAGCTGAGGTGCTGAAAGGGACTCCCCTGAACTTGGTGCTCTGTTCATTAGACGGATGTCTTTGTTTTGGCCTAGTTAATTCATCTAATTTGTAGTCAACTTTCATCTTATGCAGTGGAACATGGGACCTAGTCTCTATGGAATATTGTTAACCGGGAAATGACTTTGGGCCTCCTTGCAAGGGTCGACGAAAAGGTCACACTACTTGAGTAGTGAGTTGTTTGAGCTAAAATGGTGCTCTAATGTAATATGTCATTTAGATGCAATGAGGAGGGATAGCGCTCTGACATGGAGGTGCCAATAAGGTTCATCTGAGGAAAAATTCATTCAGAAAAGAAACTGCGAAGGAACCCTTAGAAAAATGCAGAGATCACTCCCTGTAATTGAGGAATTGAGATGACATGTATGTAGATGAGAAAACAGTCCACTTAAGTGGACAGTAAAGGCTGGAGATTATCCCAGACATTGAGGGGAGGGCTGGGATATTCCAAGGACAGCATTCCAGGGCAGGACAGGGCACTGAGGCACGTTCATATAATTACTAAAGTGATACGCAAAGAGCAAACTATGACCATTTGTTTAATATACACATTAACATATGTCCGTCAGTGCCTCATTTTCTTCTCAACCATTAAAGGGTCTGGTGGCGCCGCTACAATCATTTGAGAGATTTCCATTGACAGTAGTGTTAATTATCTGAGCGGCACTGAGCTCTTTGTTAGAGATCATCGCCCCCTAAGTTAAGTCTGAAATCAGTCAAACACGCTTAACATTCCGACAGCTGAGAAACCATAAAGCGAGATCGTCCTCTTCTACAAATTAGCTCACCAGACAGCAAACAAAACGCCTCCTCGTCTAGGATGCCGCCAGATCCTCATATTAATGTTTGTTCATTAAAGCCTGTTCAACCAAGTGCGCATATTTCATCGTCAAGAGCTTTTCTTTAATGTTCAGTCATTCCGAAAGTTCAGATTTTATTTTAAAAAGTAACTAGTGTAATTGTAAATGGTGATAAGAAATAGAATATATGTACAAACTTTAGCTTAAATTTCAGTTATTTTATGACCTCAGTTATAAAATGAAAACACAAAAAAAGAAATGTATAATGAAGTACAAATATATAAGAAATAAAAACCTATTAACGATATACGTATGAAGAAACTTCCTTCCCTATCACAAACGTAGTTTTAAGCGTCTGTTATAACCATTAACGTCCTTTCTGTCATGTTTTATTTAGCTATCCATTACTTTTGTTTGGAGTTAAGACTTTTTGTGTTTGGGTTAATTTTATTTAAAAAGCTGTAATAATGATTTTGAAAAGACATACTATAATTAGGTTCAAAGTTATTACCTCCGGGAAAAATCAAAGACAATGGTACCAGTAAAGATTTATCGAGTGGCTCCAGTAAACGTGACTTCAACTTTCAACTACAATAATCCAACATAAATCAGAATAAATCACGGCAGATTATCGGTGTTTATCTTTGAAAATGTTACCAATTACCATACGACAAAAAATTACAGCATCATAATCATAAACTTGATAATATCACAACCGGCATAAAATTTCCATACTTGAAACAAATCGCACTGCATGGTGCACATTGCGTGAAAACGTACAAACTGACCTTGTCTTCCTTCCTCGGCAATGAGGATAGTCAACGAGCCGCTAGGGGTCCCGATCCGCGGTCGTCCATGCGGATCTTAACGCCAGAACCTCCTCTGGGTATTTATGAGGTCTGAGCCTCGCAGTATTGACCCAGTCCCGTACCGTGCAACCCAGAGCAGGAGACGCTCCGCCTGCAAATGTAGCGCAAAGCCCCCGAAAGGCGACAGCCGTCAGCATGCGAGATCCTCACCCTACTTTGTACCACTGTATTCACTTAACCCTCACATTACCTATGTACAAGACAGCGTTCCATTATGTTCATGTCCAAAATCGCGACTTTGATCGAATCAACGGCACACCGAACGTGTGTTCTGACTACAAAGCATCCGTTAAGAAATATTATTACTATTTGTGATTAGTATTTAATCAATTCAAATATAATAATGTTACTTATTATATTATTTGTTACATTATTATATACTTTTAGACAACCAGAAAAACCAAGGCACGTTTAATCCGTATTACTGTACGTACAAAAACGCCATTTAAATAGCTGTCGATTATTGGAACATAATCGTGCATTTATCGAACTTTCATTTACTTTCCCCATTTCGGTTGCGCCTGTAACCATATTTGGAAATAGACACAGAACCGCTATACTGATGGGCCTTCTGGAAGATACCAGTATCCAGATTTAAATTCCAGGGTAGCTTGACCTAACAACATGTCTAGGAGTAGCCTTGACCTTGTTCTAGTTTATAGGAATTCAAAATGTAAGACGCCATAGAGAATAAGAATTGCATGGCTTGCAGATACTCAAGCATATAATTCATGTTAGTAAAAAATATCAATGTTAGTACCTGAAAATAATAATTATGTTAATGATCATCAGCAACAGCATGCTAATGAATGTTATGGATAGCAGTAATAGGTACTGACTAGAACAGAAATAGAGGCCGGTTCAGTGCACAGCCCATTCAGGATCTTAAGTGCGGCACTTGCAAGTTACAAATTACTCTTTCTGCAGTGTGTAATTCCCTCTCATTTGGTTGTCCATGGACATGCATGAGACATTATCCAGAGGTTGAGCCATTGACCAGTGCAACATCATGAATCCATTCCTATGGGTAACCCAACCAAGGATTCAGAGAGCCACTCCTCTCCCCTCGTCCTTCACATGTCTCTTGCTTCCAGCTGCATTGCTGTATAACATCTTGGGCTCCTCGGGCAACATATCTACTTTTCTTCCCAGACCCTGGTTCTGTTTCTTCACAGGTGGATTAGTCACTTGGCTGCCAACTTTGTTCAGCTGGCTGGAATGAGATTTTTAATTTGAGACAAGTCTGCACTCGCATGCACACACATTTACATGCATCAAACAGTTTATTACCTCGTAAATAGTCTGTAGGGTTTGCAAACTGCTTCCACGTTTTTGACGTGAATAATTTTATGTTTATATACATTTTCTGTAAGATTCCTTGCATGAGCAGGAGAACCTAAAAGCATGAGTGTCACAATGCAAATATACATGGTTCTCATTTATCCACCGTCTAATTTCAGTGGACTGACCTGCGCCCTCCTGGGTCATATTGTACAAGACATGATCTATCCTCCCACTCGTGTATCCAGCACCGGGTCTCTGTAATAGCCTGTCCCAGGCAGCACTGAGCACAAGGAACAGATCAGCAGGTACTAGCGCATGTATAATGAATAAGATCAGGACTTTGCCCTTCCTCTGTACATTCCACTTGTATAGGTTAGTTTTGAACCTGCTTTCAGCTTCATGTACAGTCCTGTACAAAAGTCTTAGGCAGTCAAAGAAAATGTCAAAAGCTATTTATCTGTGAAGTAAGTGTATATTTGCTCAGAAGCGTAGTTTGACATTAGAAGATATACAAATTAACAGCAACACAATAAAAACTGACAAGAATTTCTTCTGTTCCTCAAAAGGTTACTGATATCTAGTTAGACCGCTAGATGATCACCACTTCAGTTCCCAAACATATACTAAGGGGCACCTCAGCCATTCCATGTATTCATCAAATATCACACCAGCTCAATTAATAAATTAATGTAATTAGTTAAATGACTCAATGAGGTATTGATTGGCCAAACATGTTGTGCTTGTGGTCAAGTAAAAAGAAATATATGGGTGTTTTGCATGGTTACTGCAAATGTTGGGGTGACTTTAGGAGAAGTTTAAAATGGCTAAGCTGACACACTGTAACAGGCATCATCTCCTTGTTTCACACAAATGACCATTTAATCGTTATTTTCTTTGGCTGCCTAAGACATTTGCACACCACTGTATATGTATATTTATATCACACATACATTGAAAAATATTTATCCAACTTTTTACAAAATGTAATTCACATTTTTTTTGCATTTTACCTGACAGAAAACAATGTACGTTTGTATAGGCCCACATTTTTTAGGTTATAAAAATGTTACAGGATTGTTGTTCTCAAACTCAGAACTAAAAACTAAAGCATAAGGATCAAGTAATCCCTTACAGTAAGTATTTCAGGAAATTTCACAGCTGTTACCCATTGCTGCAACATGTTGTTAAGAGTATTTTGGATCATTAAGGAATCAGGAGTCAAGTAGTTAATGACTAATGAGAGGCTGCAAATACAGGAAGGCAGTGAGTGCGAGTAGATCATTAGTTTTAATTCAAGATTCACGCACTTTTTCATTGCATAACACAACAAAATAGCATTTATGACAACCCCACAGGTGCATTCATAAATACAAAATGAATACAAAATAGAACCTAAAAATAACATATTAATGGCAATGGCTGGTGATGAACCAATTCCTATTTGTAAGTTTTATATCAGACTCAATGGAGGAAACATATATGAAACAATGCTAGAAAGAAAATTCCATTACTGAACTGAAGTATTACACAATACAAAGTAACTACTGAGGTAATAGATGCTGTGCATTTTCCGTACTGTGGCTCAATGGTGCCCCCTGGCGTTAGAATCTTGCTGATATCTTAAAAGTCCTGTCCACTTCTTTTACACTGTATTTTCTCTATTTTGGTACAAAGCCGGGGCGGCATGGTGGTGCAGTGCTTAACACTGTTGCCTCACACCTCTGGGACCCGGGTTCGAGTCTCCGCCTGGGTTACATGTGTGTGGAGTTTTCATGTTCTCCCTGTGCCGTCGTGGGGTTTCCTCCGG
>JAABNY020000108.1:2263194-2276153 GCA_015164015.2 Brevimyrus niger | reverse complement strand
GCGCTCTTCCGATCTCCGCCCACTGCCCCGCCCCGGCTGCAGACTACTTTGGGAAGCAGCCTTGTCCCCCCCCCCCCGTTTTTAGCATTCTGTTGATTTGTCCGGCTCTGAGCCTGGGTACGCCGCCGTGTGGAAAGTTTATCCTGCCTATGGTTTATATATAGACTTTCCATGGCTTTCTCTGCGTATTAGACAGTGTTGTGCTGCTCGCTGCAGTGGACTCTTCCTCCACAGTGCAGTGAGGTTTCTTGTGATATTAAGCTGAATGAGGGGGTGGCTTTTTGTTTTTTGTTTTTTTTGCTTTTTAACGTTGATATTCCACTTTAAGAAAACACAGATTTGTCCAGACCTTTTTGAGGTGAAGTCTGTGTGGTCAGAAAGACCTTTGAAGGCTTTGTTTTTATTTTAAATTTTTTGGACTCCGTGTGACTTTCTTGTGTCCATGAACAATGAGGCCTTTGAAGTTGTCCTAGTGCAAGGGGCTCTTCCTGCTGCCTGATGGACCGTCACCGCACGTGCCTTCCTGTCACCCCCTCAGCTACTGGGGGTTGGGGGAATGGGGCTCATTTATGGCTCCATTCTGTGGTTTTTGTTGCATGTTAAATAATACGCATGTAGCATGCCGAATCAGAGTTTTATTAATCGTTTTGGGAGACGAGAAAGTAGCAGGCCTCAAGTTTGGGATCGCCCACTTTTAGGTTTAACGGTGTAATGGTCTCATTTGTGAGTTCTGCTCAAACATTTTCTAGTTATGTTTATGGTGGAAGAAGATCATCCATTTAGCATGAAATGGTTTAAATATGAATGGCCGTAGTCAGGGAGCCCCTGGTTAGTAGCCTTTGACACTGACGGTCGCAGCCCTCGGTCCGGGGTGCAATTTCCGGGCTAATTACTTGTACGGCACTGGGCCGATACCCTGCTCTGCTCTGACCTTCAGCAGTGCTTGGCCTAACTGCTGCTTCACCGCAGAGGGCTTTATCCCATAACGCCCCCCCCCCCTCCCCACTGGTAAGGATGAGGTGCATGCGGGACATGAGGAAGGTCGCGTTCCTTCGCCCTTCTTCCGAGCTCGCCGTCCGCCGATCTGCTTAGGAGGCATGGGTGTCCAGAAACATGGGAGTGGCAGTGTGGAGCTCGCGACGAGTCCCAGAACACGAGAGCTTCCGCTGAGCCTCTCGCAGAGTCTCTGGTCCGTACCCCCTGTGTGATGCAGATGGACTGAGTGGGCTTTTGCCTGGTTGCGTTTGGCTCTGAGACGGGAGGGGTGCCGTGTTTACAGGTGAGCCCTCTGAACTCCCACGGCCTTCTCCCCTCGTACAGTTCTTTCCGAGGGCACAGATGCAGCCGCCCAGGCCCACCCTCCCCAGCAACAACCCCGCCCTCCGAACAGGATCGCAGCCTCCCGGGCCGACTGTTTATACCGGCAACCCGTCCATCATGATGACCATGACGCCTATGCCCTTTCCGACGCCGCAGGCCACGCAGTACTACATCTCCCAGGTGAGGGCGGGGCCCGCCGGCCTGCTGGGGGGGACTCGGATACACGGAGTACATCTGTTTTAATGCTGCTCCTCTTTACTCTCCCTTCCACAGTATCGCCCCCCCACCCCCTATGTAGCACCCCAGCAGTACTCTGTGCAGCCCCAGTCGCCAAGCACATTCTACCACAGCCCTGGGCCAGGGGATTTTACCGGGCCATACTGTGAGTGGCCCCCTACTCCGGCGCACCTGTGCAGTAACACAAAGGCCGCCTGCATTGTTTCTGTATCTGTAATTTCTCTACTTTTATGGAAAAATCAGGCATTTTGAATAATCACTTTAAAGACTCTATGGCCATTGCTGGATTAATTCTTTAATTGAATCGACTTACTGCATGTTAATTATATACAGCGCAGCGTTTGTATGGAAACGTGAAACAAATCAGCTTAGTTTTTGTAATTCAGCACTTTTCTCTGGTTATAACTCACTGTCGCCACCCTTCCCGTTCAGCGGGGCCTCCTTACTACCCCAGCCCCCAGACTGTCTACACCCCCTCCCCCCAAATCATAGTGCCTACACCACAGCAACCTCCACCCACCAAGAGAGAGAAGAAGCCGGTGAGTCTGGGTCCATGGTGAGGTGTACATTGTGCTGTGAGGTTCACATCTACTTCTCATTGGTTACTCTTCATTGGTTTCTGTTAAGCCAGCTGGTGATTGGCCATAGTGTAGCCCCACCCACGCCAGGTGACAAAACCCCTCCCCTCCCCTACCACTAGTTTTGATGCCTTGGTTTGTGCTGCTGAATGTGAATCTGACCAGACCTGAGAAATGTTGCTTCCCTGCAGCAGGATTAGTTTCAGATTGGGATAAAATTTCAGTGTGTTTGTTATATCTTGAATGTCATCAGGTTTCAAGGAATTTTTCCTTTGAAAATATGTTCCAGGAGGCTTTGTCTCATCAAGATGTCAAATAGTAATAATAGATGGAGTTTCATATAAGAAGATATTTAAAAAAAAAAATACTTCAGCTGAGACTGAAATTGTTTACTTAAGCCTGCCTGCAGATAGTTTGGCACATTGACCCTTGATGGACGCTGATGTGTTGTCTGTGTCTCCCCCCCCCACCCCCAATTCATTTTGTCGTTTCCTTCTGTGTTTTATTTCTTTATTTTCAACCTAGATACGTATCCGTGACCCCAACCGGGGCGGTAAGGACATCACAGAGGAGATCATGTCGGGAGGCTCCGGGAGCCGAAACTCGACGCCTCCGGCCGGGAGGCCCTCCTCCACCCCGACGCCGCCGCAGGTAGGGAGGCTGACGGCACCGGCAGCAGGGGGCGCAGCGCGGAGAGGGGCAGACTTGCAGTGGGTCGTGAGCCTTTAGCGCAGTGCTGGTGGCAGCGGTGTGCTCAGCCACGGCAGCCTCCAGAAACCTTCATGCTTTGCTGTTGACTCGCTGAAGTAGGTTCCCCCGACAAACTAAGGTCACTGCTCTCTCCTCAGGCCGTAGTGAGGTCTACTCTTGGTTTACGTAAACATGTTTATCCCAGTGAAAGAGGGTGATTTCCCATTACAGAAGAGCAGGAGGTCACAGGCATTGCGTAACCGCTGCGCTGGCCAGGACTGAGCGTGACGCCCGCGGCCGTGATCCTGTTACACCATGCCCTGGTTTCCGCTTGCCTGGCCGGGCGCTTGGCTTCCTCCAAGCACTACCTGTGCCATTTATACTGAGCCCCACGCTGCCGTGGGAGGGTGTCCCGGCCGAGCTTTCTGGACCATCCTCGGTTTTCACTGCTTGATCCTCCATCCAGATGTATTTGGAGACCCTGCAAGTGATTCCCGTTTGATACAGCAGCAGCTTAAGCCGCTGCATCATAACTGCTCACCCTACAGATTTTATAAATAAGGCAATATGCTGACCTATCATCACAGTGTTTATTATTTGGGAAACACCTTCATCCCAAATGCCCAGCAGCATCTAAGAATTCAGATTTTTGGCATTGACTGGCCAGACTGGTATGATTTTTAATCCCTCCAGCTGCTACATTGAGGTTTCTGTGCATCTGACTCCACACTCAGACGGAAGGAGTCACTTGGAAGTCAGACCCGATGGGGATGTCTGACTATCAGAGGTTTGTGCGTAGCTCAGTGGGTTAGGGCTCCGTGCTCGTGATCAGGCGGCCAGCAGTTCGAATCCCATGGTTGGCAGAGTAGTGTCAGTGTTGGGCCCCTGAGCAAGACCCTTAACCTCAGTTACTCCATGGAGTGCCATTCTCAGTTATACATCGAATGAAAGTATCTGCTAAGTAAATACACATGTGTGATGTCTCTGCTCATAGAGATCACACAGCACTCACTTCAGCAGTGGATGCAACATCACTTTTAATAAGGGGCCCAGCAAAGCATATTAGTAGACATTAAGTCTGATTATTGTAGTTTTTTGTTTTATGTTAAACAGTGAGAGCCTGAGTAAACAATCATGTCGTATAGATGTGATGTAAATGGACATTATCATGCCTTGCTTTAGGGAGGCTTTAATATCTGCAGATGCAGAAGTTAGCACTTAAGCTAAATTATGCTAAACGCCTACAGTGCAGAAATATGTTAAAAGTGGGAAATGGAAACAGCTGACAGATGCCTGTGATGTTCACAGCGGCGCACAGCTTGTTTCAGCAGCGCTAATTTGATCGGGCACCTGAACGGACGGCTTTCCCGCTGAGACATTAAAGGCCGCTTCATACTTCTCCGCATGCGTACACACGGATGTGTCCGCGTGGGGTTTTCATGACGCGTCACGTCGCCGTGCTCCTCTGCAGAGCTCCGCACCAGATGCACGCAGCTCTGGACGCACGCCGCATGCGTAAGCATCTCTCCTCCGTGTTGGAATGATGTAGCAAGTACTCGACATGCGCATGCACGTCGTTTCCTTTATGACCATGTATGCGGCTTGACCAGAGAAGCAGTGACGTCACGGTGTCCGTATATGCAGTGCAGATGTGCAAGTGTTGAGTGTGTAGAGAAGTATGAACCAGCCTCAGAAGGGAAAACACTGGATGGTATGGTCTTTTTTGCTTAGAGTTGAGATCACGATTCCCTCATTTTCGTCAAATTTAAAACTTTGTGGTGCCTTATTAAACTGCAACAATAAACACAACAAAACACGATTGTGCCAAGCGTGTGATTGATCCAGGACCGGCATATGAACTTCTGATCATAGAAAGGTAGAAACTCGAGTGGCCGTTCAGTTACCAAGACAGCTATACCAAAAGTCCCAGTACCAAAAGCGCCAGCTGGGGTACTTGTTTGGTACTTCGATACTTTTGGGTGGTTACTTTTGGGGGTGGGTGCTTAGATACTTTGTCCATTGGTTATGGAAATAGCCTGCTGCTGAAACACAACACAAACAGCAACAAACTTGGAAAGCAACAACAAGCAAGGTAAAAAACAAATGAAATATAATAATAATGATAGATGCACAGACAAAGTGACTCAAACTTCAACTTTGATCTGGTCCAAAAAGCAGAGATCAGGATAGCATAAAAAGAAATAAAGTATTTTCTTTAATATACTAGGACAGCTCGGTATTGCTGTGTGATTTTGTGGCAATAAATATTGGGGTATTTATAAAACAAATCAGGAGTTGAACATAAATTTCTCGCAAATCCGTTTAAACAACAATGATGGAATTGATTATGATTGTCTTGGAGAACTTATGCAGCGCTCATGCAAAAGCAGTGGAGGTAACTGATTTTTAAACGTATACTATAATCTTGAAAAGGAATAATAATTCTAGTTGCTTAACTATATGTTTTTTTTTTCCATGACAGAGTAAAAATGTTTTAGTGAAACATATACTCCCTGCTCTATAATGCGCATCTATGTTGCGCATCTAACATGCGATGTTGGTTTTAATAATGTGCATCGTACTGCCATTTTTCAAATTCAGTGCAAAATATCCTGTGATGTCATTTGCCACCGGTACCAGTTTTTACTCCAGTGGAAAACCATCTTGAAAGTACCATACTTTTGGTACTTTTTAGAAGTAACAAAAGTACAGTACAGGTGCGGTGGAAAGGCGCCCATCAAAGATGTGCAGAATTATGGGACGCTTGAGACTGGGGGAAAGCACAAGCACTTGTTTTTATACAGATTATGTAATACAATGCAGAAGAACTGTTGTAATTTAGAAATGAGATCGCATACAGGTGTGAATCACGAGTGCATTATTTTTTCCCTCTAATAATTGTGTAGCGCTACTGTGGCGGGCAAACTTCCTTAAGACAATTACACTGCAAAAACTGGATTCATTGCAGTCGATGCAGCGATTGGCTGATTTCTGGTCTGTGTTTTTATTTGATTACCTTAATTTTGCTTTCATCACTTCTAAATGGAAAAAACTCGAGTGGATTTAACAAATTCTTGGAAGAGTTATCACTTTAGTGTTTTTATTTGTAAGACTTACTGAAGAGTCACTTGTGTACTACTATGTTCAAATAAATAAAGGAATGGTTAATTTCAAAATGCAGGAATGCTTAAGCATATCTTAAACAATGGTGTTACTAATGTCCCTTAAAGGTTCTAGTAGTTCTATAAAAATATCAGTTTTGTACTCA
Organism: Brevimyrus niger; assembly: GCA_015164015.2. Classification (NCBI taxonomy): domain Eukaryota; kingdom Metazoa; phylum Chordata; class Actinopteri; order Osteoglossiformes; family Mormyridae; genus Brevimyrus; species Brevimyrus niger. The sequence continues at coordinate 2,270,060 of JAABNY020000108.1, read as the reverse complement.
GTGTTTGCAGATATTCTGTCCTAAATTACTCCTGAATGGAAGTGCAAAATTTTGCCTAGGGCACTGCAATATGTAATATTTGTATAATCCAGTGGGTGGTTCCTTCTCGGTAGTGACTCAGAATTGACTTAATATCCAGTGACTGGTGATCAGGCAGCATTGAATCCTCTTACCTAACTAGTAGGGATGGGCATTTTTTGCGAAAAACTGATAAATGAATTTCACATATAGTTGGGCCTTTTTAAAATTGTTAGTGTACCTGTCTGCCTGTCACACAATCCTAACAAAAGTTTTCTGGCTTATAGGCTGCCCCATTTATTTCCATACGAAATGCAACACCACTCATTGCTGCAAAAAGATCATTTAAAATATTAACAGTACCCATGAAACTAGGGTGGAATGATATTGGGAAAAACACATTGTGAAATTTGCTATTCTTGCTATAAATAATGCAATATTTATAAAAAACAAAGTTGAAATGTTCCACAAAATTATATTGCAGCCAAATGGAACTAATCTACTAGTAGTGCCTGCCTTTACTAGCGGTGTAACCATATGGTTTTCCTACGGTTTGGTAGGTGTCCATAATGGGTTTTTGGACCATTGTGATGGTAGGGATTTGGTATCTTTAAGAAGAAAGTAAAAACACATTAAATTTTAATTAAATTATGCACTTACAAATTATGCATATACAAAGTTATATGTTCATACTGGTGCAGCGGCACAGACAAGGAAACACGCTAACATGACGCTCATGAATACCAGCACATATTCTGGGGCCAACCTTACTTATGACGTTTGCAATTAACAAAGGCAGCAACACGCACATTAATTTAAAGCGTTCGCAGATAAGCTGCCATCCATCCCCACGACGTCACCCTGTCAGCCAGTTGGCGACTGTGTGTCTAATCACTGCCCCTACCATGTGGCTACCTTTAACCCCAAGACGGATCATTTACGCCATCTGCTGTTCTATAATATATTATTTATAACGACTTTTAAAATCTAGCCCCTCAAATAAGATGACCCCAGTTTTTTTCTATGTATTTTGGGAAATAAGTCTTGTATTCGTGCCAGTACGTGTAGGAAAATGACAGGCATGTCGTAATACCATAGATCACATGTATGTATTGAGCCATCAGGGGCGTATCAAACCGTACCATAATATAATTTGTCCAATTACACCCCTTGTTCTTACTGGTAAAGACAAGCATTTTACATTCACACACTTGCTAAAAAGTCTCTACTGATACCCTGACAATTCACTCTTACATAAAACAGTTGAACTTCAAAATGAATAACACAAGCTTACTGGACGACAAATTATCATAATTAGTTATATTGCCTCTAAGTAATATTTTAAATGGCTCAATGTTCAATTGTATGTTGTGGTCTTTCTGTTAATGTGCCTGAAATGTCTGAAAACTGGTTACAAAAAAATCATAATTGATGGCGGTGGGTTAAATTGGGCAATCTTCTGGTAACAGGTGACTTCCAGAGCGATTTAAATGGTCAGTGTTCTGCATAGTCCCCACTGGAGCAGTGTCCATTCAACACATGTTTACATCGCCACGGTAACTGTTACTAAATCATGCTTGAAAGACTGCAGAAACAAAACAGGCAGGCTGAGCTGAACTGCAAAGCTTCCCCCTGATATCAAAATGATGATTGGACTTTTGGGGAAAACGCTGGTTAGTGGAATATTCTTGTAAGTTTTCTGTTGGGGAATCTGTGCTTGGGGTATGTTCAGTTTCTGTAATTTTCCACAATATTCAAATTCAAGAGTAGAAAACAATTAGTGTTCCTTAATACTGAAACTTTTGAGCATCAGCATTGAAATGTGTAAAACTGGTTCATTTTGCTTTTATTGACGATTTTATTAATCACTTTTATTTGTCCAAAGCAAAACATGAATGAAGGTCAAATAACAGGGTTAGCTTGTACTCTTGAAGCAGTTGGGGTTGAGGGGCTTGCTTTTGGACATGGACACAGACCCCTGACCCACAGTGTTACGCACTGCGATTTTGCTGCTGCCTGTGCATTTGCTAAATCCTGCAAAGGATGTGTGGGTTAAGGGTTAGAATGGTGTTTGCTCAGTTTGTCAGCATGTCCCATCAATTTGGACTTGGTGTTTGATTAGGACCCATCGCTGTAAGATGCAGGCTGTCAGGGGTCGGTCTTTGCGTAACTGTTCATCCACACATTTATTTATGCTTTAAATATCAATGGAGAAATGACATTGTTTGTTGTTGTGCTCATAATGACTCGGACAGACCCATTTACGCAGCTAGATGCTGATTGTGTTACTGAATGTGTTCTGGTTGATTTTCTTGTGAGGTCCCTCCTGGCACTTGTATTGGTAACTATTGCCCAGGGCTACTTGCTACCTAAAAACAGCATGACCTTGTCCCAGCCCCTGCTCCCTGACTATGGCTGTCACCTTGCTGTCACCTTGCTGTCCTTCTCCTTTTGCTTATGGCGCTCCTTCCGCCTCCTGCCCTGAGCACGTCTTCCTTCCACCCGCACGCTGTGTGGTCCCTGTTTGGGATTCCCGAGCAGCCTGCCTGTTCTCACTACTTCTACCTCTTGCAGATGAGCGGCCAGACGCTGGACCTGGGGCACGTTCTGTACGGCACGGACCCTGGCCAGCTCGTAACTTCAGTTGTCGACTTGAAGCCAGGTTAGTCTCTGCCGTACAGTTCACATCCCCGCCTGGTTGAGGCGCCCCCTAATGGCTGAACTGAGCATGGCGGGCGGTGTTAACGTGTCAGGATATTGATCAGAGCAGTAAAGCTCTCCTGTGCTCGGTTATATTTGGTGCTTATTGGTCTGGACTTGGTGGCCATTTCTCACTCGGCCTCTCTGCTTCGCTCTTAGTCGACGACAAGCCAAAACTGGACTGTGTCGTGCAGAAGCCCCCCTCGCCCGGGATCGGGCTGCCGGAGCTGCCCCCTGAGAAGATGGACCCTGACTTGCCACCCGCAGCGAGCATAGAGCCCATCTTCCCTAGCATGGCTACCACTTCTGTCGGTAGCCACGGTCAGCCGGCGTCTGTGGGGGAGCCGGCCGCTCCCATTCCTGTTCCTGTTCCTGTTCCCGCTCCGTCACCTCCCGCAGCCCCCGAGCTCTCAGAGCCAGTGGGGCCCCTTCCAGAGCTGGTGCCAGTCGTGCCGGCTGTCAACGGGCTGGCCGATCGGGATGTTGATCTCGAGCTCCGGAGCTCGGAGCTCGTGGTGTCTCCCGCGCTCCCTCAGGACCAGCCCCCGCCAGAGGCCCCGTCTCCCAGGGCAGACCCCGTCGAGACCCGGGTCGAGGGCGTCGCCATCAGCGCGAGCTCCGCTGCACCCCCTGCCGCAGCTGTCCTGCCGGCCGCCCTCACCGCCGCTGTCGCTGCTACCTGTACCGCTGCTGCCCCCCCGCCCCCGCCCGGCCTGCTGCCCCCTGTCCAAGCCGAGCCTCCCTCCGTTGTCATGGAAACCAGCGAGACAGACGCGGTGCTTAATGACAAAACGGACCCTGTGCAACTACCCAACTCTAGGAAAAGCCCCACTACAGGTGTGTACAGAGCTGTGTTAAATGGCTGTTTTAGGAAGCACTGCCTCCGGAATGTTCGATTGCGAGGCTGCTTATTCCAGCTGTCCCGCTTGCCGTCCCATTACATATGCAGGAATGCAGTCCAAATCGAAGGTTAAGTCTAAATGTCCAAAGGCAGCACCGAAACTCTATTTTGTAACATTTGCCTTTTATTTTGTTGTTAAAAATATGGAACTATCACATGTAAAATGACTGGTTGTGTGTCGCCTATGGCCAGCTCTACCTGTTCAGACTGTACCAAAGACCTGGACCAGGCCGAGGGAGGCTCCCCCTGCAGGAGACACGGCAGACGAGGATCCAGAGCCCAGCGAGGTACGTGGCCTCCTGGCGTCTTATCGACAGGGGCGGCCTGCTGCTCCTTTCTTCAGCTCATTCTTTATGAAGGCCTGCTTCTGCCGGTCCTCTCCATCTCTTTCCCTTACTCATGTTTGCCTCTCCCCCCCCTGCTTAGGCCCAGCCAGCCCTGGAAGCGTCCAAGCAGGACGTGACCCATGGGCCATCCCTGGAGGCGGAGCCCAACCCAGAACCGGATGTGGCGCACGCTGGTGCCCAGGAGCTGGAGGCGGAGCGTGGGGGCCTGCTGCCAGAGGAGAATGGGGAGCAGGAGCCGGAGTCGGATCCCCTGGGGAATGGGGCGGGGCACACTTCGGAGACTGAGAGCAGTGACAGCGGGGTCACCTTGGGGCTTCCTGCGGACGTCTTACAGGAAGGTGAGCGGCTGCTGAATTCTCATCTTACAGGCAGCCTGCTTCAGTCATTCCCGACGGCGGCAGGGCCCGGCACGCCCGATGCCGGCCCTTTGCCCGTTAAATCCATTCCCCTGACTTTCTGGGAATGTAATGATGCCACTGTCTGCCTTTGGATCATTTCCACTCCTAGGATGATAAAGGTCACGTTCCATGCGGTTAAAATTCCTGTTACTCGGGGTGGGTTGTTGGGAGTTTTACACCTGGGGAAGTAAGATCTGTTGCTTTAACATTCCTGTAACATCGATGCCGTGCCTCCATCCACAGAGCCAGTGGAGGTGGACGGGAAGAGGCAGTACGGCAGGGAATTCCTTCTGGGCTTCCAGTTCATGCCAGCCTGTGTGAAGAAGCCAGAGGGGCTGCCCCCCATCTCCGACGTGGTGCTGGATAAGGTGGGCGTAGCGTGACGTGGCTTTCTTGTGGCCGTGTGACAGTAGCGGCTCGTCTGCTCCCGACTGACCCCTCACTCGCTGTTCCCACAGATAAACCAAAGCAAGCAGTCGTCACGGCCAGCAGATCTGCGCGTCATCTCACGGGGCCCCGACTTCACCCCAGCCTTCGCCGACTTCGGCAGACAGGGTTCCGGCGGACGGGGAACGCCGGTAAGTCAACAAGCACTCGGACGCACGTGCAGGAGGGCAGATATTTCTCAATTATGCACAGGAACATCATCTCACCGTGAGTGTTCATCAGTATGTGCATGTGACCTTTTTTGGGTCCTGTTTGACGTCATCTTCCCTTGCCGAAGTGCGGTTCCAATACCTAATAACAGAAGCACATAGTATGGTAAAAATCTTTGGATATTGATTTGCCCAACCACAATTATCCAAGACGCTTAGGTTTCATCCTCAGCAACAAGAACAATCCCATGATTCATTGTGCCCCAAGTTAATTCTTGGGAGGCAAGTTGGCAAAACCGCTCTTGCCAAGACCACAAGTATGTTCTTTGTGTTCTGAGTATTGATAAACGCTCAGTGTCTTTTATGGTTCCATGGCTAGTTTGTCGTCATCTTCTTGAAATACGTTTTTTAATGGTGCCTGTTGTGTTTCCCAGCTGATGAACGTGAATCTGAGACGGCCTCCGCCGCGCAAGATTATCACCAACGTGTCGGTGAACGATGAGGTGCAGCTGAAGAAGGCGGAGAACGCGTGGAAGCCTGGCATGAAGAGAGAGGGGCCCATGGACGACCCGGAGGCCCTGAGGACGCAGGTTAGCCACCTGCGAAGCCAGGCCGTGCTTCAGATGACCAGCTGAAGCTGATAGCGCTGCTGCTTTCTGCCCACCGCTTAGACACCACTGAGAAATTCATTAGAAACGTTCCTCATGATGATTTTGCTTATTGGAGTTCCAACATTTAGATAGTTGCCTTATAAAATGAAATTCCCTTTCCATAATATCTGTTTAAGGTAGTTCTTTGTTTCCTTGCTCTGTGACATATAAGTGCCTACTGGCTGAGGCTGGGTCGCCCCCTTACCGATCAGACCACCCTATCTCCCCCAGGATCTCTTCCGCAAGGTGCGCAGCATCCTGAACAAGTTGACGCCCCAGATGTTTAATCAGCTGATGAAGCAGGTGACGGACCTCACCATCGACACGGAGGAGCGGCTGAAGGGCGTCATCGACCTGGTCTTTGAGAAGGCCATCGACGAGCCCAGCTTCTCGGTCGCCTATGGCAACATGTGCCGCTGCCTCGCCACGGTGAGCCCTGCCTCCGGTCACTGATGGTTGGCAGCTTGCTTCCCTGGTAACATCCAGACGCAGATGATACTGAGGAAGGCGCTGGTGCAGGGTGGGCAGGGCTGTTGACCTCCGGTGACTCATCTGTGTGGGTTTTGCCACAATAAGGACTTGGTCAAGCATTTTATGTGACCACAGACCTCTAGAGACCTCAACCGTCACCAGTGCAGATTGCAGAGCAGTTGGTGGGTAATGAACTGGACTTATAACATGAAGGTTCCTGGGTCAAGTTCCTGAAGTGTTGTACTGAATGCCCTTAAGTTGTGCAGTTTTTCTAGTGAAATCTTCAGATGTAAAACGGGCTGTATAAATATTAAAGGTGGGGGAAAAAAACATGGGCCCTGATGCCCCCCTCAATCTCTGCAGCTCAAAGTGCCGATGGCTGACAAGCCTAACAGCAGCGTAAACTTCCGGAAGCTCCTGCTCAACCGCTGCCAGAAGGAGTTCGAGAAGGACAAGGTGGACGACGACGTGTTCGAGCGGAAGCAGAAGGAGCTTGAGTCGTCTACCTCAGTGAGTCCGCTGCCTCTGCCTGGTTTTTGCTGTGCTGGAGGAGCGGATTGCGCTTGATATTCTGGAGACAAGGGGCAGTGGTTGTTTTTGTTGCTGCTGGCCAATCTCACATGACTCGAGGCTGGCGGCATTTCGTTCAGTCGATCTGCTTTGGTTCTACCACACCCACCCGGTTGTTCTTTGCCGTCTTTCCAATACTGTACTGTCTAACAATTTCTACTTTTACATACCAACCCCCCCCCTCCCCCCCCCCCTCCACCAAAGGCCAGTGAGAG
>JAABNY020000108.1:2226543-2241398 GCA_015164015.2 Brevimyrus niger | reverse complement strand
AATGCATGCACATTTAATATAAGAATATAAGAATGCATGCACATTTAATATAAGAATATAAGAATGCATGCACATTTAATATAAGAATATAAGAATGCATGCACATTTTCAGTACCTATTATACGGGCATGGGAAGCACCGCCAACCAAAACCAGCTTGAGGCTTTAACTTTAAAATGAGTGTTTCACGTTTCAAATTTCACTTAACGGAAATAAAACTCAAAAACACTTGGCGACATGAGTCATTTACAGGCTGCTAATTTTAGAAAATTTAGAAAACTATAAACAAGAAAAAAAAAAAAAAAACTCAGAATTGCAGTTTAGACAAACTTTTGGCTTTTCGTTTGTCGGTCCTGCAAGCAATAAACAGACCACCTGTGGAAATCCAGGTAGGTCAAAAGCAACCTTTTATCTTCAAAAAATAAACACAGCAGGAAGACTTGCCAGGGTTTCCATATCTGCTGCTCAGAACATCTAACAAGCTTTTTGTGAAGCTGGTGGTGCAATCAGCACCCATCTGAAGAAAAGTCCTGAGATGATTGGGACAGGTGCGTCACAGCGCATGAACATGCTGCCTGGATTCAAACTGAACCCTGGGGGTTTCCAGAACCAGGGGAGGAAAACACCACCGGGCCCAAGTTTATTCAGTCCATTAACACGATTAATCATCTGTGTTCCCTGTATCAGCACTTCTGAAAAGTGCTTTGGTCTATGGAAAGACCACATCTTTAGTTCTTACCGGGGCACAGGGGTGGATCCTAAAGATTTACACACCACAATAACCGACCTCTAAATGGAGAGTTTTATTCAAATGCTCTCCAAGGGCCCATCTGTCATACGGCAGGGAAGTAATATCACCAAACTCCAAAGTGCAAGAAATCCAGATCCACAAATCCAAATTTGTGCTGGGACATCTGCTCTCTAAGTAAGCAGCAGAACAAACCCCCCCTCCCCCCCCCCAGAAACAGGCCACCAAGGGTGGCATATGAAAAGTGATTTGCGGGCTCCTCCAAGGCTGGTCATCCCACCCGTGATATCGCATTTTCCACAGGGCCCCGCGAGCTATATGCCACAGGCGTCATAATACTCATGGCGCCTTCGAGAAAGACCTCCCTCCACTGGTGTCTTCCTCGCCTATCAGGCGGCCAAATCGAAGACCGCCGGCACACATTTCTAATCGCTGCAGACCTACGGCGATTCCATGGTACCAAGTTTACAGCGTTGCGATCTCTCTCTCTCCCGTCATTCTCACACTGGCAAGGGAGGATGAACAACTACAAAGAGAATCGTTTCTGCTGCCAAGCCGTCCTCAATAGCGGCACAATATTCTTTTCACAAAATCAAGGGGCATTGCGGGCAGCTGCCTGGAATGGGCGGTGTACCCCCCCCCCCTCCGCCCTGCCTCCGCCCGCTCCATCTTTTAAAGTGACCCATCACCATGTTGAAACAAAAGGTAAAGTGCACATTGCATGAGGAGATAGAAGAACCTAAGAAAGGTAACGGTCAGCTACGATCACCAAAGGAAAGTCAGCAGAAGATACAGCAAGACAGCTTCTGCTATGAAGAGGTGCTCTTACCTCTGTGGCATTTACTGTCCTACTGAAATTAAACAGCTTATCTTCATCAGAGGAATCCAGCCACACAAAGTCATGGACAGGCCCGTGTCAGCATGCATTATGTGTTCATGAGGTTCAGTGGTGCCTCACTTACTGTATGACAATGTACTAGCGTGCGATCACGGCAGGACCATGTTCAGTCAACACATGAAGATTTTCACTGAGTGGAATGAAATCATTTTTAAATTATCGTCAGATGAACTGGCACCAATACTGTGTATAGGTATAGTGGGCTTTCGCAATTCCAAACATGTAAAAACAATGCCCAGAAAAATAACAGGGAGTTTTTCCATATTTGTCTTTCAGAAATGATTTCAAATCACAGAAAACTACGAAACCAAAATATGCCCTTGTCTGGAATGAGCCCATGCATTAAATGCGGCATTGGGCATCTAGGTGAGTAAATCTTCAGTTAAATGATTTTGTGAAAATCATTCTGTCGTTATTAACATATGACATTTGGCGGTGGAAGCAAGCTAGGGATGTGGAGTGGGTAACTGGACAGACTCACGGGAAAGGGCTCGGCTCCCTCCTGGATGACGAAGCCTTCGATGAGGTGGGTGAGGATCTGGGGTTTCACTATGGCCTGGGGAGGCTTGTTCTCCGCATTCTGGGGCGTGCTTCCAGTCACAGACGGCGCATTGCTTCCATTTCCCGAGGTCATGGCTAGAGGCGAGCCCACACCTGGATGCGCATTCACCCTGTCACCGGCAGCGGTACCTACGGAGCACATCAAAACATAACCGTCGCTACAAATCGCGGGCTCATTATTAATTTCTCCCCGCCCCCTCGGTTTTCCTTTTTTTAAAATCTATTTAGGCAACTTCCCGAGCGCACGTAAAGAAAGTAGAAGTGACAAACGCAACGCTTCCACTAATGTTGGTAACATTCACCTCGGGCGTTTTATTTTTTCGTTTGCACCGTGCAGAATGACTGAAAATCAGAACAAGCGGTACCGTAAGCGGCACGCTAGGTGCAGCAAAGCCCCGAGCGCGCGGTTTGTTTACTCACCCAGGCAGCACGCGCGTCCGGCGCAGACATTCAAGGGGCGGCGCGCGGCTCCCTATACTCACAGTTAAAGGTGCTCCAGAATACAATCACTCATAATAAGAAATCCCCTAAACGAGTGCACTGGCCGTGAAAAAAATGCATGCGTTTGCTGTACGGACGCTCAATCTAAACAGCTGCCATGAAAACATAATCACAAAATTAAACACGCGGAGCCAAATCTGTGCTGTTGCTGTTCAACGCAGGCTAGCTGGCTACCTTTTTTTGCTGCTAATCAGCCAATAGTATGCAAAAGTTAAAAAAAAATCTGTTTAAAGAAGGTTTTAAATTACTTAAGTAAATGTAAATAAGGATGTGATTAGGTTAGGTTATACGTTTTAGAAAGTAAAGTAAAAATCCCAAAGAAATCTAGGCGCCTCCAACCGTTGTGGGGTCTTGCTGACAATAGTCAACAGTACAGGGAAGCACACGCCTTTGTTTCCTCCAACCATTTCCCTTTAAGGATTGTGTATTTAATGTATTTAAAAACATCTGCCGATCTAAATTAAGCCTTTTACGGACTCCGCGGATGAGACCTACCTCATATATTAGGCCAATTGTGGTAGGGAAATGAAAGTGAATCTCTCAGAAACTTTCCCAGTGAATTTGTTGTTTGTTCAACTCGGTCCTCCCCCGCACGAGTTAGCAGCACGACACTAACGCGCTTTGTACAGGGGAACTGAATAGGAAAGAGCCCGTCCTGGCTACTGACCCGCCGCTCCTGGAATTCTGTCCAATGAGGACGCGGTGTGGCCGCGAGCATGTTCTGCGATTGGCCGGCGAGGGCACTTGGAGCCCCGACCCAAAAGGAGCTTTTCCCACTTCGGCTAAAGACGGAGCTCCACAAATAGCAGACGCTCTTTACTGTCTTTTAATTTCTCAGAACTTCAATTTTTTTGTTTGTTTGACTTGTACTGAATTCCTTTTAGATATAAAAGCTAGCTGCTGAAGTGTTCAAGAAATACAGTTTAAGGCGTCAGTGTCGAGATTCTTCGTTTAAATTTAGAACCGAAGTGCCGCCGCTCTACGTGTTACAATACACGATTCCCCAACGGCGGTTTGTTTTGTAAGTCTTATTTGTAAAGAAATTGCTTACAAGTATAGACGTTTGCATTCTTTAAAATTTAATTGGCTATTATTAAATATGCTGTGATTTCCGAACGTTTCAAATAATAAATTAATTAAGGATTGTTATTACATTATAGGAGCCAAATATCACGTTAAATCCACACAAGCCAGATTTAGTCATGTCCCGTTAAAAAGCATTTCTCGCTGTATTTTTCTCCAGTGCACACCGACATCTTCGTCGTTTTTTAACCTTATTACATTTCCCCTACTCTGTGCTTAATCCAGCCCCCCCGCCTTTCTTACCCGGATGACTTATTCAGATGTATTAAAAGAGAAGAAGCCTGCTGACTTAATTGCAAATGCACTCCAAGGTATTTGTGTCTCGTTTTAAACAGAAGCACGTAATGCTTTGTTCAATGCGAAGGCTAATTTAGGACACTTCTTATTAAGCCAACTTCACAGATGAAAGAAAACAGCATAAACTCCGCAGCACCTCAACACTGAGCATCATGCAGTATATGCGCTAGATCTACGTGTAAAGGAGATACTCTTACCCCAAACGACACGCATGGTTAATGTGGCATAAAGAATTATACTGTTCTAAAACATAATTCACGCTGCACTGTGGATCAGCTTAGTTGCCCTCATGCAAATTTTGCAACTTGGTACGTCCCAGTTTTATCTTGTGGTCTGCTGTAAAAGCTACAGCTCCTGCTTTAAATAAATAAAATTGGCTGTTCTGAAATGGCCTTTGTATAGCCATCTCCTGCTCCAATTACATTGCTTGCATAATGAACCCTGGTAAACAGCTCTTGCCTTTAGTATAGCATGAACAATTTCTAGATTGGCAGATGGATAAATGCTCCTGGTTGCCCAAGGAACAATAACAGAGTGTCATTACCATAGGATGTATGGTAATATAACTCCATGAAGTGAGACAGCCTTTCAGTCTAAGGCTTGAGGCAGGCAAGTGGCAGGCAGGATGGTGGGGGATGTTCAGCCAGGCTGTGGAGAAGATGGCCTGAAGGGATGTCAGTGAGGCAGAGATGCTAATAGACCCACAGCGGCCAGCCCTGCAGATAGATCACAGGGCTCTAGGTTTGCTGAAGTATGGCCAAGGAACTGGATTCTCCCAGAGAGGCAGGAATTCCAAACCACACGAACTGCGTTTAGACATGTCTCAATGTCACGCTCCTATATTCTGGGTCTATTGCCCAAGTTAATGCAAGATTACCTAAGAGGACCCATTCAACACCAACACACCGGATGTGCTAGAAGCCAGTACACCTTTTGCCGATGGAGAAACTCCACTACTGACCGTAAGGTAAGACAAACAGCTTCACTCAATATGCCAGAGACTCGAGAACTATGTTGTTGTTAGAATCATATTGGTTTGTACACAGCTTTAGAAGGTCAATGGGGGTCTTAGTGAATTCGAAACACATCTTGTTCATTTAAAGAATAAAGGTATTGTATCATTTGGATGGTTTAGTTGTAATTCTAGGAGGGGAGGGGAGGGGCAGACTTATCCGCAAAGACTGGTGTGTGCAGGTTTTTGGGATAACTTTAAAGTCACATGTTCAAACCCAGGGGTTTGAGGAATCTTCAGTTAATCAGTCCTCTAATTAGTAATCTAATTAGGAAGTTGCAGCGGTAAACCCGCGCGGACACACTGGCCTTTTCTCCATAAGGTTGGCCACCCCTGATGTAATTAAATGCTAAATACAGAGGAAGAAAGTTCAGGTTCAGAAATAGAAATTACGAGAACAAGATTTTGCTTTAACCAACTAGTTGTCTATAAAGAGTGACAGTCACAGAGTATTCAACTTATTGATTGAAACAAAATCATGGTCTGGATTTATTCTGTCTGAACCTGATCTTTCCACCTTTGGCCAAATATTAGAGAATAACAAGCAATAACAAGGGGGGTTTCAGACTAAAGCCATGCCAATACCAGATTGGGGTGGGGTATAGAAAGGGCATTCCTGGTTGGCCTGCAGATGGCAGTAATGTGAAGGCCAGCCTGTACTCAACTACCCAGATCCATTTGGCACACTCAGCTGTTTTTTCACATTAGAAGTTAAGTCAAAGGCACCATCAGTAACCATGCATCTACCTGTTGATGTTCAGCAAACATAGATCACGCTAATTTTTATTTTCTTCTGACCCCTAACTGAATAAATCAGGCAGACAGGAACATCTGCCTCAGAGTGAGCCTGATACTGTACCTTCTGCCTGGAGCGTGGGCCCGTCGGGCTCCGGCCTGTTCTGCTCCGTTGTGGTTTCCAGGGGCTGGGGAGGAGTTGTGGGTATCGGGGCACAAGGCTCAGGAGCAGCAGGCTGCTCTTTGCTGCTGTTGTCCTGCTTTGGCTGAACAGCCTGAACCAGCCAAGGAAATGGGTCAGCTTATACAAAAAAAGTAGTTTGCTAAAACTTACAAGTTATTACTTCTTAGGAAAAGTATTATGAGATATAGTTGATGCACATAATCAATGAAACATGCTTGTTTGTTCAACACTAAGTAAAATATGATTAATATCATGTGGCTACTTAGCTGGACCTTAGCTGGTATGGAGTTGCATGCTATTCCAGGATGTAATAAAGTATATAATCCTTATTACATTTGGTGTACTCATTACGTTAAAGGTCAAAACTTATAAAAACTTCTTTTATTTGAGCTTTCTTAAGAGTCCAAAGACAGGAAATCATATCAGGTGACAGTAGACGGCTGAATGAAATCAAATTATTTGACAGTTTAACTGGAAGCATAGTCCACATATTCAGTGGCTACAAAGGGCCATGTTTAGAATTTGTTCTGGAGGTGAGGCGAGGCTTGCTCGTACCGGGCTCGGCGCCGGCGGGGTCTGGAGGTTGACTGCTGTCAGCTGCACAGGCTGGGCTGTCGGCTGGCTGGCTGGGCTCACTGCTGGGGTCTGGCTGCTTTGGGAGAGAGCCTGGGTGCCGATGGTGGAGTGAAAGACAGCGGCCTGCAGGGCCGGCGGTGGCGGCTTGGGGAGCACAGGGACGGGGCCCTGGGGGGAGGCCGCCATAGCGGGCTGCAGGGCCAGCGCCTGCACTGCCTGGGCTTGGAGGTGCGCCTGAGCTGGACACCGCTGGGGAGGGTGCGACTGGATCAAAAACTGCGGCTGCTTGTGCTGCTGCAGCAGCTGGTGCGGCTGGATCTGAGCAAAGGCTGGAACGAGAGAAAAAAGGGCTTCTTCACCTGTTATCTACATCAATCAGGAGCAAGCGCCTAAAAACAGCCTCCTAAAAGCAACCAATCAGGAGCATGCTCCTAAAAATGACCTGATGGAACAGAGGTTCTCAGACTTTCTGATCAAAGGTCAGAGGTCCAGAACAACATTCAATAACAAAATACAGTGGTACCTCGGTTCTCAAACTCACTAGAACTCATATTTTTTGAAAGTCGAACAGACCAGTTTGACTTAGAACTCGATCTGAATATCAGAAGTTGAACTGTAAACGCTGACCTAATATAAATTCTACGCGCCAGGAAATGAGTCGTACTACAATGCAATTCGTACTTCAGTCTCTTCTTCAGACTGGATGATTAACCAAATAAAGCAGCGCAACATTACAGTAACTAACAATAAATAAACCACAAACTTACGTGTACTATTAGAGCATTTATGTAATTTATTTAAACTTTATTTTACCAGGTAAATTAACTATAAACCAGTTCTCACTGCTTTATGTGACATTTGGGTTAAGTAGCAGATTACGCATCGGAACTGCCTGGGATACAAACGTCATGCGTGTTACTAAACTCTTCAGCCAATAAAGGCAAAGGTGTATCGTCACGCAAGCAGTTCCAGTGCAGCTGGGTGAGAGGTCGCAATGCATCTAACCATAATGTATTGTGTCAGAATCAGAATGTGTTGCTTTAAGCCAGCGCTGTAAGCAAGTCGATCTCATCCAATGACTGGACTGGGGAAACAAACTGAAATGCGGACTTAATACAGAGGATTAATGACGACAACCAGGAACAGCTGATCACATGGGGATCCCACATGAGGTTAACGAGGGGGCGTGGCACACGGAAGGAGCAGACGATCAGGGCAGAACAGGGGTAATCTTGGGATAAGATCTTTATCGTTTTGGAAGCCATTAAGAAAAAAATGCTCTTCTTGTTTATCCTGTTCATTTTGTGTTTAAATGCTAAAAAAAAAAAACATATTTATGTGTAATTTTGGGGGGCCGGGAACAAATTAATTGGTTTTCCATTATTTCTTATGGGAAAAATTTGATCAGAACTCGAACTTTTTAGGATTCGATCCGGAGTCCGATTAAGTTCGAGAACTGAGGTACCATGTAGATTTTTTAAATTAATTAAGAATAGTTTTTGACTTAGACATCAATACTAGGGGTGGCACGGTTCGGTTTGTATCACGGTTTTAGGGTCACGGTTTTCGGTTCTGTACGGTTCTAGGTTTTTTTTCTTTTAATCTTTAACAATCCAGAAATGTACTTCAGCATATGATATATAGCTTAATTATCCACAATTTAAGATACAGTATTAAAAAAAGTTATATCATGTAATCATGCATAAACTGAATTTGACTTGACTTAAAGCACTTTATTGGGACCATCTCTGAGGAAAGCTAGGTGAGAAGACAATTTCTTCTCGTGTCTCATCATACAGTTTTGGAATTACAGTGGTGGCGAAGTGTCGGCGGGAGGGAATATTATACCGCGGCTCAAGTACTTTCATGAGCTGACGAAAGCCTTCACCCTCAATCACGCTATACGGCTGCATATCTTTTGCTATAAACATCCCCAATGCTTTAGTTATGGCTATTGCCCTGTCCGACTTGTCACTGAGAGGCTGCTTAAATGCTGCAGAGAGTAATAGTTGTTTCCTTACCAGCTCTCTCCTCCTTACGCTGTCTACAGACACACTGGGGTGATGTCTTCTCAGATGAAATGACATATTCAAAGTGTTTCCATTAGCATATTGGATGCGTGTTGCACGAAACATGCATACAGTCGCAGTTCTACCTATTGTTTTATTTCCGCTGTCATCATAGGTAACATGAAATCCAAAATGTTCCCACACACCAGATTTATATGACGCTGGCGCATCCTCCAACTCCAGGCTGCCTTCCTTTTCACTCCCACTTGCCATTTCTACACGTACAGTACTGTGACCCGCAGCACTCACTCCACACCGTAGACGCCTCAACTCTTTCGCCGAAAAGGGAAACACACTGACGTCACATAGGGATCACGAGGCTACATTGCGCGTGTCATGAACCGTCGAACCGCGCGACGCACGCATGCTCCAAACCGAGACAAGCGAACCCAACGGTTTGTTTTTTTTTTTCATTACCCGTGCCATCCCTAATCAATACATAATAAAAATGGGAACTTTTAACTGATTGTTTTTAGTCTCTGTCATTTGGGCGGGGAGGATTATGATGAGTTATGTGTGTGCGAAATTTGATGGTTGTACATTGTATTTTTGTACTTCAAACTACGTTAAACCTTCCTACATTAACAATATTGATTCATAAGTACACAATAGTATACAGAATTACAAAAACAAATGCCTTAATAAACAGTTATATCACAGCGCTGCTAAATTCTCAAATCTGATTGGACAAAAGGGTGTTGATTAATTTTCTATAACTGCACATTTTATCCGAATCATTCATTTATTCATTACAAGCCTTGTCATGCATTAACCCTGACATTTCCTCTTTAGTATACCATTTACTCTTTAGTATTCCATTCTTTAAAACCCACGTTAGCTTTATTATTTTAACATCTATTTGTTGATTTTCTCTTTATCATTACACTCTTATTAAGAATTGTCTACGCCGTGATTTCAGTGGTAAACGGCACATTAGAATTTATAAAAATATATCTGGAAGGGGTTTCACAGTTTATCATGAGGAGTACAGACATGAACAAGAATAACCGCCTTTTGATAACTTGATATATTTTGATAGTTTTGAACATTTTTAGCACTTTAGCTGTGGGTGAGCTGTGGCAAAAGGTGTTTTTTTGCACTTTAGTGGCCTGAGTCATGGTGCACAGGAGCTTGACTGTCAGGGAAAGAAGACTGCAGACAGAAGGTACTTATAACCCAAACAAAGTGGCACCTTAAGAGCAGAGTAAATACCACTGGCCAGTTTCTGTGTGCTAATGTCCACGTTGCTTTGTTATAGAGACTTTCCACAGTCTGCTGCACTCAGTATTCTCAATGCTAGAGTCTAAAATGGTTGAATGCTATATAGCTAATTGTACTACTAACCGAGCTCAGATTCATCTGCTAACCCAGACCAATTATGTTCGATATCTGTGTATCCTTCCCTTAACTCTACCTGGTCTTTAGTTTGTTCTGTTCCTTACAGTGATAAATCTCATCATTTGCGGAAAAACCTACCACCTCTTTAGTGAAAAATGTTATAGTCACCCAGGCTCAAGTAAATGTTTCATGTTTTGACAGTGAATTTACACATTTTAGAGACGGTGCCAACAGTGGGACTACATTCTGGCTAAAGTTAAACAAGGAAGGGGTGAAACGAAGGGGTCTGTTGTAGTAGAGGTATCTTTATGGGAATCACAATGTTCTGCCCACTAGTGGGAAATGGGTCATAGCTTAGTCACAGAGATCCCCTGTGAGAGCCAGATTTGACCCGTTCCTGTCTAACACTGTTTCCCAACAGCTCTGTGGTATTTCGGGCACGATGTTCAAAAATGCTGTAATTGAAAATATGCTCTTGCTTGAACCAATGCCAAGGGAGCAACTCCCATATTCATTCACCACAAATCTGCTCTACTCGGCCAGCCTTGAAGGACAGTCGGGAGTGGGTTGGGGGGCATCCTGTGCATTCAGTGTACAGTACAGGTGAGACTAGTGGTCTCTAGACCTAACTGGTTGTCCTTGCCGAAATGACGGTGATAATAGGTTATAGGTACGTGATTAATGAAGCTCCGAAAAAGTGTCAGATTGTGTTGAAACTCTGCCTCTTACTTGGAAATCGAACATGGTGACACAGATACCAAGACAATGACTATGTTCAATTAATGTCCCCGTCAGCGATTCCAGCATGCACTGTGCCAAACATCTAACACTTCACTTCCATCCTTGTTGCAGAATCACATTTTGTCCTCATACAAATTTCCTTGTTAGTGGGAATCAGGATATTGTGAGGCTCTGAATGCTTGGGATAAGCGGGGAAGGATGTGGGGCGTTTCATTGATCTACTACTAAATGGCATGACAGATTTATCCGCCTCATAAAAAGCACCAGGAGTACTGCAGACAAGAGGAGCCCTTTCAGAACGCCTCGCTTGTTTCAGACCAATCAGCCATAAGCAAGACCTTCATGAGAAAGCCAGAAATGTTCCAGTACAACTTCTCCTTTGATTCCGTTGTATATGCTATTTGGTAGCATGTATGTGATTTTTGTAAAACTACTGCTGCCGTTAAAATGTCTGCGATTGATTTAAGGAAATTATATCACTGGAGTTAGTGTTCAGTTATGGATTTATTTATTAGGGATGAAAAACAATGAAAATAGAAAATCCTCCTGAGATCCAGCAGTTCGTTTTGTCCTCTGTAGTGGACATTATGTTTCTGCTAGTGTCTCTCATTCTATACATGCCACTCTATTAATTAAGTCATATTGTTCCTTAAATTGGACTGTTTTATGATATCACATGCACCATCTCAACACTTGAATTATGTTATTTTTTTTTCTCCTCAGCACTTCATATTTTGAGGTTTTATTTTTTAAATCACTTACTCCCCCACCTTGTATGAATTGTGCCAAAGACCACTGGCATCATTACTTTAATTTTCTTTAATTAGCATGGAAATATTCCCTGGTTTTTGGTGTTCTGTGAAAGGTGTAAAGGTCAGAGGTTGCACTTCCTGTCATTTGCCAAAGAAGGCTTCCCTTACCCTGCAACCCCGCGGCAAACACGGCTGTGGAGGAAACCCCGATGGCTCCCTTCCGCGCCGCCTCATTAGGCAGCCTTCAGATCTGGTGGCCCCCACCCACATGGCCTGGGCCAGTCAGCACCTTGCTGCTGCTTAGGGGAACGTAAAACAAACAGCCTGCAGCTAGTTGGCTTCTGCTTCCTCTGACCCTACAGTGGCTCCTTCTGGAGGCTAATTTAGGGCTGTATGATGTATACGGCTCTCAGCACAGGCTGCAGAGACACCGACCCTCCCGTAACACACACGGCACAAAAGCCACGTCTGCGGTCTTAGACCTCAGTTCATCTAATCTGGAAGAGAAGCAGTTACATCAGCAGCTCTAATACGGGAGACACAGTTCTGTGTTACAGATCGATTACATGTGGCTTTTACTGCTGCAGTCATTTCGCTGAGCTCGTGCACAATCAGGGGTCTGACCAACAGTTACCTTCCATGTATGCAGACCTTGCAAAACATCCCCATGTGGACGAGATATTCGCTCATTTCTTCTCTTTCACCCCCTGACCTTTCCCTGTCTCTAACCCCCCACTGGTCTGTTCATTCAGGCTGATATGACGTAATGAATTCTCCTCCAAGGAGAAGAAGCATAGTTGTTAATTAAGGCCAATGGATGTTCTGGGATAATGGGGCAGTTAAAAGCCTTCAGGCGGTAAAAATGTCACAGCCAAGGCTGCAGCTGATTGTGGCTGATTAATGGTAGAGCAAAAATTTACGAAAGACTTATTGATTCCTGCTTTTTCTCAATATAACTGCACGATGCACCTCTGTGAATTCTGATTTATTTAAAGTGAAATACAACAGAAATAGCTACATAAAAAAGGTATTAATTTCAGAATTTTGCTTATGACCTATTTTGCACGGAGTCTTGCGTTTGAATTTCTCACCCATTCGGGTTTTGATTACATATTAATTCATTATATGCATGTTAAGTGCAGGCAAATTCACGGAGACGGAATACAAGACCCTGAGATTATATTCAACAGACGATCAGGTTATGTGTGCACATCATAAAAGCTAAAGTCTGCTTTCAGTTCCTCCCCAAACTTTTGAGAACAATCCCCAAGCCAGTTTCGCTTGGCTTCCAGCTCCTTCCACATTTTCATGTATACAGACGGATAATATGGGCCCAGACACCTCCAGGGCTGATCTTTCATTCCTGCCAATTCTACATGTTCCCCCCTCCATTGTTGCGTTTGTATGTCCTGAGCCGACCTGGCATCCCATCCAGAATGTTCCCCTTGAATTTGCCCTGTGCTGCCAGCCATAATCTCCAGGCCTCCACCAGCCCCAGGACTAGATAACAGTTTCTATATGAAGACAAGTTTTTCCTACCTACAAACAGGTCCGGCTCCTGCACTGAAATGTTGTATGGATGGGACTGTAGTGTAGTCTACAGGAGTTCTAGAACTAAAGGGAAAATACCAAGCAGTGCTGTTTAATGATCAGTAATCGGGCACACTGTCCCATGCGCGTTAAGCTCGTTTGTGTTCCAGATGTCTGCAGGTGACTCTTGCTCGCTTGGGTCACATAGAAATTTGCTGAAGCTTGGAGGGTCATATACTTGGCCCTGGGGTGAGCCAAGCTTATGATTGGCTGAGCCAGGCCTGCATGCAAACATGTGGACCAGAGGTCCACTCTGATTGGTTATAAACCACGACTAGTTAAATTCCACTGGTGCAGCATTGAAAACCATCTGCAGTAGGACGCCCAGTGCCTACCTGGGGTAAGGAGGGCACGGCTGCTGACAGTAGTCACGTTGCGGCTGACAGCCACCCCCCGCAGCGCCAGGTCACCGGCGCCCTCTGCTTTTTTTCCACCTTCTGTGATGGACTCTTGTGTGGTGCCTTTTCCTCCCAGACCCTGAGCCCCCAAACTGGGATTCTTCAGCTGGGCTGCAGGCTGCACAGAGAGGGAGTTCTGCATGGTTCCAGTGGTCTGTTTAAGGCCCAGTGCCTGGAGCTGAGCCTGAGAGGGAGAGGCTGAGGATGCCCCCTGCTGGCTGCGAATGGCAAGATTCTGAACCTGAGAGACAACAGTAAGACAGTAATAAAGAAACACTGTTGTAACAACAACAATAATTTTCTTGATATATATTTTTCATACAAAAACATTCGGGCTGTTTCAGCTTAAAATATGTGATTTACCATTCCCAAGAGTACAATAAGAAAATCAGAAAACTAAGTCAAACTTTCTAGCCACTATGCTGTAAACCATTCTTTGTATCGGTACATCAATCATTTTATTATCGAATCGATTCATAACACATTCACACTTTTGATGTACTGAAATGCAAATTATTTCGATATGTAATCAAGCTACAATTACATCTTTGCAGGAAAACCTGCAAAATCACATTGATATGTTTTTATTTCGGATTATTGAGTTAGTATACTAGTGCCTTTATCAGTCCAAGATGGGTTGTCCTATTACTTTTGTCGCCCTGTAGCGCAACACAGATGCACTACAATCCACGTGTTTTGTGAAAAGTTGGCATGTGGTACCTGAGCAGAGGAAGGCTGTTGACCAGCAGGTAGCGAGGAAGCCTCGGGGTGCACGGCCGTGACGGTGGCGGTGGGGGTGAAGATGAGCTGGAGGGACAAAGGAACAGGATGATCTAGGCTACTGGCTACCTGCACAAGGTGCTTTTGCCTGAAAATCACACAATGAGGCACGGCACACATATGCTTATCTCAGCCACTCTGTGAAACAAGGCTGCTACCAGCAGGACCGTATTTAGAAACGATCATTCATGCACTGTGCTTTCTATTTGGAGCAGGCAATAAGAAGCGTGAACACATGCTAATTAATTATTTGGTACTTAAATCCCATGCCGTGTTTCTCAATCAGCATGACAGATATCCATCCTATGGCTTTGACTGATTAATTTCATTTACTTATGTAGCTGTATGACAGTACTGCTCATTTTTACCCACTGGTGAAACATAGGATTTCTGGTGTTCCCATTAAGTTATTAATACATTACTGTACAACTAGCTCAAATAACCTTGTTTAATGATATTATCATTAAATTTATGTTAAATAATATCCCCCCCTCAGCCGAAGGCCAACAACCACACCATTGTGTGTGTGTGTGTGTGTGTGTGTGTGTGTGTGTGTGTGTGTGTGTGTGTGTGTGTGTGAGAGAGAGAGAGAG
>JAABNY020000108.1:2199342-2215337 GCA_015164015.2 Brevimyrus niger | reverse complement strand
GAAATCCTAACCCTAACCCCCAAAACACCCCTAAAAAAAAAAAAAACCTACCACCCCCCAAAAAAAAAACAAAAAAAAACTTAAAAGCTCAACTCGTCAGAACACCGGTGTGCATTCTAAGGCAGGAATGCCTTTTCGGCAGGGATGCGTCTTTCGGCATAACACCGGTTCTCAGCATTTCAGTCTTCAGACCTGTCAAAGCAGGAGGTTGAAATATGTGACAGGCCCCGACCCTGATAAAGATAAATCTGAATCTGCGTTATCTCACTACATATTCCCACCGCGTTTTGAGAAAGATAAACACATCTTGTCATGGAGTGAGCTGCCAGAGCCCCGCACCTGTGTCCGCATTGTAATTCATCATTAGGCGGCTTGGGGGTAAACTTATTGTGTGTGTGAAATTCCTAGGATGTTTTGGAGGGTACATTTAATTTGGCGCTAGTCACTACATTGGACAAGACGAGTAAGTCCCTCAAGTCACTTTTATTGTCGCATCACTAGATCGAGAGAGCTAGCGAGTGAACGTCTTGGGCCATAAGTTCCCTCTCAGCAGTGCAATACATTAAATAAATGCAAATTGTACATAAAACGACTGTATAAAAGCATACACTACCTTTATACGGTGCGTTTGAGCAGGTACCACCCTGCTAATCTGTCCTTCGGTGTATTTCTGATATTAGTTTTGTGTGTTTGATTCGGCTACCGAGAATCTATCGGGAAGCTTTCAGGACCCCCCAGAATTTTATTTTTGTCTACGGACCTGCCACTAAGGCATCAGCCGGCAAGTGGAGGCAGGTTTTATTCTTCAAGGTGGGAAACCATTGTAACGATAGGCTAATGTTCCCAGATTTGTAGAGCAGGGATCGAGAAAGGGGTCAGACCTTGTGTAGAAAAGAGCAATGCTATTGTTTATGCAACGAGATTAACCACTTTTATTTCTAAGTTTAAAAGTAAAGCTGTTTAAGTGCTAGTCAAATTAAGTGCTAAACTTTTACCATGATGCAACTTTACCTTATCCTTTTTAGTGGTCCTGAATTTTTTTAAACCACAGTAATGAAGACCAAACTGAAGGTGACTGAGGTGTTTTCAATGAAATGCTTGGCAGGTTACTGGCAACTGAAGGTGACTGAGGTGTTTTCATTGAAATGCTTGGCAGGTTACTTGATAGTATTATTATCCGGATACATTTTTGTGAATTTTTTTGTCATTTAAACACATTAATTATCACAGATTATGAAATATTTTAACTTAAAAAATTATTTAAATTTATTTTTATTTATTTATTTTATTTTATTAACTTAAAATATTTAATCTAGAATGATTTTTATTTAACTGAACATAGTGGCGCAGTGGGATCCTGCTGGATCCGTGCGTTTCTCTAGTTGACCAAAGGATGGCAGCAGAGTGACGTGGTCGCTGAGATTCTGAAACGGTCGTTTAAGATTAAAAAAGCCCAGAAATCTCGACAGGTAGGTTTATAAAAGTTGTGAAGGATTCGCATATGATGTACATATTATATTACATAAAATAATTTTTAAATGTTATACTTTGGTATAATTTGGTCCAATGATTGTTATAATATTTCACATAGGTTTATTCAATGAATTCGGAAACATTGGAATTTGAGTCATAGCATTTTAATTATACAAGAAATTTCATTTCTAGGTACAAAAAGTAAAGGTTTATATCGATATTTAAGTACTATATAGTTGAAAATGACCATACAAAGGACAAATAGTCTTTAGTGATCTTCTAGGTAGATTCAAACCAAATCGGGTCGGAAATCAAGTCGGTTAACTTATAATTGACTTGGCAATAAAGGCGGCATGAGATCAATTACTCTACAGATTAGTGTTTAATTGGCTGCTGAATGGCACCTCCAGACAGTGGTCCTGACACTTCATGTTGTGGAGAAGGTCCCAAGCCTTCACAACATATCACACGTCATTCATAAGATAGGTATGAAAAATCATCAAAGAATCAGGACTTGACAAAGTTCAAGGTACTGTCAATGACAGAAAAACAAAGCCCGCCCCTTTGTTCCAGAGAACAGTTCTACATTAGGAATTCTTTTCAGGCTGGTCCAGACAGCAGGGCCTTCAAATAACATTCAGATCTCAACAACACAAGTGCGCTTCAAGAAACAAGAATCAGCCAAGCCTAGCCTTTTGACTGCAAGTCAACCATTTATCAACCTTCAAGCCAGCAAAGAGCTCAGTAGAGTCTCATACTGCACAGTAAACTCCCATAAGGAGAAAGGTGTGGTGTGACTCTGACAGCCCTGTCAGCTGCTGTCTCCAACTCACAACAAGAAGGTAAATTTGGGGCCAGGGCCAGCTCCCATAATCCTCTGCACAGTCTCAATGCAACATTCGCACTGTTCCAGTGTTTACATTCTCATCAGTACAGATGCCTGACAATCTATTTTCACATTATAATTGTACATTCCATGTGATGTACATTATGCACTATAGGTTTGTTTATGCCTGTCTGTTGTGTATCTTGCATTTGTTCTCTTCATGTCCTAACTGTTCATTTTTTGTCATGGCGTGTCCAAGCCACGCCACGGCCTTGGTGATGGCAGTAAAGATAGTGATTGTGATTCTGCTAATGTCAGCCTGAGTGTAACAGTGTAGCATCATCTGGGGCATGTGTACCTGGACAGTCTGCCGGTCAGGGATGCCACCGTAGACTGATATCTGTGGCACCGCGGGCCTCCCGTTGGCGGCACTGGACACGCTTGCCGTGGTGCTGCTCAGATTGCCTGTTCCAGCGCTGCTGGCCACGGAGGCTGCAGCACTCTGCTCGTTCTCCATGCCTCCGCGTCCTTCCAACCGGCCAGTCACAGCAACACGGGTGCGCCTTGACCTGGAGAAAGAGAGCGGAGGGGTCTTTGTTTTTGAGATTCCTTGTTTTACTGGGAAAGCACCGAAACGAAGGGCTTGCCCCTGCTTGGATCCATCCACCTATTGTCTAACTGCATACCCAACACATGATCACAGAGGCCCTGAGTCTATCCCGGAATCCACAGGGCTCCATGGCTCAGGATACCCCCTAGTGGAGATGCTCGTACTTTGCAGGACAAACACATACACATACACTGCTTGGGCAAGTTTTAGATTTGCCTCACTCCATTTCTTTGGTTTATGGGAGGGAACCAAAGTGCTCAGATACATTCAAGCAACCAAGTGGGCTATGCAGTCTCAGCACATGTTTTGAGTTATTATGGGATAAATTTACTCAGAATCTGGCCAGATAAATACACCACAAGTCCATAACAGACGTAATGCATCCTTCATGAATTTTATGATCCATTTTATGACGGCAGATCCATAATACACCTTCAAGTTCCTCTAAATTTTAAGGCGGTTTTATAATTATTGCCCCCGCAATAAACTTAATTTGAGTTGTCCCAAAAACTGGCAGGCTGTAGTGTGCAATGACTGTGCTACCTGTAGTTCCTTTGTTCCATAAAACACACGCGCGATGTCAAATGCAAGCTGCTCCCTCCTGCTCTGACTCCTCACCCACGTGCGTGTAGGTTGCCCGTAAGAGGTGAAAGGTGAAAGAGTTGGGTTACAGACGAATGACCCGCTGAGAGGCCCTTCAGAGGAAACGGAGACAAACGACACTGATAGCTTAACACTACACCCGCAGCTCTAACACGAACAAAACGGAACTAACCGTGAACAAAACAAGCTTATTGCTCTGTTCTTCCAGAGCTTTTGTCATGCAGCAGTAAAATTAATGAACTATACCTTTTGTGCGAGGAGTCACACCACCATATTCTGGGACATAAAGACTTTCACAAAAAAAACTACACTGAAGAACCCAAGTGTGCAATCAAATCAAAGTTGTGTGTAAGATCCGGAGCTGTTACTGAGCACTGGGATTCAACTGAATCTGCAAGTCATTGATCAAGACCTTACAGGAGTCACCCATTATATAAAACACTCTCCATTTGCCAGAGGACATTATCTGTACTATATGTGATGCATATTAGGCCTGACTGATCTATGTAGGTCTCTACTGGTCATGTCTTTTTTTTCCAGTTGCCCTGCACTGAGGTACGGAGTATTTCTCTGGACATTTGGTGCTGTGGGGGGAAACCAGAACAACATCAGCCTACTTTGGCAGCTTCCGTTCTGTAGCCCTAAGAAATACAGCACAGTCTGGTAGGTGCAAAGGACAGGGCCAACACATGTCAGAGACAACAAATCTCCTTCTCCCTTTGATGTGTTATGACCCTGTGGGCAATGGGGATTGTCTTTCTAGATACTTCGGAGTTCATATATCAAAGGCCTCGATCGTAGCTCATGACTTCAGTTGGCTTAATCCATAGCAGAAATGTAATGCATCGTGTCAATAAATAAAACATATGAAGATTCAGTTTACCCATAGCAATATGCTTTGTTGTTTTTATTTTGGGAATACTAAATAATACGAAGAATAAAAATGCTATCGACCATCACAAAATTTTCCATCAAACACCTGTTAAGATGTAAATGAATTTAAGATGAATATTTCAGTACACCTCTTCACCTCACTGGTTAGATTAAGATTACATGAAAACTGAAAACCAGAAATATATATCACAGAATCAGTAGTTATGTGCCTTTTCAGATAACTCTGATGTGGATATTACTGATTTTTTTGTTACATGGAAAGTTGCATTTTCATGGGATGTGTCATTTCTATAAATTCACAGATGATATGTTTATATGCTGATCTCAACAGTAGAATAACAATTAGTGGAATTGGTAGAATAATTATCATTCACATCACTTTAAACGGATCCTAAACTGAACATGAACTAATTTGAAATGTAGCGCTCTCATACAATACACCAATAAAATAAAATGCCATCGCAGAATTTGAATTTAAATGTATATGTTAAATAGCACATAGACAAACTATACTTACTTAGACTGGGAGTTAGTCAGCTATGACACCTTGTTGGTTCCCCCTCTGCACAAAGACCACAACCTCTGTAACACACGTCCCCATTTCGCTTTTAGACGTCTGGCTCTCCAAACTACTATAGACAATTAAACAAATGTGCTTCAAAGGCTGGCCACTCTGGCAGCCTCTCAGTAGCTTTTCATGGGGGGCGGGGTTAATGAAGGGAGGGGAACAAGGGCTGGGCCACGTGTCCCACACCCACCCGACACACCGACAGCTACACCAACACCGGCAGCTCAGCCAAATGGACGGGACAGGCTGTGGTGTGAAGGAAAAGTGTACCTGTTCCCTTGGGCAAACACACACACACACACACACACACACATGCGCACACACACGCACACACAGACACATACACACACACACACACAAACACTGACAGACACACACACACACACACACACAAACACTAATAGACACAGACACACACAGCCACATACACTCACATGCGCAGACACACACACACACACACATTTTTTTTTACTGCAGTCACAGATTTTAATAAAATTGAGTTTCCCCTTCTGGGAACTGAAAAAATGGTTCAAGAATGCGATAACAGGTTTTTATCACATTGTAATATCTACATATCTACCCCCCCCCCCCCCACAGAAACACATACACATGTACCTTTGCATCTGCACACACACAACTATGCACTCACTCCTACACACAGAGATACACACACACAGATACACACACTTGTCACAAACAAGCACAGACCCACATTTAATTGAAGACTCCTTCATCTATCTGCTGTCCACCCAACACTGAACCCTCCCAAAAACCTGAACTGATCCTACGTAGGACTAATTAATGAGCAGACAAGGGTGAAAGGCTCCTTGGGACATGGCTCTGATTGATTACCTCACCCCCCTCCTGTGGGAGAGCGAGACGGGGTGGGGTGGGGCTGGTGGGGGTGTGCTGCGGGGGGGCTTTCCAGTCAGCCTAGCTTCTGGAACCAACTGAACCGGCATTCCTGCATGCAGTTGGAGTCTACACAGTATTAAGGATAAATGGAATACCAGGCCCTCTAATTGGCTCCGTTTAGCCAGCATACTGTAGGTAACTCCCTAAGGATCATGGGTTTCAGCAAACTGTTATCCTGTATAGTGCGTACGTACTTAGAACCTCCTAAAGAAGGGCGGCAAATTAGTCCCTATCACTTCCTTAGCTGTCCCGTTGCCTACTGTTAGAACCAAGACCACTCCTTGATGACCGGCCAGCGTCCCGCGCCGTCTGAGCTACAACAGCGGTGTGCTCACCGCACATTGACCATGCGCATATCCTTTGACCGCATGTTCATGGAACGTGACTGGAAAGCAAGTGGAAAGACCTCAGCGATGCTCACGGCATAACCAAGCCCTTTCATTAACGGTTATCAGCAGAGTCCCAATGGCTCTGCTCTAGCGCCGGAGTCCTAAACATCCACTCAGAATTTTTACATAGATGCTGTATGAAATAGCTGTTGCTGTTAGCGAGCGAACAACGGCTCCTCACTCCTGACACTCATCACAGTGGCCCGACTCCTGCACTGTGATAAAGTACGACGGAGAAGAGACCAAGAGAAGAGCTTCTGTGTGAGTTCTTAGTAAAGTCTGGGCTCCCATTTGTTGTCAGTCTGTTATCTAATGGTGTCTCTCATACATTAAAGTTCATGTCCAATAGTATAGCCTGGAGCAGGGCGTCGATACTGCAAATCCCCTAGGAAAGTATTCTGTGCAAACTGTTATTGCTTAAAATATCAGAAATTAACACCTCAAAATAATGTTCCTGATAATCTTGATTGTTCAGTGTGAGTTGGGGCTGCCACGGTATTGTCAGTGATTCTATTGGAGTTGCCTTCAAAGGGCACGATACTCAGAGCATAGTTTCTGTACTCTTCAATACTCTTTTATTAACCAACAAATAAATGAGTGTATTCATTAATTGGTTGGTTGATGAAATAAATAATCATACTGATTACTAATAAAGCAAAAATCATTGTTTAAAAATAAAAGGGACCCTTTGTTATCCCAGGGTTTCCAGCTCCCTCGATTCAGCCGAGACGCTCACGCTTTCAGGCTCTCCGGCTCACACAAGTCATCTTATGGCAAATCTATATTGTTCCATTATAAACCTAAAATAGCTACATAATAAGTGGCGGGGGCGGCATGGTGGCGCAGTGGTTAGTGCTGCTGCCTCACAGCAAGAAGGTCCTGGGGTCAGGGGTAGGTCCTTTCTGTGTGGAGTACACATGCTCTCTGTGTGTTTGTGTGGGTTTCCACTGGGGGCTCCGGTTTCTTCCTACAGTCCAAAAGCATGCAGAGGAGGTTTATTGGCAAGTCTAAATTGGCCCTGTAATAATGTGAGTGCGTGCGCCCTGCGGTGTGGTGGTGACCGCCCAGGGTTGGTTCCATCCAGTCCCTCCTGCAGCCCCAGTTGGGATTAAGCAGTTACACAGACGGTCAGATGGATGGGGAAGTGTTGGAGTCGTTTTCAAACCCTACAGACCATTTACAAGGTGGTAAATCTGTTACATACATGTAGATGCGTGTCAAATTGAAAATCTCACTCAAGCCAAGTGACCAAAGCTGCCAGCCCTCTTATCTCATTTAATCAGGAACTGCAGAGTAATTCAGGGCAACAGGAAGCTGTAGCTTTGTGTGACAGCTGTCTGTCCAATACATCAAACCCAGTCCCCTTTACAGCTGCAACAGCGGCCCCTCTGCAAAAACAACACACTCCCTTCTCACAGTATAACTTCTGGTAGCAGGATATCCATTATCACACCTACGTGTCGCAGCGTCGTTCTCGGCGCCCCGGACACGACACGAGTAGCAGGAGAAGGCTACGCTCCGCAGTTGCTTCCTCCCGTAGGCCTCACATCAGGAGAACCGCTGTTTCTTATTCCTGCATCTCCCTCCCAACCATGCCGATGTGAGTCACTGCCACCCGGAACGTGCGTGTACACGCCGAAGGCTTTCTGCTTGACGCCTCACGTCCAAAAAGTCTAAACACGATACAAAAATACTAGACGCAGATAGTGTCAAATCAGCCTCACAGTTGCTCGTAAATAATCTTACATATGACTGTTGTTTTTCAGCATGCCTCGTGGATAGCACTGAAGTTAAATATAATTTGGGCGATGTTTTGGACCATATATTTTTTTTTACATCTTTCACTTCACGGCCCGGCTGTAAAACGGATCGTGTGCAGCTGGTGCAGCAGACCAGGCCTTTTGCGGCACGTTAACTGCCCTCTCTAAAGCGGCAGGGGTCGAAACGAGCCCTTTAATCTAGAGGAGGGTAGAACGGCATCATGGAGGCAGAGAGAGTGCACAGCACACTAGCTATTCCTCTATACGACCGAAGGAAACTCGTATCATTCTGAATTGTGGTCTGGGGGCCTTCGCATAGTGTCAGTTAATGTGTAATTAGGGAAGCTTTAATCAATTGTTAAGACGTTAAATGCTGTAGTTAATGGGTTAGCGCAAATGGCAGCACTATTTTCCAATCAGCTTTAGTAGCTCTGTCATCGTCCCGCCCCTCATCCCCCTCCTGACAGAGCTAACAGCTCCAGCCTGACAACAGGTGCCTTTCATGTTCTTTGTACCATTTTAAACACATTAAAGTTTTTCTCAATTGCTTTGGCACATTTCATGAAACATAATTAACATTCTCAGGACTATAAAAGCATTTCTCAAAACAAGCACAACACTATGGTTTAGCTGCAAAAGCCTGTATTCACTCAAAACAATTACTGAGGTTTCAAAAGCAAATAACTCCACCAATGAATCAGTCAGTGCCACCACAATGAGAAGTACAACCATGAGAGTCAAAATGCTTAGATATATTGTCAGTATATCAGTGTAAGTCTGCTGCTCCTGAGCTCCACAATGCTGAATGATTGTTGGTTCCCATTTTCTTACTGACTGATCATTTTTCATTAGTAAACTGATACTTATGTGTGTAAGCCTGTCATTTATTTCGAATTGAAATGTAACATAAGTTGAGATTAGACAGATGTTTCTTTTCCACACTAATACTTATTCGTGTTAAAGACACTAGTTTTAACATTTCAAGCAGTGTAAAAAGCAAAAACAGTAAAAATGGCAGCAAAATCATGTACTAAAACACAACAATACTGTGCAACTTCAATTTATGGAATATATATTTAAATCATTTTGACAGCTTGGTTAATTGTTTTGCATGTGGTGACTAACATGATGATGACTTACATATACGGTTTTGGGTGTAAAATAATTACAATGGGAAACTGCATAATATGTTTCGACCAAAAACAGCCTGAAAATTGCACCAAATGATGAGAATTGTACAAAATCATCAGCATATATGTATGCTAATTTACTATTTACTAAAACGTTTGGGAATTTGTGTGAAGTGATGAGAAATGATGTTCTGCTGTGCAGAAGGTGACATTACGGTTTGGGGATTGAACTTGTCTCGCCGATGTTAAATATGCTTCAAAGCAAATGGAGAAAAACCGTAATGTGGTGAACGGGGTGTCATGCGAAGGAGTTAACAAGCGTTTCAAAAATACATCCCATAAACTGCAGTGGTATGGCATTGTTTTTGGTTCCCACAGTACAGTACAGTTTCTGTGTTTTACAATGCTGTGTGATTTTTTCTTGTTTGCTACAGTACTGTGTCTTGAGATCCAAAGAAGTTACATGTGCATGTTTGCTTTCTCTTGCCAGTGAACTTCACCTACTGTAACGTGGAGCCTTGCAGTGTTGAAACTGGGGTCTTTGGCACGAATAAGTAGCAGTGTGGTGAAGAAAAATAATCAATCTTTTCTTAACTTATCTTACATTTCAATTTGAAATAAATGACAGACTTACACACCCATACTCACTTTTGCTTGTGTCAGCTGCCACAGGGAGACCAGTGTATTGGGATGAAGTGTCCAAAACCATTCACTTGCTAATTCCCTATATAGCAAACTACCTAGGTTTTCCTATATATGGCCCATTCCAAGCAGAGCCTGTCTTACACTGACATACAATCGCAGGAAACCCTGCCACACGCGGTCCACTCTTCTTCCTGGTACTATACAATACAATAAGCATTTAAAGAAGAAACAGTATCTCTATATAATATCTATAAACCAAGGAGGAGTTTGTGTGTAGGACCATCATTAGGCTTAGTTCATTGGCTGCAGGATACTTCATGACTGCCCCTGGCCTTCAGCCACCCTGTCCTGGCTGGCTGCCGCAACACAGGATGTGGTCATTCGATGACATTTAAAACTAGATCTGAGTTATCTTATAATTTGAATTTATTAACTTTTTATTTTTTTTCCAAAAATACTTCCTGTCCCCACAAGTATTTTTAATCATAATTTCTCACACATTATTGGAAAAAAAAACATAAAACCGTTAATCACAATTAAAATAAAAATTGAGGAACAGCATCCGTTGATCCAGCTTCCGAAATTGTTTGTCTAGTACAGGGAATGATGGTTTGGCATCATTGTATCAGTTTATGCACAGGAAGGCACAGGAACGAAGAAATGAAAAAATGTTGTGAAATATCCTGAACGGTACCCAGAATATTACGCAGAGCATGCAGCACGATGGGAAGGGCAAGGGGGCTGAAATGAAAAGGTCGTTGGTTCCAAATTTGGCTGTCCTGTCCTTGCTGGAGAAAAGCCCTTAACCTGGGTTACTCCAGTAAAATATTAGCTATACAAATAGGCAAAAAGTCACATTGGAGAGAAGTGTCACTTAGGCTAAATATAGAATATATCCAGCAAGGACATACTTAAGGATTTGCATATGAAACGGAATTTGTGTAAATGTAAATTGGCATGTAAGATGTTTATGAGGTCAGATGCTAAACTCCTTGAACAGGTCCCTTTCTTTGAGGTTGTCATGACAAAACAAAGGCTTCATCAGCATCATTTGTACATCAAACAGCACTATTATTCTGACTATCCATATGAAACAATTGAATATTAGCTGTCTGCCTGGGTAATAGTGCATTGGTTGGGCTGAAAATGCATATATTGCTGTCACATTATTAGCATATAAATAAGTGATTCCTGCTGGAGGAAGAAACATGGCTTGATGATTTAAATAATAAATGCATTCAAAAATCTATTCATATTTAGGCTGTCTTAAAGCCATTGGATCAATTGCTGCCATGTTTCCATTGACATTGGTGTGGCTGGGATTTCCTTACCTGTGATTGGCTGGCTACAAATACCAAATACTGCTCATCTATCTTAAAATTTATATAGCCCATTGTGTTGTCTCTAATGTAAATGTCATTATACTACAAGAACATAAAAGACCCACAGCTCTTGAAAAAATTGAGACCACTATATTTTTTTATAATCTGCATTTTTAAATCCTGATTTAATTCTGGTTCTGCTTGCAGAAGGCTACGCTGAGCAGCAGGCTGCTTCCGGGACAGCAGTACACAAGAACAAAGTGAAGCAGGAGACACTGGGAACGACCAGAACACAGCCAGGTAAAGGGCAGAAGCGACTTTCTAATGCCGGAGAGGACTGTCAACTTATCCGACAGTGCCTGATAAACTGGAGGATGACCTCAAGTGGCCATCAAAAAGTATGAGAAACATTGAGTAGTGTGAGGTGCTCTGCTAAGGCAAGTTTGTAACAGGCTAGTAGAAGCAAGACTGAAGACTCATAAAGCAAGGAAGAAGCCCCTCATTAATGAGATACAGGGATGAACTAGGATGGAGTTTGCAAAAAAGTGCATGTTTTACGCCGAGGCACACCCATAAATTGAGAAATGAGCGAAAATGATTTTGTTTTATTTCTCCCAGAGCTGTATATTCTGAAAATGTGTCACTGTTATAAACATCATTAAACATTCTGTTCGAATTATGGTGATTTTTATAGCCTATTCTTTAAGCTGAATTTCATCAGTGACGATTGATAAAAATGATTACATTATATAAATGGCATGAAAAAAGTACATATCATGACTGATATTTTAATACATTATTAGACTATGTTGTAAACTGTGTCGCCACAGTACTGTAAGCCAGATGTGCAGGCATATCGAACCTTGGCGACTGACCTCATGGATTTCTGCTGAAAACAAAAAGCGAACGCAGTGCAACACTGCGCGCTGTTTAGGAAACACAAACACCATGCCACGGAAGCAGTTTTCTACTGCCAGGCGAGTCACACACCAATAAGTTTCTCACTTGAAAAGACCAATCACATCACGGCAAAGACCAATCACATCACGGCAAAGACCAATCACATCACGGCAAAGACCAATCAAAGTCAACGCTGACCAGCAATGACTGCGAACAGAAAGTGTGCAGAATAACATCAAAAGGCAGGCCTGTTTGCTTCGGGGCGCCTGAATAAGATTACTCCTGTGTGTTAAAACAGGAGGAGGTGCGCCCCAGGGCCGGGGGCAAGGAAGACAGGCCGATGAGTGGAGTATAGTGGCATGTGCATTTCTAGAAGCTTTTATAACAAGCCATCCTTCGTACTACCAGTTTAGGAAGACTAAACTGCATGCATAACGGTAGAAAGTTTTTTTCTAGCACCAAATTGTTAATTCTAAAGCTTCTTATGTCTTTGATGCCCCCCCCCCCCCAAGGTTAGTGACCCTTCTCTGGTTTTTATTACATACGAGCACAATACCCCCGCATGACTGCATGAGCGATCTCCGCTCATAATAAAGTCGTTTGCAGCAGTTTGGCGATCCGGCTGAAAGGGACCCACACCGGGGCATTTTACAGCCACTGGCTTCCTTCCAGAAGGAGCAGAGGCGCGAGGCTCTCGCTCAGCCCCCCTGTCCCCACCCCCCTTTCGGTTTCCGCCCCAGCAGCCGGCAGTCAAACAGGAATACCGTGCGGAAGGCTGTCCATGCGGTGACAACCCGGCACTCGCGGCTTAGGCTGGGTGAGGTTGATGAGTGAGCCAAGAACACCAGAGGCGCTGCAGTAACCCTACCCCGGTGACAGGGGGTTTATTGAGTGCACTGACCTGGTGGCAAACCTGACTTTCTCCCCATTTGTCTTCCTCTAGTGAGGAAATCCGGAGGAACAACTGTTTCAAACTTACGAACCACCGAGGACTTTTGCGTCCTTGTTGAGTTACACTGAATGCCAGCCCTGCTTCATACAGGAGAGTGGCTCAAGAAACACAAAGACAAAGCATTGAATGGTATTTATATTACATTTAATTGTCTGTGTATGTTAATCAATTAGGCACGGCTTGTACGGTTCTTCGATTTTGCTTTATTATATCTGTGGATGTTTACGGAGGAGATTCAGCATAACCTTGCTGATGGACGTAAGACACGATCCAGTTCAGCATCCCTCTGAAAATTGCCCTTTTCCAGCCTGCCCTTGCTGCCCGACCTGCAGGATTCAGCATGCAGACGTCTTTGGTGAACCGGCATTGACGTATCAATGGGCACACTGGGTCATCAGAGAAAACATGGCAAACAGGCAGGTGCCTCAAGTCTTCCCCCGTAATTTGTGTTAACTACCCTTTGTCATCCGAAACAATGGCGCCGGAGAGCCAGCTGCAGTTAGAGGAGATCAAAGCAGAAGCAGGGGCACAGCTGCAGGAAGGGGGACCCATGGAGTGACCGGCATCTCCACCGTGTCACTAATTCACACTCTCCTTTCCTACAATGTATCAACCTGGAGCCAAGGAGGCTTTTCTCTACGAAAAAAATAGGTCCCTGTGAAACCATATAAGGAACCAGCCCTAGGGCACACCGTTTACATTCCCAAAAATGTGTTCTTATTTTATTGATTCATGGTCTTATGTATGCACTTTGAGGGGGGCATAGTGGCTCATAGGACAGTCCTGTGGCATCCCACCTGCAGGGTATGGGTTCAGTACCCTTCCTTGGTGTATGTGTGGATTTTGACTTCTTTCTCTGTACTCACATTGAATTTGTGATTTAGGTGACCTGGTGTCTCCGAGATTATCACAGCGCTTGAGTATGTGTCACTGTGCCCGGCCATGTGCTACCTGAAACAGACTTCAGGCTTTGTGTGACCCTGCTATGAACCGTGAGACATACGTAAGACACCTGGACTTTATGGGACACATACCATTTAGCATGTTTTTCACACTAAAAGCCATCACAATGTGTTTAATGTTTTTAGTTCTGCAATATATCTTAAGCATTTCGTCACATTTCAGATCAAATTAATAACAGCAGTTTGTTAGTCTGCCCCTCTGAGAAATCTTACTGGCTGGTACCCCCACCCCCCCAGAGACTCTGGATAGGGACGTAATAATTTATGCTCCAGCTTTCTATTTCTATTGCTTTTCTATTCCCTTTGTCCTAGATGGAAGAAAGACTATAAAAGGAAATTAGTTACATATTTCCAGCTGCTGAAAGTCTTTTCTTCCACACTCCGTAATGTCAGGTGTTTTGATTTATGGACAACAGGAGATGTTGGCAAATCAAGTCAGAGGTTCCTGTAATTCCTTGTTACAGAAGCAATTAGCAGGGCTGGTCCATACCCATTTAGCAATTAGCAGGACTGGTCCATATCCGATAAGCAATTAGCAGGGCTGGTCCACACTCATTTAGCAATTAGCAGGACTGGTCCATATCCGATAAGCAACTAGCAGGGCTGGTCCAAACCTGTTAAGCAATTAGCAGGGCTGGTCCATACCCGATAAGCAATTAACAGGGCTGATCCATACCCGTTTACCAATTAGCAGGGCTGGTCCATACCCGATAAGCAATTAACAGGGCTGATCCATACCCGTTTAGCAATTAGCAGGGCTGGTCCATAACTGTTTAGCAATTAACAGGGCTGGTCTATACCCGATAAACACTTAGCAGGGCTGGCCCACATCCATTTAGTGATTAACAGGGCTGGTCCACACCCGTTTAGCAATTAGCAGGGCTGGTCCAAACACATTTAGCAATTAACAGGGCTGGTCCAAACACATTTAGCAATTAGCAGGGCTGGTCCACACCTGTTTAGCAGTTAGCAGGGCCAGTCCATACCCGTTTCTGGCACTGTGCTGGGCCCATCCAGGCCCATGAGGTATCGCAGGCATGCACATTCGACGTCTCTCAGCACGCCTCTTTCACTTCACCATGGTGATACCAGACATTTTATATTTCATCTCTGTTGGCACCTGTGCACCTCATTGGCCCTGGGCATTGTATCCCACTATCCATGTCTGATTATCAGGCTCATTTCATCTCACTGCTGGCTGCCATATGGACATACATTTATATGCGAGGAAGGAAACACGGGCACCAGGCACGCACGCAGAGGGAGCGAAGGATGCCTGAGACGCCTTGTTGGTGTGTACTCTCACACTCCACCTTCAGACACAGTGACTGTAAGCAGTGCTGTTGACATGTCACGCATGCAGATGAACTGAAAATAGCAAAGTAGTCCATCTCTCTTCAGGCTTCCAGCTCGTAACGAAACGCTGAACTAAGACAATCCTG
The DNA here is from genome assembly GCA_015164015.2 of Brevimyrus niger. NCBI lineage: Eukaryota > Metazoa > Chordata > Actinopteri > Osteoglossiformes > Mormyridae > Brevimyrus > Brevimyrus niger. The sequence continues at coordinate 2,199,946 of JAABNY020000108.1, read as the reverse complement.
TGCACTCCCGGGTGTGAGCACACAACAATTGTATTCAGAGAAAGATTGTGCGGGAAAGACAATTTTTGTCCACCAAATCTATTATCGTGGCCCCTTCCCAGGGGCCTTCAGTTTTGCTCATAGGCAGAAGGACAGATCGGATATTCTGGAATTTCCCTGTCCTTGCTTACGGGTTAAGCGTCAAAGAAGCAGACAGATGTGGCAACACATTTGACGCAGATGCTGAAACAAGCCTGAATGTGAGCGAGCAGCGAATCGGCATAAGCGGGATAACTTATAAGGAAAGGTACAGGTCAGGCAAGGGAGACGCAGGACCAAATCAGGGCCGAAGGTCAGAGCTCTGCTAACAACGGGAGATTTATGTCTCCCAGCTGTGGGTTGGAGGACCCCCAAGGTGGGAATCTGGCCCTGGGCACATGGATCAGGCTCAGGTGAAGCAGGAACACCTGGCTGGCGTGTGAGGTTTGGTATGGGGGGGGGGGGGGGGGGGGCCCTGTTTTTGCACCACGTATAGCTTGCCTGAGACCCCGGGGGGGGTTTTTTGGAAACAGAGTGGGGGGTGTGATCTTTTTTTGGGGTAATTTTCTCCTCTGCCTTTCCTCCC
>JAABNY020000108.1:2186453-2197774 GCA_015164015.2 Brevimyrus niger | reverse complement strand
TGAGGTGATACTATTTAACAAATATTTAAATTCGGTTTTTATGTCTCTAACGTCCTTTACTCAAGTCCAGAAGCATTCGTGTAACCCTGCATTAAACTATAGAAATAGCACCAATTTTGGTAGTATATTTACTTGAGGGTATTAGCAGGAATCCATTTTAAAACAAATAAATATAATCTTATCAGCACAGATTTAAGAGATCAGCCTGTGATTTAGTCTGCTAAACATAATCCGACGCAACATTACAAGAGCTAAATTGGCTCTGCGGGCAGCGCCAGGCGCCGGGTTCGGCAGCACCGCGCCCCGCCGGAGAGCCGGAGAGCGGCTGCCGACACTATCATCCTGTTACCCGGGAGGCACGGCTCAATTGCAAACACCATGGCATGCGAAAACTTCTCAGAAGTAGATGGAAGTAGATCTCAATTCACCCGGTGGGCTGGTGGCTTTTAGGGCAGCATAAGGCTTTCAGAGCCGAAATTGCAGGAACTCGGCCGCAGTATCGTAGCCTATCTACCATTTTAGCTCACGGTAGATTTACCTAACATATATAAATCGACGTCGAAATATCGTCTCATCTAAATTCCAAGGATGTTAAGTACGTTAGGAAACCGTGTTTACCGTTTAATGCTAAATAAATGCATGAGTAGGTCCAGAGTCATTATTAGACACGAATTTATTTTTATATTTTTACATTGACAATTAAGATATATTTTAAAAATAACTGAAACTGCTACATAACCACTTAGCCTGCGTAGGCTACAGAAAAAGATTCCCTGACATCATTTAAATGAATGATTTAAATGAAGCACTTAAAGTACCCTTTAAGCCTAGAGGATCACAGCACCAGCCAAGAGGCTGAGATTAAGAGTTGGCAGATGTCAATTGCTGTGGTTTTTCAGGGCATGTATGTAAGCGTCGGAGTGCATTTTCTGGATCTTAAGCCCAATCTGCTGCCTTTTCCGCACGACTGATTCTCCCTGTTGTGTGCAGATCCAGGGATGAGACTGAGATTCTTAGTGCCTCTATGTTATCAGAAAGGCAAGTGTCACATTGGAGGTTGGATGGAGAGCCGCATGTTGCAGAGACCATGGGGAATCTGGTCTGGTCGGCACCTTCATGAGCTACTGTGAACAGCCTTGGAGGAACCTCCCCACCTGCTTCTTCTTGATGGACATTCCGCCCCAAAGGCGCCGTGTAACAGAGGTAAGCAGGAGCTCGCCTCGGTATAGCTGCTATGGGGGGGTTTATGTTTTTACAACGTTACCGTTGACGCCTGTGTTATCTGCAGGAAGTTGCCTAAAGACACCATCGGGCAGGATTTTAGTGTCAGGAAGCTTAGGCTGTAGAGTGGAGAGCGGTTGCATCCAGGTCTCACGGCGACATTGGGTTGGCCTTTGTGGGTTGAGACGGGGACGGGGTCATCCCCCGCCCCTGCCCCTCCCATCCGGCTGTCAGGACGCGAGCGTCCGCAAGATGTGAAGAAATCGAGAGGAGGGCCGGGACACAGATAGCGACGATGCTGGAGGGTGGCATACAGCAGAATGTTCCTCTCCTGACACATACGTCTAACCGGTGCCCGTAAACAGATCACAGACAGTGTGCAAACTCACAGTGATCTGATGTTCAGCAGAGGACGCCGCGTGGAAACTTAACCTGGCAACCCTTTGACCGCAAGTCCAACTTCCTGACCTCTGGGACAACTCACTGCCTGCCGTATTGGTTTCCAGAATTGTGCGCTGATTTAAGTGAAACGGAAAGACGGAGTGGGGGTTTTGTGGGCCAGTTGGCGTGGGGGGAGGTGGGACAAGCCCACTGCTTACCATTAATGACATGACACACTTGTCAAGATAAATGTTTCCCCCCCCTTGGGGCCTGACCCCGTGGACACCGGCCTTGAGCCCCTCTGGAGAGAAACAGCTGTAATGTTCTTTTTTTTTAACGCGAGCGGACTTGCATGTACGTCAGAAGGCAAGGTAAACAGGGCACACAGAGGCGACGGCGCAGGATTCACTGGCATCTTCAGGGTAAGCTGGCTCAGGGCATCGTTAAAATAATTAAGTGTAAGAGAGAATAAAAAAGATGTCTTGTCTACATCTTTGGCCCCACATAACTTGCCGTAGGTGGGTAAATGTGGCTGAACTGAACATCATTATTCTGTCAGGGAGACACAAATTTTTTCCTCATTACAAAGGGTCCCGCATGCATGGAGAACTAAACTAATGCGGACGCGTGTGGCAAGCTAAAACTAAAGTCACAGCAATGAGGTCTCATGCACCACTCCACTTACACAAACAAAGAAAGCCAACTTAACGTACCTTTTGCCTAGGCCTTGTCTTCCTCCTCGGCTTAAATGTTTGTTTCTTTCCTGTTATCCTCCACCATTTCTGGATCTTGTCCTGTCTCACAGTCTCTCGAATAGACGGGAGGAGGAGCTGGGGAAGAGGAAAAAAAATGGTAAATGAATTAGCGTTCCAAAAGGCAGCATGTGACCTCATCTGACCAATGGCTTCGCAAGGCAGTCATTTGACACTCCCCTTCCCCCTCAAACACTCCCCTTCCTCTCTTGTTCTGTGTCAAGCCAGTAGTAAAGAGAGCCTATCAGAATCTCCATGGCAACAAAGAGGGGTTTAACCCTTACTTGGAATTTTATGGCGTTTGCCTTCAAACTGGAATGTTGTACAGAATAGAGAAGGCAGACTTCCCGTCTTCTTTTGGGCATAAGAAACAGAACCATAGAAATTTATGAAATAATGTTATTCTCTTGGGAAGACAGCAAGTTATAAAATAAAACATTACAAAATTTAAATGTAATTTTTCTTCAAATAAAATATTTTCCTGTTTCTTCATAAAGACATGTTTTTAAGTTAAGTATCACACATGCTGTCAAAGAAGCAGTTTTTATGGAATAGAAAATCACTGGAATATTATTTTAAGTAGGACGGAAAATATTAGCAGACAAAAACACAGGTAGCAGAAATCTCAGCAATGTTGTTTCGTGGTGAGGGGCCCTAGAGCTTGCAGTCACATAGCGCAGATTTTTAAATAGACAGCCACGTGACTGAACATTTATCTTAATGGATTTACCGATGCTTGCACAAATGCTTACAATTCCTTCCCATTTATGGGTGTTTTACTGGGGTGATTCCAGTTAAGCCTTCAATGGACTGGCATCCCATCAGCGGTGGGGTGTTCCTGCACCTTGTACCCTAGGGTAGTGGTTCCCAACCTAGTCCTCGGGACCCCCAAACCATCCACATATTTGACCCTTACTGCTGCCTGCCGGGCAGTTCACATTTTGGCTCCCTCTCATGGAGGGAGTAAAAACGTGTATCGTCTGGGGGTCCAGTGGGGGAAACACTGCCTGAGGCTGCCTGGGACAGCCTGCAGTCCGCCATCGCATAGCGTCAGATGGATAATCAATGGATGAATCCCAGTTAAGCTCTGGACATAAGCGTCCTACACAAGGGCCCCTCCTGGGATGCAAACCGGCACCATAAAGGTTACAGGATCACATCGTCACTCTCACCTTCCCACTGCCAACAGGGAAACTTTGGCATGGTCCCAGACATATCTCATATGCTGAGCCTCCCGCCCCAGGACTTCAGGGCTGGGTGCAGGCATGAAGCGCAGCCGACCCACCCTAAGAAGCCAAACACGCAGGGTGGCAGTCCTCTTCGCGGTTTGTTTTAATTGTGTGCCAGTTAGGATTAACACCCGATTAAGTTGAATTATTTCCTATGTAAGTTTTCGCCCTTTGACCATAATAGACAGGATATGAAAATCTAAGATTTTCCTAAGTAGCAGAAGTAAAAAAAAATAATAATGTCGCAGGTATGAAAAACTTGCCAATTCATATTTCTTTCAAAATACAGTGTTAAATTACATGCCTTGACCTCTCTGTCTGTTATATATCTTAATTAAAACAACAATTATAATTTCTTCCCATCCCCAGAGACAGTATTTTCTTTCTTACAGGGATATGATCTACTGTAGCGACAGTTACATGTATCACACCCATATTTTCGTCAACCACAATTTAAATTGAGCTCATTGTGTACTGAAACGTATATCTCACTATTGTCTTTAGGATCGACAACAATCGTCAGGGAAATTTTAAGGGTAATAGCCAGACTGCAGCCATAGTTTGAAGAGAGGAGGGGTTGGGAGTGGGGGGCATAGCTGGTCTTTGGAAAACCCTTGTTGTTTTCACAATTACCATACTGGTAATGGAAGCGTGCAGAAGTCGCAATACATGTAAATATATTCTGATGCCCCAGCGTGGGTTGACATGTCATACGTGGAGAGCAGAGAATCTCTGTGTGGCCTTCCTCTGACCAGGAAAACAAGTTACGGCTATGCATCATTTTAAACTGGCTCCAGTGTTATTAGTTTTTCTGGACCAACCTCTGGCTAGTGAAGGGTTAAGCGGAAAAAAAAAGCTGCTGTGGGATTATTGGCATAATTGTCTTGGACACACAGGTGCTTTTGTGGTAATGAGATAATTAAACAGGTCACACAGTGGTGAGGAATTTGAAAGAAGCAGTTCTTCTGTTTCCCTCTGAGATGATGAGTTCCTCATGCTGCTTCTGCGTGTGGGAAGTGGAGTGTTTTTCGGTCATAATTAGCCGCACAGGACAACAGACCAGTTTGGAAAAGGGTTTTTTTGTATTTTTTATTGGAAGGAGTGCCTGTCAACTGCATATGCATCCAGCATGGTGGAAATTTCATGATTCCAAGCCTGCTTTTCTCGAAACACACATCTGAACAGCACAAAATGTTCCCAACATCTAAAGGTAATTTGGAAATGACATGCAGTAGGGCGGATTCACACCTGTAACCATTAAACATGCTATGGGTGCAACACAGAATTGGAATCGGAATGAACTTCATTTGCCCTGTACAGTCCAAGTACAAGGAATTTGTTAATAGTCAATTGGCCACATTAAAGTTAAATAAAGCAAATTGCAGAAAATACCAGTATAAACATAGAGCACTGAATAGTGAAAGAACAATTTATTTTTTCTTCCGTAATTTTGGAAGAGGGGTCCTCCAACCCCATAGTGGTTAAACTTATGGTATTCTGTAAATCACTGTGTGACTAACTGGGAATCAGAAATGTCACCAAAGGGTTAAAAGTGGGCTAAAGAAGCTAGTGATTGGCTGCCTGTGGTGATCCCGCCCACAATCAGTTTTTAAGACTCATTTCCTCCATCGATTCCATCTTCATTCTCCTTAAAATAATATAATCGGGAGCCCAGTGTGAGGGCTGCATAAGCTGATGGTGACTCGGGGCCGAGCAGGATCTGTAGATAACTGGGGGTATATTAGGTAAGGAAAATACGGTTTATGGGCTGAGCAAGGTGGGTGAGGCAGAGGGAGCTGGTGGAGGGTCTGCTTATTAGACTTAGAGCGGCCTTCAGGAAATCACCCGGTCACACGCTTCAAAGAAGGGTCAGGTTTTCGAGATGCTGGTCAGTACTGTCTAGCGGGAGTCCGCCCGACATACACGGCTCGTGCACTGGACAAGCGCGCCACGTTTGACCTGGAACTTTGCCGTCAATTCGAACGACAAAAAAAAATGACATTACACATGCGCACCATAAGTATATAACACAGAATGGATAGGAAGTCGGAAGATGGACGGATGACTGGCGTCTAGTCTCGGTGTCAGAGGCGTAATTGCAGTTGCTTTTGGGAGATTTATGGGGCTGAAGGGATGCAGTGGCTTCTGTGGGGACTTTCCTCTGAGGAGCATAATCAGCATGTTGCTGTGAGATGTGTGTAAACATCGAAAGATTAATGTTAGTCTTCCCTCATTTTCACCACTTGTACTTATTTCTTAGTATTTGTTAAGATAGTATATAGTGCCAATAATAGGTTCAGTTAGTATTTATTATTATTATTATTAGTATTATTACTAGTAGTAGTTGTCTTAGTAGGTAGGACACTGCGTTGACAATTTCACACAAAGTGTCAATCATTAGCCATAAATTTATTGGGCAGGTGACCTTTTTGCTGGAGTCTTCTGGTTACGCGGCCTGTTCTCCAGCGTGCTGCAGCAGTACCCCTCCTGGGTCTTTCCCATTCAGACCGGGTCCTTAAGCACCGTTACTGTCAGGCCGCCTCCCACCAAGCACATGCAGCATTATAATGGTGTTATGCTGATGTGTAATTAGCTGTATTAGCTCTTGGGTAAATCTCCATCCAATAATGCAGCTAGTTTATTCCGTTTGTAAATAACAGTAACAACTATAACAATCTTCTAGCGGAATTCTAAGGGAACCCCAAAAGTTTCTCAAGCGTGAAGGGGGGCGTGGGAAGAGGTAGATTTTTCTGTGTTTTTTTTTTTTTGGTCTGGTGGTCTGGGTCACATTGAGGCCAAGCGTGTCGCTTCATGCAGAGTTTGATGTTTATATTCCCATAACACTGCCATCTGCTGGTGGGAAGGGGCTGGACAGGAAAAGGCTTCTAAAGGTGTGATTTGGAATATAATCCGCAGAAGATCCTTGTTTTGAAGTACTTGGAAGAAGTACATATATTATAGTGCAGAGGTTGTCAGTGCTATGACACATTGCTTATCGAAACAATGGTCATTTTTCTCTGTTTTTATTTATTCTCTTTAATTTTTTTAGCCCACTGAGACCTCCAGCCACGCAGGTGAAGCTCCTCCCACCTCACAGCCTCTGTCTCAGGCAGACTGTCCCGGGGTTATTATTATTATTATTATTCTGTGATGGGTTAATGCCCCATCTTTCTTCCTTTCCTGTCTTGCACCTACTGTATAGCTTCCAGGTTAAGCTCTGGACAAGGAGGGGCATGGGAATGTACTGTTTACATGCATGTTCTTTGGGCTAATCTGATTATTGGGCAGTTTACGGGCATATCAGCGATATGGCGAATATCAAACGTGCACGGAAAAGCATATTCATCTGGTCCTGAGTTTCTGCTTTGTGTCTCAGACAATATCAGCATGCATGTCTTGTGGCTCCTCTTCAAAGGGGCCTCTTTATTGTTTGTTAAATTGCTTAAAAAGTGCTTTATTTTGTCAACAAACCCATAATCTAATAGGCACACCTAATGCGATGTGTATCAGCTAATGAGTTCTGACTGCAAGTGTCTCATTATTTCCTTCTGCTCTATACCTCATTAACGAAGTTTGTTTTTGGTTTATTCTTGTCAGATTCTACCATATAGAAAAGTTACATAAAAATCAGAACCTGTGCACTTGTACTCGCCCCACACTGATGCTATGATTTCATTAAAATTGTTGTCCTCCCTCCACTGGTGGTTAAACTGAGACTTTCTGCCTGTAGGAAACTGGAAAACAGACGTACAAAATGGGAATTTCTCCCAATAAAGTAATCTGATTTCAAGGTAAAAGCAAAATATTTGGTAATTTGGCTAACAGGAGGAATCTTTATTTAAAAAGATACTGATGAAAGAGCTCATGCCACTGGGATCTGGGTAGGATCCACAATAAGGAAAATGCAGCTTTTATGAACAGGTCTTGATGAGAACTAAAATATATTTAGTGTTTGCTAGAGCAGTTTAATCCAGCTGTCATGGGTACTGATCAGAGATTTATGTAGGTATATCTAAACTATGTGCAGATTGGGGGCCATATTATAATTTCCCTGTTGTGCTCCTGTTTGGCCAGAAGAGGTCTCTGTTGGTTATCCTGTCTCCTTCCATTTATTTCCCAATTAGTCACACTTGTGTCTTTTCTCCTCCACGTTATCCTCATATATAAGTAGCTCATATATAAGTGTGATGTTCTAGGGGTATTTGGTGTTGGTGTTGTTGGTGTTGGTGTTGTTGTTGTTGGTGTTTTTGGTGTTGGTGTTTTTGGTGTTGTTGGTGTTGTTGGTTTTTTTGTTGTTGGTGTTGGTGTTGTTGGTGTTGGTGTTGCTGTGTTCCTCTTACCCTTCCATTGTTACTCCTTTTGGTTTCTATTACATTGCGTATTGGTCCCTAATAAACCTGTCTTAGATCTCCGCTAAGCTGCACCTCTGTTGTCCCTCAATTCCTCTCCTGACAGGTGGAAGGAAAAAACAACCAGCTGATGTCCCTTTGCTGATATTTAGTTTGCGTCAGTCTGCTGCATGTACACACCGCCCTGCACTGCTGTTTACTGGGACTGTTTATATTGTGTCTTTGTTGTTGTGTATTGTGGTGTTGAAATAATAAATGATACTTTATTGATCCCTGAAGGGAAAATTCTCTTTATGCCTCCTTGAACCTGCTTTCTGTGGGTGAGAGCAAGCTGGCTGTGAAGGGCAGCCACCCATAGCTGGGGGCCTCGTTCAAGGACCCGCAGATGTGCTGAGGCCAGACTTCAATCGGTGGCCTTCTGGTCACAGACACAGAGGCTTAGCCCACTGAGCCACACGCTGCCCCCTTTTATGTATTGTTTTTATATTATTTTTTTATTTACCAACCCAGTATTTAGCCAGTGTTTATCGTTCAGCTGTTCTAATGTCTGGTGCTCATGTTTGACAATAAAGTGACGACATATGTTGGGCAGGAGACTGAGGGATCCTCTGATGAGTTTGGTGTCCCTCTGTTAGCCACATGGACAATAAAGATGCCTGTCATTTATGCAGAATATCTTGGTATAACAGTCTACTTAACTCATTTAAACGAAAAGGAATCAGAGTGTCGAAAATGATTTCATTCTTCTTAGATATCATCTCATGAAGGTATTTCAGTCTGGCGATGATCAGGTTAGGATCTGGAATGAACACTGGTAGACTGGTATGAACACAAAGGACAAACAGGCTGCTTTTGTGAGGCCGACAGGACCACAGAGGCCTCCATCTAAACCTCAAGTCTACCACATGCCCACAGCTGCCTAACAGCTCCAAGGAGGCCAGGCAGGACGGCCTTGTGTGTCACCAATCCAGAACCCCCCCACCACCCCCTTTGCGGGATTGATATCTGCTGGGGTTGCCACCCCCCCTCTGCAGGAATGAGCTATGTAACCCCCCCCCCCCCCCCCTCACGCAGGGTCCCAGTGGGGATGATCCAGGGCAGCCAGATTTAAATTGTATTTCAGTCCAGATGCAGGTCCTGTGGGAGAGCCCTAATCTGGTGTGTGTATGAATGAAAATCACGTCCCGTATTAATTAATGTACACTGTACGGACAAAAGTATTGACACACCCCTTATTCTTTGAATTCAGGTGTTTCACTCAAACTCATTCAAGCACTTAGCCATGCAGTCAGATTTGTGAAAGAATGGGTCGTTCTGAAGAGTTCAGTGAATTCAAGCGGGCTACTGTCATAGGATGGCACCTTCCCAATAAGTCACTTTGTGAAAATACTCTCCTGCTAGATATTAAAGGGTCAACTGTAAGTGGTATTATCTTACACAAAACACCAGTGGAAGCATTTAGGAACAACAGGAACTCTAAAGTACCAAAGTAGCAGACCATGTATAGTAACTAAGTGGGGTCACTGAGTTCTGAGACACATAGTGCATGAAAATCGCCGAAACTCTGTTGACTGAATAACTGTTTGTTTCCAAACTTCCTCAGCCATTAGCTCCAGTGCAAAAACTGTGCACTGGGAGCTTCATGGAATGGGCTTCCATGGTCGAGCAGCTACATGCAAGCCTCACATCTCCAAGTACAATGGCAAGTGTCGGATGGAGTGGTGTAAAGCACACTGCCCATGGACTCTGGAGCAGTGGAAACGTGTTCTGTGGAAACCCTTCTCAGATGAATGTCAGTTTGTATAGCTGCAGAGAGACCAATTCCTTACTCATGCCCATGGATTTACAATGTGATGTCAGAAAAGCTCCTGTAGGTGTAATGGCCAGGTGTCCATATAGTGTACGTGACTGAAGGCAGCTCTAAAAGCTGCCTGCCTTTTTGTGTGAAAAGTCCTCCAGACATCCGAGGCGAGCTCAAGGACTGTGTCTCTGCCTGCGACGTGCGCAGTGTCAGCGCCTTGTCTTCTGCTATCGGAGGGACAGGCCCACAGTAAGATAGTCTCAGAGGTTCAAGCCACAACAGTATGTTAAGATATACTCAGGCTATTCAGCCTTCCTGTTTGGGGGTAAAACCACCTTACAGCTTTTAATGCTTCATTTAACACAAAGGCAAGTATTTGCATGTATTTTGTGAGGCCTGACTATACTTCTTATTTTTTCATTACCAAAACCGCGATAAAATGTGGTACAGGTCTGGGAAAAATGAAGAGGCCACTATATTTAAAAAAAATCTGCATTTGGTTCTGCCGGCTTCTGAAGGCTTCACTGAGCGGGAGGTTGCTTCCAGGTCAGAGGAGCTTCTGGCTATTTAAAAGATCAGGAGCTAAGTCAGCTTTACCTTGTATGTTAAAAAAATGAATACAAATGTCTTCCAAAATTAAAATGAAAGCAGGCCTGGAGCAGACGGTGGTTAATAGAGTGGATGGATAGCAGTTAAAAAAAATTCTCACTAATTCATTATTTGCAGTTATTATTTTTGTAATTTAGTAACAGGTTGGCATCACAAATAACGTGGGTGGTCTGATCGCAGCCTCTCATCTGGGGATCGATCACCCCCTTTTCCCCAGTAGGGGGCATCGCTACACTGTAAATCCTTGAATGTGAGCTGGATTCAACCAGATGCAGCAGAAGTGGCTTATTCCACATCACTGTATATCTTAGGCATTCTTTGTTTCTTACTCTGAATACTTGTCATCGGTAGCAGCCTAGCCATTGGACAGCAGCCTAGGGGCCATCTTATGAAGGGGTGCCAACTTAAACCAAATTCGCTTTGTCTGAATCATGCAGGTCATGGTTCTTTTGCTGTATGGAGGACTGGGTCCCTCTGCGGTGTGATGCAAATGCATGGTGGTATTAAACTGAATTATTTTATTCAATAATACTGGCCTTACTTAATTAACTCAGAACTACGTAATCTCTCTCACTAAATGTATGGATGGAAAGCTTAATAGCTAAAGACTTGAACCTCAAGTCCAAACTTCTGGTTCAGTAGAACCTTTAAGAATAATCCTAGTAAAGTATCTAGCTGTTAAAACTGGTGACAATCAAAACAAGAGTCAAACAACTGGAAACATATGATGAATGGTGTGTGAGTAAATGGTGTGTGAGTGAATGGTTTGTGAGTGAATGGTGTGTGAGTGTATGGTGTGTGAGTGAATGGTGTGTGAGTGTATGGGATGTGAGTGAATGGCGTGTGAGTGCATGGTGTGTGACTGAATGGTGTGTGAGTGAATGGCGTGTGAGTGTATGGTGTGTGAGTGTATGGTGTGTGAGTGAATGGTGTGTGAGTGAATGGTGTGTGAGTGTATGGGATGTGAGTGAATGGCGTG
>JAABNY020000108.1:2158783-2172686 GCA_015164015.2 Brevimyrus niger | reverse complement strand
GGCGAAAAACCAGACAACATAACACATACAAACCAAAAAGATACAGACCTATAACTTAATATTCAGGAGATGGGGGGCGGACAGCGTTGGGGGAGAACGAGGCGACCGTCACAATGATTCACAAAAAACCGGCAGAACTTCCATAAAAGGGGTTGTTTTGCTGTGCTACGACCATTTATGACAGCTGCGTTTCCGGCACAGATCCAAACTAGCAATCAAACTAGTTTCGCAACCTCTGTTTTCTTCCGACGAAGAATACAAAATATCGAACGTTTTATCGAACACGTTTTATCGATATCGATCGTTCTCGTGATCATCCATGATCTGCCACTTATCTGGGGTCGGGTCACGGGGGCAGCAGTGTAAGCAGGGATGCCCAGACCTCCCTCTCCCCAGCCAGCTCTTCCGGGGAATACCAAGGCGTTCCCAGGTCAGCCGGAGATGTCATATCTCCAGCGTGTCCTGGGTCTGTCCCAGGACCCAGGGAGACGTCCAGGAGGCGTCCTAGATAGATGCCCGTACCACCTCAACTGACTCCTTTTAATGCGGAGGAGCAGCAGCTCTACTTTGAGCTCCTCCTGAATGTCTGAGCTCCTTATCCTCTCTCTAAGGCTGAGCCCAGACACCCTGCAGAGGGAACTCACTTCAGCCGCTTGTATTTCACTTCAACACTATTGTACTTCCAGAGTAAAAGGCAGCATTTAGGAAAGAGGTGTTTCGGTATGAATATAATAATAATAATATTAGGGTATATTTCTCAAATAAGAGGTGCAGTGCAGTGTTCAGTCGTGTGATTGCTTTGGGGAAGATGCTGTTTTTGAGCCTGGTAGTTGAGTGTGTCCTACAGCATTTGCCAGATAACAGAGAGGTAATCAGGCAGTGATTGGGATGCTTAGAGTCTGTGATCATGTTTAGTGTCATGTGACTTTTCTTTAAGGAGAAAACCAGTCATATTTTTAAATATCTGACCTGAATATTTTCATTCCATTTCTCATTGATGACAATTTACTTTAACAACATAGGAAAAATTCTGATAATTCTCCAGTTAATGCACTCGCTGACCAGCGGTCTATGTCACAGCTTAATCAGATGTAATTCTCCTTCTCAGTTGGGATGAAAATCTGCTAATACACAGTTGGTGGTAAGCACTAGGATTCAGTGTGTTCGTTCATATTTTTTTCCATTGTGATTTTCCATTTTGACAGTGCATTTAAATTTTTGTTGTGTTAGCATGAAAATCTGAAGTAAATATTGGTGAAAGGAGAACTAAGGCCCAGGGTCTAATTCTGGAGGAGACTGGTGTTCAGGTCACAAATCAAATATGCAGACCACGAATTGTCCCATATGGCAGTCTTCCATATGTCAAACCTGTTTTTAGTGCCCCTTGGACAGGATTTAGATGCGTGAATCAGGGCGGAGCTTCTGGGTGCCTAGTGATGGTTATGATAAGGAGGGGTGTGAAGTTTGTAGATTTGATTGAGAAGTTACCTGTGTGTCATCAGGCAGTGGATTGCAGCCCACTGTGTGTGTTGAATGTCTGTGTCTTTATGAATGAAGTTACCCAGGGCAGACTTTCCCTCATTTTGCTTTCCACTGGATTCAGCTTTCAGTCCTTTGCGCTTAGCTGCCTATTTGTTTAGCTTGTCAGTGTAAGGGGGATGTTGAAAGTGAAGTATTTGATCGTCATTTTTACCACATAGTGCAATAACCCCTATGCGATATAGCAGGGGAAGCCAGGGGGCAGTACCTTGCTCAAGGTACCTTTCTGGTCGAGGATTCGAACCAGCAACCTCTCAGTCACAAGATTACTTCCCTAACCATTAGGCCACCACTGCCCCTGTCTGAGGGGGGTTTGGAGTCTAATGCTCTTAGTTAAAATAATTAGCATCATTTTAAAATAGCCTTGCAGCACAATAGCCAAAAGAGTGAATAACCAATATACAGCAAGAAAGTATATAATATATTAAGTACACCTAAGGTAAAAGCATTGAAGATGCATAATTTGGCAATGTGTGTATTGTAATTATGAAACCTGTATTTGATATTTTCTAATGTTTTGCTTGTTTCAAGGTGATTATGTTGAACCACTGAGACAAAGATCAATGAATTAAAATGTTTGTTTGTTTGTTTGCTCTCCCCCCCTCCCTAAATTCATTCAGCAAATAACGCTGCAGCTGATGTTGGCAGTGGGGACCGCTGTCATCGGCTCGCTGCAGTTTGGCTACAACACGGGGGTCATCAATGCCCCCCAGAAGGCAAGTAAGCTCATAATGCGACGGGAACAGAGCTGTCACCTCAGGACACCTGTTAGCCAGCTAGCCGCAGCAGTGTCCCGCTTCCAGGAACGCTGTCTCAATATATCTCCCCTTAACCTTCCCTCGCTGACATTACACAGTATCCCAGTGTTAAATCAGTGGGCACCATACTGGTGCCCAGTAGCTGGTGGAAGAACAGGACTCTGAGGAGCAGATGAGCAAGAAGAACTCTTGTTGCGTTTGCCAAGAGATGGAAATTTCAGGTCCAGAAAATAGTAATCCATATCATGGATTTGTTCCAACCAACCTGTTGAGTACTCTGCAACTACGACTCACCTGGTTGGTTGGAACAAAGTGTTGGTCAGGATTTGTACTTATTGGACCTGAACCTTCTGCTTCTGTGTTTATTTAGAATGTAAGGAAAGGAAAATGGGACAAGATTTCACTAATTCAGACCAAGACCGTAGCCCCTCCCCCCCCAACGAACAGTCGGAGTGGCAGTGTGTGCATGTTTGTCCGTGCTGAAAGGATGCTTACACAAGCAGGTCAATATGCAAACAAGCCACCCCGCACACACTCGGGAGTGAGCATCTGCAGTAAATGCGCTAATGCTAGCATTGTAGCCTGAGCGCGGAATCGCGCGCCGCCCAGGGAACGTGTCCAATAAGGCGCCGATGCGGCTCTGTACACTCAGGTGGCAGCGAGGACGCCTGACGTGGGCCGTCACCCAGAATAGCTTTGGGCTTATTAGATTATGTCCCTCTAAAGGGCAGAGGACCAAGTCAGCGCTGCGCTGTCCACCTCGCACAGCCTGCTGGGAAATGGGCTTGCGGTGAGGAATGAGCCGCGGATTGCGTGCCTGCGGCGCCGGACATGGCTGGGCAACCCTGCTGCTTGGACGAGGCCCCTAAGCAACCCATGCAGCTGAACCCCAGTAACCCTTCTTAGGTTAGCATAACATTCAGGGCCAAGAGCAGCCTTAGCGATAAACCTAATCTGCTACAGCTATGGCAGTAATGTTCGACTGCCACAGGGTTTATGTATGATGTATGATGTAGCTCAGAGTGAAGAATCTTGTCTGAAAGGCTGACCGCATTTCGTACTCAATAGCCTGAACTGGCCAAATTTCGCTATTCAGCAATTGCTGTGAAAGTGGCCTACAGACGAGGTGAATCATAGCAAAGACTGAATGCTGGCTTTATTCGGCCTCAGCACCCTTTATTTTCATTGTGAAATTTTGCCCCCTTTTGTCCTACTTTGGAACTGCCAGCCTTGCAGTTTCTTTCAGGTCAGAAAAATGCCCCGGCATTCGGGGCACCATGCTGATGTGCTCTAGAGGCAGAGGAGAAACAGATACCTCTTTTTAATATACTGCCCCCTGCTGGGGAACTAGTAGACATTTGTTAAATAAGATAATGGCTTTAACTGATATTTCCCCAGTTGCCTCATCAGTAATAGCTGATTTGTTTTCACTCTCATAGATTATTGAGAGGTTCTATAATGAGACCTGGTTTGACCGGTACTCGACGGAAATCCCTGCAACGTATCTCACCACGCTGTGGTCCATCTCCGTCTCCGTCTTCTCCATCGGGGGCATTTTTGGATCCTTCTCTGTGGGACTTTTCGTTAATCGCTTTGGAAGGTAAAAACAAAAAGCGTCAATAGCTGGGGCTGCACGACATGACATTGCAATATAATCATATAAGGATACACTGAATTTATAAAGATACTTAACTTTTGGGTCACAATATGCCTCATAAAAAAAATTGTCAGCTAATACTACTATTTTATCTGCTTAGCAAATTTTGAGTGTAAATAAACACCTGTATGGTACTGAAATGTATGAAATGTTGACCGGATATTTTGTTAGAAGCAGATTCTCACCTGAAACCATTTGGGTGCAGGATCATTTATCAGATGTCTTTCTACCATCTGTATATGTGGGGATGTCATTCTCTGTCTGGGGGGTATCCCCAGCCCTGGCCCTGATCCTTCCCCTTTGGGCCTCCAGGAAGAACTCCATGCTCATGGTGAACGTCTTGGCCTTCGTGGCGGCCGCCCTCATGGGCTTCTCCAAGATGGCAGCATCCTGGGAGATGCTGATCATCGGTCGATTCGTGGTGGGACTCTTCTCAGGACTCTGTACCGGCTTCGTGCCCATGTACGTGGGAGAGATCTCTCCCACCTCCCTCCGAGGGGCCCTGGGCACCCTGCACCAACTGGGCATCGTCATTGGCATCCTCCTGGCGCAGGTAACACAGCAAAAAACGTTCAGGGTCTGACCATATGCCAGTGTTTTGCTGCCCAACCTGCACTTTCTCCAGATGGACTTGAGGTCTTCTCTGGGACGTCCCCTGACTCTTTTGGGGC
Organism: Brevimyrus niger; assembly: GCA_015164015.2. Lineage (NCBI taxonomy): Eukaryota > Metazoa > Chordata > Actinopteri > Osteoglossiformes > Mormyridae > Brevimyrus > Brevimyrus niger. Next base: position 2,168,061 of record JAABNY020000108.1, on the reverse strand, counting down.
CACTTCCTGGGTGTTTCCCACTGGGTCGTACTTGTGTTCTTATGTATCCGTTTTACGTCATCTTCCATTGCTGAAGACCAGTTCCAATACTCAAGAACAGGGGATGGTAAATGAATAAGTTGATCAGTGGTTATTGTTGACACACCACAGCACACAGTGCACAACAAAAAATGTGTCCATTTAACTCATATGTGACATTGTGACATAGCAGGGGGCAGCTTATTCAGGTCCCGGGGAGCAGTGCCTGGGGGCGGTACCTTGCTGGTTGGGGATTCGAACCAGCAAGCTTTCAATTACAAGTGTTCTTCCCTTAGGACACCACTGCCCACAAGCTCCCCAGTGTCGTTCTTGCCTCGTCCCAAATACCAAGTATTCATGAGTGGCGTCCTCGCCAAACAAGACCAATACCATGATTCATCGTGCCCCAAGTTCCTTCTTGGGAAGCAAGTTAGCAAGACCGGTGGTTCCAAGACCACAAGTACAGTCTTTGCATTTTTGCTATCGAGAAACACCCCCGGTGTCCTGTGACTCCTCAGTTTTATTTCTTTCTGTTGACGTCATCATTTTACAGTCTGTAATGGCTCTCAAGGAACCTGGGATAGAGGGCACCGTTACACCTTTGGTCGAAGTTACCCATAAATCATTTCACTCAAACTGTTGGTATAGCTTGTAACTGTGAGCTGTGTAAGTTATTATGGGTCAGCTAAGCTTCTGAAACGTAATTGATCCTGGTGGAACATGTACTAAGGCTGTTATATTTTGGTTTGACATTCTGCTGCCGCCCTTGGCAGGTGTTCGGACTGGAGGCCCTTCTGGGCAACATGACTATGTGGCCCTTTCTGTTGGCCTTCACCTTCATCCCCGCTGTGGTGCAGTGCGCACTCCTGCCCCTGTGTCCCGAGAGCCCCCGCTACCTGCTCATCAACCTCAACCAGGAGACCAGGGCCAAGAGCGGTGAGGCCTGGTGCCCGGGACACCCGCATGGCAGTCGGGGAGGGCACTACTCTTGTACCTTTGAGTGGGACACTCGTCCCAAATTATCCGCCTCGTTTCCAGTCGTACAAGTGGGCGGTGAGCCGGTGTTGAGTGTGTGTGGCTTCAGATAAGAGTCGGCAGAGTGACTGGACAGCTTGCTGTTGGATGGATGCCGGTCAGGTACCAGACCCCTATCATGTAGTTTAAGTGTCTGTATCCGGGCTTCGTCAGTGCTGAAGAAGCTGCGGGGGACCACGGACGTGAACGCCGACCTGCAGGAGATGAAGGAAGAGAGTCGGCAGATGATGCGGGAGAAGAAGGTGACCATCTTGGAGCTCTTCCTGTCGCCGCTGTACCGCCAGCCGATCTTCATCGCCGTCATGCTGCAGCTCTCCCAGCAGCTGTCGGGGATCAACGCGGTGAGCTCCTCACGTGTCGCACGCCCTCGCACGACTCTTCACGCTTGGTCTGACAGTGTAACTAGAAGGCGCCGGGGCTCGTCTTCCAGGTGTTCTACTACTCGACGGGGATCTTCGAGAGGGCCGGCGTGTCTCAGCCGATCTATGCCACCATCGGAGCCGGTGTCGTCAACACGGCGTTCACCGTGGTGTCGGTGAGCTGTGCCGGGTGGTTCTGTTCCACGTGGGTGTTAAAATACATTAAAGCATCCCATAAGTCTTCCGAAGTTTCTGAACACCCCACCTCCCCCCAAAGCTGTTCGTGGTGGAACGAGCCGGCCGACGCCCCCTGCACCTCACAGGCCTGATGGGAATGGCCTTGTCCGCTGTGCTGATGACCATCGCCATGGCCCTGATAGTATGTATTCCTCCTCTCTTGTCGCCGCTCGCTCACTTCCTCCACGTCCGGACGCGAGCGCCCGCATTCGGCAGAGTGGCCCGCCGTTATCGAAACCCCTCTGTCCCCCACCTCCCCCGACACCGCAGGAGAAGCTGAAGTGGATGTCCTACGTCAGCATCGTGGCCATCTTCAGCTTCGTGGCGTTCTTCGAGATCGGCCCGGGCCCCATCCCCTGGTTCATCGTAGCTGAGCTGTTCAGCCAGGGCCCGCGGCCTTCTGCCATCGCCGTGGCCGGCTTCTCCAACTGGACGGCTAACTTCATCGTGGGCATGTGCTTCCAGTATGTGGAGGTAGGCAGCCGCTCTGCAGAACCGGCCAGCGTCGACTCGCTCAGCTACACATGCGATAAATGCATCACCATCACTAGTCCATGGCTACTTTGTAGCTTTTAGTTTTTACTACACATCTTACTAACTTCCTTGGTTGGAGGCATGTGCTCCTCCGGTGATTATTCGATCGATGGCGATCATGTCCCTTTTCTTGGTGTCCATAGCAACTCTGTGGCCCCTACGTCTTCATCATCTTTACCTTCCTGCTGGTGGGATTCTTCATCTTCACGTACCTCAAGGTTCCGGAGACCAAGGGTCGAACGTTCGACGATATCGCCGCAGGTTTCCGCCAGACGGCGTTGGGCACTGAGAAGTTCTGCCCCGAAGAGCTCAGCAGCCTGGGGTCCGACTCCCAGCTGTAGACCCACCGAGGTTCCGTTTGACGGACTGCTGTACCGGCTCCATGTATATCCATAGCTTTCCTAGAGCAGTAAATCCCCCAGCATCCGTTATAACCGTTTTCAGTTACATTTTTAACTCTCGACATGGACTGAGGAACAGAGGTGGGGATTTAAAAGGAAATCAGAGCAGTGATTGTGTTATGAAGAGGATACTCTCAATACAATCAGAGTAAAGTGGTGGCAACCCTGCCCATTCTAACAGTGACCACTGCAGATTGTTAGCTGGTCACACTGCACTTGCATACTCCTGACTTCACACTGCCCGTGGGAGTTTTACTTTACTGGTCAGGATAGAACAAAAAATGATTGGTTCTAAAAGATAACTAATCACATTGTAGAGGAGGTGGGTCCAAGCAACCAGTGGCGGTGGGGGACCAAGATATCTGATTGGTTGGTTCTGCCTCCTCTAGTTGGACCCACCTCCTCTTCAATATGATTGGTTATCTCTCTAAACCAATCATTTTTCATTCTGTCCTAAGAACATTTTTGTGTAAGTAAAACTCCTATGAGCTTTCACACTTATTCATTCCTCTTTTATGTCCCATGGTCACAGACGCAAATCCCGATAGACAGGAGTATGGTTCCCCACACTGCCCCCTGCCTGCTCACCCCGTTCAAGATCGACTGGTCCATTACTTCTGGCCCATGGCAGGCGTCTAAGCATAGTGGACACAGAGGGTTTTCCGGGGCTTTTCTGGAGTCATATGTAACCTCTGCAGGACAAGGGTTTATGGAGACGAGGGAAAGCACATCCCTCCAAAAAGCAGGAGGTGTGGATAGGAGCGGCTTTTCTGTCAGGCCCCGTGAGAAGAGCCCCGCATCTATAGGGCCACCTTGGCGTATACAGTACCGTCAGAGATGCATCCTGGTTTATCGCGTTACTACAGTGTAGTAGAAGACGATGCTTTCGATTATTTGCTTCGCTTAAGAGATGTTATCTAACTTGTACAAAGATGGCGTTTTTTTTTACTACAAACTGTAATTTTTAAAGTCGAGCGGAACTGCGTTCCTTTTTAAAGAGTTATTTTTAACAATCTTTAAAAGCAGTAACAGAGAAGTGTTATAAGATGATGTAGTACAGTATTATTTAGCAGTGGAGCGCTGTGGGTAATAGGATGCATGCCGTATATTATAGCATGTATAAAGCCCCACACTCACTGTTCGCTTAATACAGCGTATTTTTAAAACTGAACACAGTCACAGCTGTTGCTGGGCCTTTAAACCTTCCCATATTGGATTTGCCTCCATACATACTGCTTTTAAAATAAACTGTATGAAGTATATGGTGGAAAATAGGTTTCTGTTCTGTATTCCTTATTGTGTCAGCTTTGGTCTAAAACCTAATATATTATCATACTGGCCTTTTACATCTATTTATTTAGCAGTTTATTTGGCCCAAAGCAGCGTATAAGTCAGCGGATGCTGTAGTTAGTGCATTAAGCACAGAGCGGCTACATAAATAATCTGTAATCAGCAGTAAACAGGTTACAAGTGAGTAGAGGAGATCTTGTATAATGTTTCTTTATATGTGAGATGCTACCATGCAGCGCTGGCTAACAGGTAGCTAATAGCTTGTGTGAAGCTGTCCAACAGGGTCGCATTATTAGTATTGTCGTCATTTCCTGTTACTTGAGTCGTGATCCTTGTCGTCATCATTGTTACAGCTTAGTGATCAGTTAAGTGCAGGTGTCCCCAATTTGGCCATTGTCACATGTATGCACGCTAACAGACCACCTGGGCCTCAGACACTCCATTTTATAAAATCCTTTTTTATAAAATTTTATAATTTTATAATTTCCTTTTGAAAGATGAGGCAGTTGCATAAAGGAAGATGTCTTTGTTAAAGTCATAGAATGGACCACATGTAACTTTGGAACCCCGGGAAGTGCAAGCGTGATGAAAATGCGAGAAACAAGGGCGTCTGAGTAAATGTGCAAATGCTTAGTGTCGCCGGTAATGTGTAGAGTCTGCTTGGAGATGCTTTGTCGTGTCGCGGTGGGTATGTGTCCCTACAGGAGCTCACTGAAGATGTTGAAAAAACAATGTGCTGAGTGAATAGCTGTAAACGGCGAAGTCCGGTTCATCAATTATTTTAAAGAAAAAAGGGAAGAGTGACTCATTAATCAGAGTTCACCATTTAAGTCGTTTAATTACCCAGCAATCCCTTGCTGAGGACAATCAAACTCAAACCACAGGATTTCTTTAGCTTGCAAAGGTGAAGCTCCCATGTAGAATACATGATGGAGGAACAGCCGTCCCTCACAGATGGACCGAGCTGATGATGATCTTGAGGCGCCACTGTTGCTCCTGATTAATTGTAACACACGTTTAAGTCTGTTAATTTATCCATTTACAGCACTGGTATGAGCTGCTTTGTGTTGTACTTTTTCTTTACAAATGTCTGTCAAGCAAATAATCACTCAATTATTTTTATTTTCCACTCCCACACAATGAAATACTTGTTGTTTTTTTTTTATCTGCTGTTAAAATAATATCCTTTTAAATGTTGACTTTGAGGATTCCATACATATCAATGATCTGTTTTTGTTATTGTCAAAGAAGTAAAAGTAAAGTTTGCTCGACCTGTAATAGATGAGGCGGAAATAAAGCTTTGACGTCCATGGTGGGTTGGGATCATTGTGCCCTGGTAGCCGTCTCCCAGTAGCGGCTCTGTTTAGTGTGATGCAGACTGGGATTGGCAGCATGTAGTGACTCTCCACCGTGGGCTTAAAAGTTTTATGATGTTTCCGTGATGATTTAATGACTTTAATAATACGTTTTTTTTATTATTATTATTATTTTTAATTTTGTTTTGCAATTCGATATAACTAAATGTCTCAGGGCAAAAGAATTCTCTTTTTATATGTCCCTTTTCTTAACTGCTGTATGACAAATAAATGGATCCATTGCACTTTCCTAATATATCTGAGAGTGGAATCACTTTTGAGGAGCACGGCGCTTGCCCTGCAGATGGGCGTCCAGCTATGGCTGAGGTTCTCATTTGGCCTCCCACACATGCATTCTGAGGGTATGCAGCAAAATCGGTGTACATTCTGAGTATGTAAATACACACAAACACACACGCATGGATGCTTATCTGGTGTGCTGTGTTATATGTAAATAATTGACGAGTGGTGTAGTGCAGCGTTTCCCAGCTCAGTACCCGAGGGGCCCCTTTTTTGCTCCCTCCCAGCAAAAAACATTGTCTCGGGGTCCCCAAGGAGCGGTTTGAGAAACGGTAGTATAGTGGCTCACACCCCCAAGTGTGACTGGGTGGTACATCAGTAAAAAATCGTATTGTGATTATGAACAATCATATCATCATCAGTTTGAATATTGCACCGTGGTACAGCTGAAACACTCGTTTTTTGGATAATTAATAGTTACAATGCACTTTGTTAAATTCCATCGAGGTATTAGTCTGTCATTGGCATCATTTATCATTATACCTATTAGTCTGGTCATCATAATCAGAAAAGCTCAAAATCACCTGTCATATTTTAATGTTTTCTACATTTAGATTTTAGAGTATTGCGATAAATATAGATATATTGAAGCTCTGAAGATACAGTGACATCATTTTTGGCATAACTGGCTAGTTCTGCCTTCAGGGATGTGACATCAAATCCTATCTCTGCTTTGTCGGGGGGGATAAAATAATGAAATAGCTGCTTTGAACATGAATTAGAGCAGGGCAGGTGATAGGATGGCAAAAAATTCATATAAATTTGGGATATTAGAAATAGGTAGCAGAGACAGCATGACCTCACTTTTTTTTTTTGCAGGTGCTGGAGGGGGTATGTGTATCAAATTTATTTTTAATAGCCGTTACAGGAATACTCTGCTGTTTAAAAAGCTGTTTGCTAGAAACCAGGAGAATGATTTATTCAATATTAATCCTCAACAGGCCATTAACCAAACTGCTGTTGTTCATTTTTCATTTAGTATAAACACCATGCCATAGATAGTCTGAACCAACCATAGAAAAATGCATAGTACGTCATTAGGAGCTGGAGGTCGGTGCTGATGCCTTTTTGAGCAACCCCCCCCCCCCCCCCCCCCCGAGATGCTGTGCCTTTCTGCTCTAAAACGATAGTGCTGCATTTGGGGTTGTTCAGTAAAACATGCTGCAAATGAAATACGATCCTAACAGGTCATCATGCAAGGACTGTAAAGTTAGATCAACAAAACCAGGAAAATATTTGTTTATAGAGTAGGGTAGTTCTTGTGTTTCTTAGTGATGCGTTGGGGACACATACTCTATTTCTTGTGCTCTTATAATAATTGGTGGATAATTGATTTTGAATATAATTTATTCTACTCTCTTTACAACTTTTTATTAATCGTGTATAGCTACTAAAATTCATTGGTAAAACTCTTAATGGGGTGATGACACTTAATTACCACAAGAGGGCAGTAGTCACCTTTCTACTTTTTATCCTGACAGAACCCACCATAGTTCTGAAATATGGGCTTATCACTGCCGTATTCTAGATAAACTGTATGTAAGACAGAGGGATAATGTTACATACATTTATTCAAGAAATCATCTTTTTAATTTTTTTTGCATTTTTAAAGGTTTCTATAAATGATTTGTGTGGGCAGAGTGGTGGGTCTGAAGCAAGGAATGAAGGGTCAGAAGGTTGCCGGTTCGAATCTTGTCAACGTCAGCAGTGATTCTGTTCTGCTGAGCCCTTGAGCAAGGCCCTTACACAGCAGTTCCTTCATCCTAAGAATGACGTCAACCTACGTCCTGCCCAGCCAGCAGCTCCTCCAGCTTCCAGGGCAAACTTGAGTGCTGGTGGCAGGATTGACACTGCAGCCACTGAGGAAAAAACGTACCTAATTTCGGTGTTTCAAACTAAATGGATCCTACAGGAGCATGCAGGGCTGAATGGAATCAAAACACTACGAGTTATCGGTTGACTGATTTGCAGAGTTTCAGTGATGCCCCAACGGGACATGGAATGACAGCATGACGGCTGAGGAGGGCCTGAACTCCGGCCCACTGCCTGCAGCCCAACCAGCTGACCCTGCTTGGCCTAAACAACTAATCGGAGGCTTTCATATTCAGTGGGGTGGATTCAGGAGAGGATGGATCTGAATAGGCTGGCTGGGAGGATTCTCAAAGGTTTGGATATTTAGGTGTGTTCTTATATATTTGTTTATCTCTGATTGCTTGTTTTTCTTAAAGGGGAACTGTCCCTATTTTATGTGTTTCAGGCTAATTTAAATTCTAAAGCTTTCTATGTTGCCAAAACACAGTGAAACAAACACACCCCCACATACCTTTCTATTTGCAACCTCAGTTCATTCTTCTGAAAATTATTATATTTTAAAATAGGCAGAAATATCAACCCAATATTCTAATAATTTAATACCAGTATTCTTTGCGGACAACTGACTCTACAAAGAGCAAGCTGAGGGAGGCATAAAATAACTTTCCCCATGGGGACAATAAAAGTACCAATAATTATTAATTAATTATTTTTGTCTAATCCTGAAGCCCATAGTAAGCTGAATGTGAGATGTGATTTTCTGAAGGTAAGGTTTAAAAAAGATGGTCCACAAGAAGAGATTTGGGGACTTCAGAGGAGCATTCGTCATGTACATCATACCAAAACAAGATGTAGTTAGACATGCTGCATGTGAATGTCATCGCCAATGTGGGGCTTTCTTTGTAATGGTGGCTAATGTCAGTGTTGTGATAACACATTGTATAAGAAACATAAGAAACAAGAAATTTACAGGCCATTCGGCCCATCAGGCTTATTTGGGGAGAACTCAACTAATAGCTCAGAGTTGCTAAAATCTCATCTAGCTGTAATTTAAAGGAACCCAGGGTTTTAGCTTTCGCTACACTAGCAGGAAGACTATTCCATACTCTAACTACACACTGTGTAAAGAAGTGCTTTATAAAATCCATTCTAAAATGGTCATTTCCACCTATGGCCATGAGTTCCTGTATTTGTACTAATATTGTAACTACATGTTTTAACAGCATAGAGACCCGTTAAAATCTTATAGATTTAAGATTCAAGATTCTTCATTTGTCACATGCATAGATATACAGGTACAACACGCAGTGAAATGTACCCTGAACCGCTCATACTTTGTGCAAAATAACAAAGAGACTAGAAAATAAATTATAGAGAGTGTAAACAGAAAAAATATAAATAACTTGTGAATTTACAAGAGTGTAAATGAAGTATATACCTGGATCATGTTATTCGAGTGACCATGCCAGGGAACGGCAGAATGATGGCGTTATGAAACGATTCTGGAAAGTCATGGGTGGCCCTTTGTCCCGCTATTCTCTTTGTTCTAGTCCTCCACAGCATCCCTGGGTGTTTCATTCCTGGGGGAGAGCAGTGTTCTCTTTCCTAGACGTGTTCCATATGTGCAGGAACCATGATAAATGAGGAACCAGTACGTCCAGTTCAGTTCATTCATTATCAGGTTAGACATTCTCACCCATTCAGCAAGCACCTGACATATCCATCCATTTTCTGAAACTGCTTATTCTGTTCAGGGTCACAGTGGGTCCAGAGCCTATCCTGGTGGTAAGGCAGGCACCAACCCATCACAGGGCACAGTCACACATTAGTCACATTTAGGGCCAATTTGGCAATTCAATTATCCTCAGCATGTTTTTTTTTTTTAGATCGGAGGGGGGGGGGGGGGGGCAATATAGTAGTCGGAGGGAACCCCCTGC
>JAABNY020000108.1:2125084-2154613 GCA_015164015.2 Brevimyrus niger | reverse complement strand
GGGAGCAATTGGGGGTTCAGTGTCTTGCTCAAGGACACTTCGATGGGGTCAGGAGGACGCGGGGCTTGAACCTGCAACCCTCCAGTTGCCGAACGATAGCCCTACCTCCTGCGCCACCATCTTCCCCAATTTGTGTGGCTTCCATCTACTGCGTGACTGATTGTCCAGTTATGAAGTATCACATAGGGTGAAGACAGTCTTGAGCTTCCAATTACTCTGTCTAGCAGGTAACCAAACTTTCAGAACTGAAAATAGGGACACTACATGCACACGTGCATGTACCTCATCAGAGTCACAGTGCTAACATTCCCGGCCTTAATGCTTACTTTACACTGTAGCACTAATGCTAACACAAAGGAAAACCGACGACTACCTTAGGGGGTGCTTTCAGAGGACAATGTAAGCATGGCTGTGGGAGATGTTGGAGATGGGGGTCGCTGGAGATGGGGGGTGTTGGAGATGGGGGTCGCTGGAGATGGGGGTCGCTGGAGATGGCTGCCCTTGAGATGACGGCGTTGGAGATTATTTTTCTACATAGATATTCATCCTACCTATTTTATTTTCTGTCAAAATGCACTTCATAAAAATCCATCACACAGGAATTACTTGGAGGAATTACTTTTGTTCTTTTGTTCTTCATAGGCTGTTACTAGAGATCACAATGCTCTTCATTGTAATATACCCAGCCTTCCACACGATCGAATAATGCTTGTATAGGAGCGACATGGGCTATAAGGAGTAATCCCAGATTGCTGAAGCTCATGTGTTTGTGTGTTTTGCATGTTCTCCCCATGTTGTGATGGTTGTGATTCAAGATTCAAGATTCTTTATTTATATGCAGTGAAATTAACCCTGACCGATCCAAAGACTGTGCAAAAAGAGAAAGAGTTTTTTTTAAAAAGTGCAGATAAGATAAATGTAAATATAAAGTGCAGACAAATAAGAAAGAAATTAACAAAATATCCAACCTATACAAAATACAAAAAGTGGCAAGTTGCCTTAACGAGTGGATTGTCCAGGAAGTTTACGTATTTGCTGTATGATATTTCTTAGGTAGTGGTGTCACATCTTGGTTGAGTATATGAACATGAGGATAGAAGCTCACCCTGAGTCTGTGATTCCTTCTATGGTCAAAAGACATGCAGGTAGGTGAATTGGTGTCTTTAAATTGCCCATAGAGTTACATTGTTTGCTAGACCATCATACTATCCAAAGTCTTTCCCCACCGGGGGCCCACTTCGACCTGATACTCTAATGTTGGAACCAAACTCACACCCCTGATAGAGACACGGCGATAGACAATTCATGGAAAGCCAAGTAGAGAATGGAGCAGTCTTCTCTAAAGTCCCCCCCCAAGATAATAATTAGGTAGAATGGGGACAGCTGGGTTTGATTATCCGGGTGACCTGAGGGCATCGTTAGGTGATCGTTTGCCATGGACATGTCCAAAGGCCATTCCTCAGTTTTTATTCAGCATTATTAATCCTGAAATCTGTCATCACATAATACTAGGAAGAGCGAGTGGCACAGAAAATGAACTCATTCCCTGACCCAGCATATGCTATGACCTTATTATGAACTCAATGACCATCCCCTGCCACATCTCAAAGACAAAGAGAGGCTGTAAGACTATGCGGTTTTTAAATGTAAACTGGGACTGACGGGTAGAGCAGAATGTTCCTCTAGTAACATAATCCATTGTAAAACGGAAGACATTCTGAAGGACCTTCTCAACAGAAATTCTGAAAAGGTCAGCGTGTTTTTATTAAAGTTACTGGAAGCTGTCGCTCTTGCTCCTCGCTATTACGTGAATAGCAAGCAGGGGGCCTTGTGCTGTTCTCCAGTCCTGTAAACCACACATTAATTGACGACGTAATCTGAACACGAGTAAACTGATTTTTTTTTCTTCTAATTACCACTGTAAGCTTGAACGTGCAGATATTCCAAGATCCAGTACGTACAATTAGTTAAGCATCTGACAAAGCAGTTTAATGAGATATTTCCTTAAGCAATGGTTGAATAAATATGTAAATCTTTGTTGATCCCCGTTTTAAAAAATAGCTCGATGATTCAATGGCAAAAAACAATGAAAGACATGTAAAAATAATACTTGTGGTAATATAAATTCTTTATGATCAATTCTTAACATCCATATTAGTTATTTGCAGAAAATACATTCTAAACCAAAACACAGCTTAAAACTTCGTCGGATCATACAGTATTTACAAATAAGGCAGGTCCTAGGATCGACGTGAACATGTTGGCCGAACTGACGGCGTTCCGATGTGGGTCACGTGTCAGTCCTCCGGCGCCCGTAAGCTGGCTGGAGAAGGGGGGCATTCCTGCACAGCGGCGGCACGAGGCGCTGCGGCACCTGCTTCGGGCTCTGCTGCCTTCGCTGCTGAAAGACGTACGACGTCTTCGTTTTTGAAGCGCTTCTCCTGCTGTGGACTTAACGTGGCGATCCCATAGACACCCGGCTTCGTCCGACTTTTCTGCATAGACTCCCTGCGGCAGGGTAAGTGCGGTTATCTAAGCGCGAACCTGTAACGCGTAGGGAAATAGTTTGAGACTCGAACCCCCTAAACGCTATGCCGAAGCCATGTCAGTGACCATAATAATTTAGAGATAATCTTAGAATTAATTGTTACCCTTATTAACAAAACGTGTTGATTCGGCATTCAATTTCATGTGGCATTCTGTAATGCTCCAAATATGTTTCATTAACATTTAACATTTTATTAAACTACTTAATATTCCTTTCTGTTTGAAACGCTACTGAGATGATCCCTAACAGGTCTTCGTGACATGCGGATGAAATAAACTGGCGATGAGACATTAAAAATTTTTAAACCCTCAGTTGTACTGGGTTAATTATCAATACACATATTGCTTTGTTTAAATATTTAATTAGTTTATTGTAACGTACAATAAGTAGCCTACTTCATTTCCAGTCACGTGTTTTAAGGATAACTTAGCTTATGGAACACTCATTTAAAATTAGAAAGTTTTAGTGATTTATTTTACAATACAAAATGACAAGGGATAATACATATTGTTGATCATTTGTTATACATTACGGCGCCTTATTTGCATTTTTAGTGACACGTTTAACGGGATTGAGGTAAGATTTAAATCCGAGATGTATACGATGCCCTTTAAGCAGATCGCAGAAAGCGTTATATTTATGACTAAGTAGTATAATTTTTACAAGCCCAAACCTTCACCAGATAATCTGACTTATTCGCTGTCACTTTGATGCTGCTGTAATATTTCAATTATTCCCCGTTAATTTTCCCCTTTTCATTTTTCTTTTTAAGTTTATCATGCGCTTCTCCCCCAGTTATCCTCCAAGATTTTCTTTCTTCATGGCGTACAGCTTTTTTCGCGGCGCTCCTCGTTCCAGCTGCTCGCTTTGTTTAATCACGGTACCGGCGAAATAGTTAGAATATTGGAAGTGTACTAAAAAGGTAAATGTGGTTATGGATGACAGTTTAAATGGGTCATTGACCAGAGTTCAGCATTGTGATGGTCCATTGGAGGAAACAGAGCCTGCTGGTTCAGGACCCACTACTGCAGGTCCTGATGGTACCCGTGCGAACAGTCTGCAGCTGGGGTGATTGGAATCTTTGATAATTTTCCCGGCTTTCCTCAGGCACTGCCTGCTATATTGTGCTGAAGGGAAGGAAGCTCACCTCAGATTTTCTGTGCTCACTGCACTACTTTCTGCAAAGCTTTGTGGCAGTGGGCTGTGCCATTTTAATACCGACTGAGGTGTAAGGACATGCCAACCAAGGAAAGCCATTGCAAGGGCCCCAACCTGTGAGGGAGGCCCCTGAGGGCAGCCGATTACATGGCATCTTGCAGTGACAAATCTACTTTATTTGTGTATTTTTTTAAATTACATTTTCACTGTAAATGTTATTCATATCGACTTAACATTAAAATAAAGGTAATAACTTTTAGCATGTCATTGAAAGGTGGGCTGGAGGCTGCCCAGAGTCCCTGGAATCGCTTCCACACACCAGGTGGTGATGCATCTGCATCAGGGCAGTGTTTATTAAACCAGTCCTTGGGGACCCCCAGACAGTCAACATTTTTTGCACCCTTCCAACTGTTAGGGAATTGGGAGGGAGCAAAAATATGTCTGTCTGGGGAACCCGAGGAATAATTTGAGAAACACTGAGTTAGGGTGATATGTAAAGTTGCATGCTTGTAGAGTCACTTTCTACTGTTGAGGACCTTATCGGCCCTAATGAGCTTTAATTTAGGACTTTCATAGATACTGAAATAACATTGTCAAAAAATAATTCTGCCTTTTCTTGGCAGGTAACCTGGTCAAACAAAAAGGTTCCTTAATTTAGCAGCATGTTCTCTGATTAATGTGATTAATTATATTGAGTTCTAAGACATCTGCTATGAATCTAATTAATATCTCGTCTGGCCATTATTAATTGGCTGGAATGTCTGAGTCATGGCTTGTGATGTGTTAGATATTTGAATTACAAATCCTCTAAGTGACATTAACATGAGTAATTGTATTTCATCAGAATTTCTTCCATCACCACCACACATGATTCAACTAATTAAATGCATTAATCCATTAATCCATCTTCTAAACTATCTATCTAGTATCTGTCCCAGGTAGCAAAGGGCACAAGAAGTATGGAGTACTAGGCTACTGCAGGACACACACTCATACACCATGAATGTTTTTGAGACATTAAGTTACCTGAAGAAGACTTTGATTGACTACAGGAGGAATCAAAAGTATGCAGAGGAAACCAAAATAGATGCAGGCAAAACTCCACACAGACAGCGAGTGTGGGAACTGGACCTGAACCCTGGAGGTGTGAGACCAGTGTGGTTCCCAGTAAGACACTCAAGAAAATAATGATAATGACAATATGTTTCTCTTTGCCTTTCACAAAATTGTCTCTGAGATCCATCTGTGTATTGAACGTCACTGTTCCACACTGGAGGTGTGTTCTTACACACTTCCTGTCGTACCCCTATGCACTTCCTGTTCTGATCTTCATAGTCACCCCTTATGCTCCATATATACCCTGTACCATCATTATTCAGAATGATCTCTGGTTGTTTCTCCCGCCAGAAGTGAAGCCTGTCACGAAGCATATTTGTCGTTGCGTTTGACAATTTTACTGGAAATGTTTATGTAGTAGTTTGTGAGCAGAAGGTGACCATTTCCCGGATTAGTAAAAAGCTTAGAGATGAAACTGAGGCAAAATGAACAAAATCCTTTGTGTATTCTATAATGAGTTACACTGAAAATCACACCATGAATGGCGTAATAAAGAAAATGTTTCACCTTCAATGATTGCAGCACCTGATGTTGGCCAGATGCTAAAATTTGAGACTGAAACACTGCAGCTGGTGTCCCCACACCACTATTGCATTAGCTGTGCTTCCTTGAGCCTCTGGGCACAATACCACAAATCACACTGAAAAGACCCGTTTTGAACAATGTGATACTAATTGTGCTTTTAAGACCTCTAGTGATGTGTAAATTGATTCTGTCAGGCTTTTTTTGATTTTGTATGACTAGCTTGTTGATAAAGGGACATACAGCTGAGGGTCCAGGGCCGTATTGTACTTGGGGAAATGCAAGATGGGTGACTGTCCACAGGAGGAGCTGTGCTAAGCTGACAGAGATCTGTATGCACATGTCTGCATGTGAATGTGTGTGGCGTATATGTGGTGCTGGGAGAGGTGGCACAGTGGGTGCAAATCTCTGCCTCGGCTCCACATGTGGGTGGTTTACATGTTCTCCCTGTGTCATTATGGGGTTTCCTCTAGGTCCTCTGGTTTTCCCTCATGGTCCTAAAATATGCAAAGGTGAATTAGCTGCCAAAATGTCTAAAGGTGTGAGTGCCCTGTGCTGGATTGGCACCCTGTCCTGGGTTATTCCCTGTGTGGCCCTGGGATTGGCTCTGGACCCTCTGACCCTGCATAGGACAACCAGGTATAGAAGGTGGATGAATGGTGTTGTGTGGACATACTACCAAAGGTCCAGGCTGCAGAACATTGGGTGTGCTCAAGCTAGGAGGACCTCCACTGTGAGGCCAGCAAATCACATGATCTCCGCTCCTGGCCAGAACATGACGCTACCCTATATCTAACTGGTGAATTCTCTTCTGCCCCTTCACCACCTTAGCTACTGTGTGGTGGGCGTACTGGTGCAGTATGGCTGCCGTCATATCATCCAGGTGGGGGTTACACAGAGCTGGTGGTTCAGTTGGCTGCCCATTGGTTCTGTAAAGTGCTGTAAACCATTCAAGTTTCTGGACTTTTATGGAGAAGCAGAACCCCCAGTAAGCTAGAAAACCAAGGGTTCGAAGTGGTATCCATTTTGGTTCCTTTCTTTGTATTAAGGCTCTTTCACAATATGGTCAGACATAGTTAAGTGTGTCTTTTTGCAAGTCCTGAATTAATCAAAGACAGGTCATTAGATAAAGATACTGAACTCTTAGCTACAGGATTCCCTCCGTGGAAGCGATTCATCATGCTGGCATTCTTTGAATATCTGCATTTTTTTGTATATGGCCTGTGCTGAAGCAACGTCTCAAGGCTACAGGGGATTAATGGAAAAAGTAGAAATGAAACTGATAAATGGATAGAGCTGTATACCTGATCTGAATGTTGGTTTTGCTAATAATATATGTAGTTACATATTCACTTTAACTACATCATCATAGCGCAGTCTGTTTGCACTTGACAGTCTGTCACAAATTAATGAAATTAGCATTCTTTTTTTTTTTTATCATCACAGAGCAGCATCGTTTATTGATATGTGAGCAGCATTATTACACAGAATGGTTGAGGCACTGTTGTGAATTGTTGTACTAGTAGAAAAATGCACATCTCACCCGCCAACGTCTCAGGGGTTTGGAAAAGAACTGGCAAAGAAAAAAAAACAGTTTTATAAAGGATCCTCAAACAGAATTAGTGTTTTAAACATGCCTAGGTGATACGTTAGAGGCAGCGATAAAAGTGAGTCAAGACTTTTTCTGTGGACTCAGGATATCATGATAAATGAAACCCTTGAGTCTCTCGCATACTCTTAGCGTCTCTGCAGCCAGTACCTTTGATTACATTACTACTCCGCCTCTGAGACTGCCTAGAGATGCAGTCTACACAGTCTTTTGTTGAATTATCCTGCAGTTATCCTTTTTTTAAGTGTCTGATTTTGGAGGTTCTGCTTTGTGATATTGTACCTTAAGGCATCTGCTGTCCCTGTTCCCCATCATCCCATGGGCTGTCGCATGTACCCAGCGGTCATGGAGCCTCGACTCGGTCACTAATTGGCTTCTACTGCGACCCCAGAGGAGTACAAGTGAAGTCAGAGGCGAGTGTGCAGCTGTAATGAGGAGGAGTGTGCGCACAGGCAGTGGGACGGCCAACTAATTTTTATTAAGACCCCAAGACAGCAGTGCAAGCTTGGAGTCTGTTAGCCCCTCAGATCATGAATCCTGAATACCTTAGAATTAATGAAGACTAATGGCTAAGGTGAGCAGATAATCCATGTCAGGGAGGACACTTTGAGCTGGGACAGGAATTATAAATGACCATTTTAATTAAAAGGACCAGGATTTCACTCGAGCACTGAGTTCTTGCTGTATTACTGATTGGCCAGTCTCCTATAATCATGCATGTGTCACTAATGCTAATGTGAAACAGCTGGATGAGTCTTTCAGTCAAAGAAACAAACCAGTCAAAGCACAAGAAGAGCTGAACTATTTAGCCGAACACAGGAGGCTTTCAATTTGAAAGTAGTTTGTAAAACCTGAAGTAGCTCAAAGTGTACTCCCTGACATGGATCTGGTCACCCTACAAATGGCAGTTTTCTACTCAGTCGTAGTGCTTAGGTAGGCAGTGTTGTCATTACAGCTTTAAATGTTTCATAATGTTGATTCAATCTACTAAAGCGCAGACTGATATTAAGCAATATAGAAGACTTTTAAACATTTACTTAACTAAACTTATTGTGCAGATAAAAATATAAGTGCTTGATTCTTTAAGATGAAAAAGGTTACAGTGAATGGAAAGCTGTGTAGCGGTTAGTGATGTGAGCATCACCATGGTGACGGTGTCTGCTGAGCCATGAGACGCGTTAGCCTGGAACGCTTTATCTTCTTCAGTACATGCCTTAAAATCGGGGGGAAAAAAACGATCTCATTTTTTTGCTGTGTCATTTTGTGGATTTAGGGCCATTGTTTTTTACACACAGGTAGAATATCTAACCCCTTCTTTGGACGTGAGCATGGTCGCTGGGCTGGTTTCTTCATCCGCTGCCTTTTGTCGCACACACGTGTTGTACATAGTCAGCTGAGGTATTTTTCTCCTGACAGAAATGCGCTGCTCTGTTGTCATCCGGTTAAACCTGGCCTTTCTAATGGTTTATGGATAGTTGTATAATCAAAACCTGACTGTGTCGTGCTACGGCCGACCTGAAGGCTGCGCTCCAGGGACGGCGTGAAGGTGCTACGCCTATTTTTCTTCTTTTTTTTATTTAACTTGGTCAGTGGAACCCATATGGTTTTGTGTTCAACAGAGAAGAGAAATCCATATTTATTGCAGTTCTGGTTGTCATTGCAGATATAGCGGCACTAAAGCACAGAAAGGAACTTGGGATACAATATTTACAGACAGGAAGTGGTCAGGATCAAAGGTCATGTTTGATGAATACAGTTTATAGCAATAATCAGGAAAACCTTCTTTAAAAAATAAATTTTAGACAGACTATTGCCGATGGATCTGGTTTTATCACCAGCCTTTTATGACATTTTTTTTTTCTTTTAAAAAGTTCATTCGGGCTTTGTTGCGGATTATGAGTATCTGTCCTTAGATGTTCTTTGCTATGCTATGAGTCATAGTCAGTTCTCATGGAAAAAGTTTTAGTGATGCTTTTGGAATATGAACAAATCACGGTCTGAAAAAACCACAATATACTTTTCTCCGTAATGGATGTATACAAGATCCATTAAAATGCTTTCTGCAGGCCTGGCCTTTCTGCAACAATTAATCAATGATAATAGTTTCAGCTGAAGATTATACTAATAATGTTGTTTTGAGCAAATGACAAATGTTGGGTGCTGGCTTGGTTGTTGAAACTGGATGATAAGATTGAAATTCATTGCATGTGTAAAACTGCCCCCCGTATCCAAACGCTGTAAGAGAGGGTCACTCATCAACCTGTCCATGGGTTATTCCTGGGGTATCGTGTGCTTCTCATAACGGACGTCACAGCTGAGCCCAAGCCACATCCTCTGTCCTCATCATCAAGCTGCTCTTGCCTTTGATGGGAGAACAAGGTCACATGAGACTTACGGAATGAAGATGTCAAATCTAAGAACTTCTAGAGATCTACCTTGTGGCTCTGAAATGAATCTAATACTTGTTGTGTGTGTGATGTGTGATATATTTTTTTTAAGTTTAATGGAGGATTGAGGGAGGTAACCCATGTGAGTATTAAGGGAACCTTCAAACTTGAGAAACAAAGAGCTGGGAATAGGAGCTGGAGCTGAAGCTGCGCCCTTGTAGGTGCTAATCTATAGTGCTTACTGGTGAGCCGTGGTTCTGTGGTCTATGATATGCTGTTCTAGGGGGACATTGATTGTGCTGTTTACTGACTATGTACAGGTCAGAGAACCAGTCTGGTTATTCACAGGTGTCTGCAGAACTTCCCTAATGTTTTGTTTGTCAAAACATTATAAGCAGAATAAACCAATGTACACAGTGTGTGTGTCTGTGTCATTTGTTGCGTATTCAGAGGAATGGCTGCAGGCAGTCAGTCTTTGCCAATCGGTATAGTGTAATGTAATTTAGATGATTATGAAACACTGCATACAATGTATCTTGGAAATATAGCAAGATCTCATTGTAATGATTCCTTAGGACAATAATTTGGTGAACCATCTGCATTTAATGATATCCATTTGGTGAAGCAGCGAGGCGTGGATGAGCGTGATTACACAGACGCTGCTTCATCTGAGCTATTAGCTGTTTATTTTTCCATTGTACAGCAGCTCAGAGACAATTTTTGTTACTAATTAATGTTTAAAGTCGCAGTATAATCACTGGGCTTCAGTCAGATCCGAAGCATTAGTAAAACCCAGCTGAGAAAAGTATGTAACATGTAAAATGTGACTTTTGTGTGCATCTAAAGATCGGACTGTATGGATCCCAGGGTGAAATTCTGGAGATAATAAATGTAAAGTTTAGAATCAGCCTAGCAAGAATTGTCATTCTAGTTAAATTTAGTGTGTTGGGCACAGAAGGACGTTTTAATCTTTTATAACTGTCACAGTTATGCTAGAGCCTATCCTAGATCCAGGGAGTACTCTGAAGGGCAGTGTTCCCAACCCGGTCGTCTGGGACCTTCAAACAGTCCACATTTCTGCTCCCTTCCAGGCAGTCGGCAAATCTGGGGGGGTCCCCAAGGATCAGATTGGGAACACTGCTGTATGGGATAAGAGCGGCATAAATACAGCTAAACTCAATGTCAGTTATCATTTATTTACCTTTATTTTTAATGTCAAATTAGAAATTATTTGAACCAGTAAAGCTTTGAAGCTCATTCCACTGTTTGTTTAACCTTGTGTGAAGTTACTTTTAATCTTCTCTTTTTTCTAGGTACTGGAAACTCATTTGTCTATTGACCTTTGTCACGTTTGACCGTGTCACTGAGAAGAGCTTCGCTTAATCTTGCTGAAAGCTCCGATGGCTTTATCGACCCGTTTTTTTGGACCTTCTAGCGAGAGATGGTAAAAGTCAAAGAAAGATCAGGAGAGCACAGACTGCCCGAGACTCGTCCACAATCAGCACCTCAGCTGAACCTTGATGCATCGTCACGGTAACACTAATGTAGTTAGATATACTTTAGTGATTCCAAGGGGACATTCATTTGAATATAACCACAAAAAACATCAAGTGCGGTGAGAGAAATACAAGAGTGGCAAACTTAAGACAAAGTGCACTGACCATAGAGGTAATACAAACGAGGTTGAGCAAAAATTAAAAGAAATGTGAAACAAGGGGTGTATACAGATACATAGTCCTAGAGAGTTATGTAGGGTGTGATTTATCTGTTTTTAAATGTCATAGTATGTGGTATGGCTAGGTTGTCAGGCAGACACAGAACGTAATGCCCCAGTGCGACAAGAAGGTTCTAACTGCACACGTGCTCAGAGATCCAGGGCCTGGAGCAGAACTCGCTGCCCTGGAGGTGTGAGGTGGTGGCCCCTATCCACTGGGCCATCGTCCTTCACTTAATGTTGTACAGGTTGCGTTCTCTCAGTCCTAATCAATACGTTATAACGAAGTCTAATTTCCAAATATACATGATCACTGTCTGCCATTTATCATGATATAAATACTGTATTACGGTAAAATCCTGATGATTTTGTCTCAGTGACTTTAGGCTTGGCAGATAATCTGAACAGTCACAAGCCAAGTAAGGCTGTTTCAGTCAGTAACGAACCGCACAAACATCGATGGTCCCATAAGATTATAAAGGAGCCGAATAATTCCTATTGCTTCCTATGTCGTAGCCATCGTAATGTCGCAGCGCATTGCATCACCTATGTGTTTGTGTAAACAAACCTACTGCACTGCCAGTCGTATAAAATTATAGCACATATAATTATGTACAGTACTTAATACTTGATAGTGGTTAGCGCTGCTGCCTCACGGCAAGACGGTCCTGGGTTTGGTCCCGGGTCCTTTCTGTGTGTAGTTTGCAGGCTCTCCCTGTGTTCGCGTAGGTTTCTGCTGGGGGCTCTGGCTTCCTCCCACGGTCTAAAATTGTGTAGGGCAGGTTGGTTGGCGAGTCTAAATTGGCCGTGAGTGTGTGGGTGTGTGGGCCCTGCGGTGTGGTGGCGACTGCCCAGGGTTGGTTCCTGTCTGCGCCCGTTGATCCCAGGATAGGCTCTGGTCGCCCCCCGCGACCCCAGTTTGGATTAAGAAAATGGATGGATGGATAATAAACAGTGCTACTGGTTTATGTATTTTACTACTCTGTACTTTTTAACATTATTAAGGCTATACCATATAGCCATGGTGTATAATAGGCTATAGCATTGAGGTAAGTACTCTCTATGACAGGGGTGGGCAATCTTATCCGCAAAGGGCCAGGTTTTTGGGGTAACCTTTAGGTCAGTTGTTCAAATCCAGGTGTGAGGACTCTTCAGCCAATCAGTCTTTCAATTAGTAATCTAATTAGGGAGCTGCAGGGAAAATCTGCATACACAGTAGCCTTTTCTGGCCCATCCCTGATCTATGAGGTTCTCACAATGATGAAATCCCCTAACGGCACATTTCTCAGAATGTGTCCCGATCCGTAAGTGACACATGATTATACTAAGATATTATCATCAGTTAACCACGTCAAAAGTCCCATTTGATTGTTTTTTTAAGGACTGTGTAAGGGACACAGTGGAGATGTAAAAGATGGAAGTTCTTCCTGGTAGCTTTTTGCAGCTAAACATGAGGTAAAACCTATAAGCAAGGTGTTGGCTTTAGGAGAAACGCCTCAACTATGCAGCCCGCTGCTGGCCAGAGGTAGATTCTGTGCACGGTGTTAGATGGATGTGCATCAGACTTGGCAAACTACTTACCAGGAGCTGGGAAGGAGCAAAAATGTGGCTGTCTGGGGCTCCCTGAGGACTCGGTTGGGAAACACTGCTCTGGAAGGTGCCTGGTAGCTTTAGCCTCCTTGTTCAGCACTTTCCCTCATTTATCTGCCACGCACTGCAAAATAGAATTCGAAGCTCTATATACGTGTAATGAATTTGAACACTGCTATGCTCACACTATGTTGTTTAACAATGCATCAATTTGAGGTGTTCAGGTCGCACTGTAATGAGATCTTCAAGAGCTGGATGGCGGGATAGATTTCCAAGCCCAACCCATAGTTAACAGCTGTTTCCTTCTGAAATGGCTCCTTTATTTGAATGTGTGTCATCCACAGACATGAATAGCAAGGTAATCTTCACCAAGATGCATGCAGTCTGATTGGGAGGGAAGAGACGGTGAAAGACCAAGAAGAAGAAGAAGCCCGCAGTGTGTGCAGTGGAAACAGTGAGCTGAGGGTTTGTAAACTTATTAAGTAACCAATGGGAAGTAAGTGGGTCACACCAGACAACACATGGTGATATCTCACTTTCATCCACCTCCGCAATGCAGTGTCAGAATGACAGAAGCACCAAAAAGCCACTGAGAAAGTCCAAGACTGATCAGAAACAAAGCTCCACAAGTTAGGATCTTAGCATTCAAGCAGCACAATCTCACTAAAATTGAAGTAATGCCAACTAGTGCCAGCAACGGGTACAGTGACCACTAGAGACACTTGAACTTGTAAGTGAGACAACTCAAACAGTATTTGATGGATCATATTATCACTTACTATCATTATATGGATGAAGATCTGCACATTTTGAGGCAAAATTCACTAAAATTGAAGTAGCAGCGCTACTAAATAAAATATAGGGCAGCTACAGAGGACACTTGATCTTGTGTGGAGGTACAAAGTTCAGCAGTTGATTACACCAGCTTAGCGCAAGTATTGATATGGGACTTCCTTCATTTTAACGTATATCGCACCACAGTTGAAGTGATTCTGCTGAGTGATAGCAAAGGGAAGAGCAGCTGCAGATTGTGCTTGGTTTTGTGAACTTGATCATTTAGACATTATCTGAGGACTTCTTACAATTCCACAAAAACATGGATGATCTATTTGTGTTTTCATTTTGAGCAAATTGCTTGGAAATTGAAGCAGCACCACATAGTGGTGACATATGGAAGGAGAGCAATAGACGTAGATCTGGTGAATCTGATTACACTGAAACAGGATTTTGAGCTTTTGGTAAAGATTCTTTTAAGAGGTGGGGAGTGTGTAGGGGGGCTCAAGATTGTAGAGATTGGGGAGTGTGGGAGGAGTAGGAATGAGATGGGGGGGGGGAACTGTGCCATTTCGCTCTGACATCAAGTTTAATTTTTTTTTCTCTTCCAATGAATGAGCTTAATGAACTTTCACCTTCTGCCATAAATGTTGGGACTTCAGGTACCTAAGTCACTGCAGAAGAAGCAGTGTTTATTAGTATTACTTGGTGACAGGCTGAGGTGACTAGGCTGAGCGGCGTGAGCACGTTGGCATGAACAGACAACATCTGAAGCTCAGTTCAAGAGCAAAAGATTAAAAGACATGTGGATGACAAAAAAAAGGCGAGTTTAAAAATAGTACAAGTAACATGTACTTCAAACAGTGCAGACAGGCAGCATTGATTGCTTTTCGAGCTGAGTGCCCACCTGCCCTTGGACATCTGAGGAGTGGAGGGGTGAACAGGAAGGGAAGACATGTGCTGCTGAGCTGGTAATGGACAGTCCTGCTGGAAAGCACCATAGTTCTCTGTTAGATAAGGAAACTTTAGCAGGTGTCTTGTGCCCCGCTTTCCTCTCTGTTGGTTTCCTCAGTTTCTTTTTCTCTGTCTTTTTTTTTATCCTGGGAAGCTTCTGTTCCAAGGTTGAACTTCTGTTCTGCTGCCAGGGCGAGCTGTTATTAGTTTCCTATGCGGACACCGTAATCTGAAGCATCTTAATGATAATCTTGCACCCTTTTAGAACTGCCTGTCTGGGAGAGAGGGCCTGTTCTGGACTGCAAACTGGAACCACCTGTAATATTGAACGTGTTCTTGTCTGGACGATGCGGTTCCTACTATGAAGTTTTTATCAGTTTAACGTGCAGCTTGGCTAAATTGGCAGATACCTTCTGATAAACCAAGTCTCATGCGCTGCCGTGCAGAAAGCTGGCCGGCATTGATCTTTGATCTATGGCCCCGCAGTCAAGTCTGAGGCAGCTGAGAAGCTACTGTAGAAGTTCCATTTCCCCTCTCTCTGGTCCGTAGCTCTAAGGCTGCCCTACTTCTGAACAGCAGTTCTGTGTCACTTACTTATTCTTAGCATTTTAATTGTGGTCAGAAGCATAGGCAGTTTGTTTTTTTTCAGATAATGATGAAAAACTGCAGAGGTGTCCATACTATTGGCCATAACTGTATGCTGCTTCAAAGTTGCCCATCTTCAAATGGGCTCCATAAAGCTGACTAATGTGCACTTTGTCCATTATTCACAATGCTGCTTCACTGACAGAGTTCAGGTTAAGTACCTCTTTCGAATGTAAAAGCTTTGCGTTTGTTAGCTTGCTGTATCTGTGATTTGTGTTCTCTGTGTACCAGTGGACATGCAGAGTTACTGATTGTTTACTGTGCATTTGACAAGAACATTCTTGAAGCGAACCTTAATCTTATCATTTTAAACTGATCTTGTTCAGCTCCTTTGTAATCAAATATCTAAATCTGGTAAAGCATCCTCTACATGTAAGTGATTATCTAAAGCAATGTGTAATCTAAAGCAGGGGCAGGTGGATGCTGGAGGGTTAAGGGCTTTTCTCAGAGGCTGAGCAGTGAAGTTACTCTCGGATTTGAACTGACAACCTTCCGATCTCAGCCACAGCATGTTAACCCAATGCGGTGAGCCACACACCGTCCGCTTTTTGTTTTTGAAATTTAATCTTTTTTCTGAATTAAAATCCTATGTGGGTTCATGCTTCATTAGTCGCACTTTGATGTATGATATGCTAAGATGTACTTTAAGATCAGTTCAGCAGGAAATACTGACAAAACTCTGTGGAAGAAATAGCCAGCAGTCTGAACAGCCTCGGCAGAGCCGGCGACGCAGCTTTTCACCTTGCACTTGTCTTGTAACTTCGTCCTCTGTTTTATTTTTGCCTGTGTGCAGGTTTATATTGCTGTGCCGCTAATCTTGCGGACAGCTGACATTGTTCAGACTTGTGTCACTTTCACAAATCGTTGGGGAGGGGAGCAGGTTCCTGTGTCCTCTGCCCTTGTGGCGACCGAAAGCTAAGGAACTATTTTGTCTTGCGACAAAAAATCAAAAAATGAAAACGGTGCTGCATCAACAGTTCGAGTGGATGACACGGCCCTAGGGGTGGCATCAGGACGCCCCCCCCCCCTCGCCCCGTGTGGCCATCAGTGCAGCTGGCCACCCTGGCTGGGGGGCACAGCTCTGGGGAGGTACTTATTATGCAGCTGGCTGTTTTTGAGAGGCTCTGAGGTTTCTAGTCATGGCTGTGTAAATGCTCAGGAAGATTTGCTATTCCTATAGCAGGGCTGTAACACGCGTGGCAGTCCTTCTGATACAAAAGTCATCCTCTGCCTGCCTCTGTCTGCCTTCCACTTTGTTTTAATTTTGGATAGACACATATTGATATGTAATGAACCCTGTTTGAAATATTTGAGTGGTGTTGCGTGTTGACGTTTTTCCCCATAAACATGCAAGTTGTTTTTTTTTTTTTTTATAAGTGAAGGTGCATAATAAGGGACATTTTAATGCAGATCTCAGAAGTGAGTTGGACTGAAAGTGGCTGAAGGCTGGTCCCACTGGTGACATGGAGGGCAAAATAACGGCATTTTATTAAGCAAATGTGACAGGCACTGGTGAGGGGAATTACTTGGGGAACTCATCAAGTTATTATACTGTAGTCGTGTAGTAAGTGCTTTTATCTGCCGATTCTCCAATATTCCTTTGCTTTTCCTCATGTTGTCCTAAGCTAAGCTTCGGATTGATTTGCACGTTGCTGTGTTTGCAGCTAACTTCTTATGAAAGGCAAGTGTTCCTAACTTGTGTTACTAAACAACATGTAAGGCTTGACTGAAAAACTGGTTAGCAAGCTTTTGAATACAGACACAGCAGAGAACAGTAATTTTATGACATGAACTCATGGATATGATCCACGAGCTGGTGCATAACGGCTGCATGCTGCACAACACGCCGGCACCCCGGGGGGGGTTCCGTCAAGTGCAGTGGGGGAGGCGCAGCCCTTAAGCCACCTGTCGCTCCCTTGCTGACAAACATGTTGTTTTTTTCAGCTGAGAATTATTGTCGGGTTCTCTCAGGCGCATTCAATGCTTCAGTGATATTTTGGAGGTAATACTGAAAGACTGAAATATCTAAAAGTTGAGTTTCAGTGTGTCACATAACTGGCAGTGTGTAATGTGAAAATGCAAACTGGAAAGTCTAAAGTCAGACTTATTCAAATTAGGATTTTACACTCTTGAGATTGGACGGAGATTTTGGAGGAATGTGGATCCAAATATACCTCTCCTTGTCATTGCCCTTGACTGACAGCAGGTGTCCCTGTTGCTCCAAGAAGTTGGTTCACTACTTCTAAATAATGGTCATTTACTCTGGTTTTTGCTCATTGGACATGTTTGCTCCCTAGCCATTCACTTCCAAATCATACTCATCATATGGTCTCATCTTGTCTTTTTTTCTGCAAATACCCAGATGTGTAGATGTATAGCTTTCTATTCCTCAATTATACAGATTCATCATTGTTGCCACTTTGATACAGTCATGTAGAAAAGGTGAACGCTGCAATGCAGTGGCTTCCTGCTCAGGGAGTCTCCCACCTCTTGCTTCCTGGGATAGACTCCTGGCTCACCGCAGCCATGTACAGGATAAACATATGAATGGAATAAATGTGTAAAGGCACAACATTAGTGGGGTGTGTTTTTGTGTAATTCTGGTCTTGTGACCATAATGATGGAACAGCGGAATTCCTTATTGTATATGTTAGGGAGCCTTCCTCTCCGATTTAAAGGAGTCTTTTGGGTTCATATCTGTCTGTGTTGTGTCTTTCATGGCTGGTGTGTTATGATGTGTTCATATTGATGTGTTTGCTCTGTTTAGTACATCAGCATGTAATTAAAAATAAACATGATGTCCGTGTTCCGCCTTCTGCTACTGTTCCTTAGCAGGTGATGCATGACGGCAGACGTTTCATTCTTTCCACTGCAGTTGCAGAGCAGGAGTGGCCCTCGTATTGCCTGTCGGAAAAGGTGACCGTGTCTATGTCAGATACACAGTAGTGCAGCCCAACACCGGAGGAACTTTTAAACCCCCAGAATGAAAATTCTCTGATAGACTATGGGATCAATGTACAATGTACCCTTCACTTTTTGTACAATTTACATATTTATCTGGAAACATGCTTACAACATAGCATTCGAGTACCTGCATATGCTACAAAGTGCAGTAAACAAAGGTCCTCAACCCAAGTACATCAGTCACTGTAGTAAATTCTGAGCATACATTAGATGGTGGAGTAGTACCAGTACTGTAATATGATGGTACTCTTCACAGATCCCGCGGGTCTCGGGCTGCTTCTGTCGCACGGGGGTGAGGATGGAATTCTGATTTTGGCAGCCTTCAATCATGGAACTGTTCGAACTCGCGGTGCAGAGGAATGTGGAAAGGAGCATGGGGTGTAGAGTGGTATAAGGAAATGGAGGTCTTTAAGGTGAGGGGTTTGATCTGTGACTGAACCATGTGTTAGTAACACAGGAAGGCACAGGAAATCTTCAATATATGACATTATATTTTCATACACATACGTGTGTGTCTCTAGGTGTGTGTGTATACAGTATAGATAGATAGAAGTTCTGCAATATTCTATAGAACTTTGATAATGTTGAGCTCTGGCAGCCTGTGGCAGTGAAGCGCGATGATCTGGGAGGGGGCTGAGTTGTTTTATTTGGTAGTGCCCCCCCTTTTCAGGGACATGCAGTGGAACGGCAGGAATGGGGGTAATGTGTAACCTGTCCCGAATGAAAAGAATAGAAAATATGGGAAACCAGTTCTCTAGTATGCAGTTCTGGACTAGACAGCTTACTGATCACATACCTCAACGACGATACAAACACACGCCTACATCAGTGACTGAGGTGCAGGTGGAGTATCTTACAGGTAACTTAACTACCTCTCTGCCGAGGTAGACACTACCATCTTCCTACACGTTTATATTGTACAGAAATGGACTCTGGGGAACATTTTTTTTTTATCATTGGGCGGGGCATTGATGTTGTTTGTACCAAAGCTGTACCAGACCTGTACCCTTTTTTCCCGGTGGTGTAAGCCTTGAGCATCAAGGCCTGAGTGTAAGTGATGGGCGAATGAGGCTTCGTGAACCATTTGCTGTATTCTCTGTCCCCACTAGATCTGTTAATGAAAGGGCTTCAAGCATGATCCAAAGCAAACTAAGAGCACCATCTAGTGGAGTCAAAAAATACAACACATGGTTCATGAAAGTTCATTTCCCCATCACTACTGAGTGTATTTACAGGCCAGTACAACAGAAAACACAACCTTACATGATGGTTAGGCACCGGTAAACTGACTGGGTGAGCAGCATCTTGGCCCCCTCCAGGGTATCTCCCACCCCATCTTACAAGCATATATACAGGGGTTGCCAAGTTGGTCAGCTGGCTAGCATAAGATTTTCAGTTTGGACAAGTCTGCACACATGTGCATTCGCATTTACATACGTAAAAGTTTAATTACAGTGCTTTTTAAATAGTCTGTTATTTGCAAACTACCCCAACATTTTTTTTATTGTTTGCCCACAGAAACAAAGAACATTAACAATATCACATCATGTATTCATGCTACAGAGAGAGGGAAAAAAAAGAAAAAGGAAAAAAAATGTTTTGTTATATATACATCAAGAGAGCTTTTTTATGTATCCCCAAAGGGAAGACCATATAAGCCAGAATTCGTCAGATTTTTTATGTTTATCATAAGTAACTTTTTCAAGTGGCAACCGTGTGGCAATCTGTGATATCCACATATTTAAAGATTGAGCCTGTGTTGCAGACCAAAGTAACAATATCCATTTATTTGCTAAATATATCATAAAAATAAATAACTGTATTGCTTTATTTAAAACATACTGTTCACATTAAGATTCAATACATACAGAGCTGGGATAAACAGGATATTTGAGAGATTTCCAGTTTCAGCCACGTTGACAGACCAGTCTTCTGTAATGTTAAAGGCACGTCAGGGTTGAGGGAAAGTGGGGAAGACGAGGAAAGAGAGGCAGAAATTCCTAAGTTTGTCTTAACATCCCTCCAAACTCGAAGAGTGTTTGATATTGTAAAATGCTCTGAAATTTTTTAGCTTTGCATAGTTCTTAACAAAGGGAAAAAATGTAATTGGTAATGGGCCGCGAACTGTTTCTTCCATTTTACACCGAACAGAACTGGTCCTTTCACTACACCAACTAATCCTGTTTTTTATCTGGGCTGCCCAATAATAAGGCTGAAGATTTGGCAGAGTGATCCCACCTTTATCTTTTGGCTTCATTTAATTTGGAAAATGTAATATGTGGCCTTTTATTATTCCAGATGAACTTTGAGAAGTGTTTGTTTAGATTTTTGAAGAATGAATTTGCTAAATAATTAGTTATGGACTGGAATAAATATAAAAGCTTAGGAAGCACATTCACTTTTATTACATTTTTCCTAAACTTGAAATTGGAAGTAACCACCAAATTTTCAAGTTAAGTTTGATTTTCTCTATAAGAGGAATATAATTGTTGCTTATAAGATCATTAAGTGAGGCTGTGACAAAAATGCCTAGATATCTGAAGCCTTTTTCTGATAACTGGAAAGGGGAAATAAATTTTAGATATTCTAATGAAAATACATTTGAAGGTAGTGAAATGGATTTGAAAAAAAATATTTTATAACCAGAAAGACTACTGTAATAAGAAATGCATTCTAATAGTACTGGAATAGATGGCTCTGGTTTAGACATAAATATAAGTACGTCGTCAGCGTAAAGTGATATTCCATGATCTTCTCCTCCCACTAAAATGCTGTGAAAACTTCCGTTCTCTCTGATAAGTTCTGCTAAGGGTTCAATGACTAGAGCGAAAAGTAAAGGTGAGGGAGGACAATCCTGTCTCGTACCCCCCCCCCCCCATGCTAATCGGAGTCGAAGTGATACCATTCGTAGTTACTGTTGCCCTAGGATCAAAATAAAGCAACTGAATCCGCCTAATAAAGTTATTCCCTAGGTTAAATTTTAAGTGTGGCGAACAGAAAATCCCACTCGACTCTGTCAAAAGCTTTTTCAGCGTCAAGGGAGAAGACAAGTGCAGGGTGCCCTTCACTTTGAGTTAATAACATTTAAAAGTCAGCGTATATTATCTGTGCCATAACGTGATTTCACAAACCCTGTTTGGTCCGGCTTAACCAACTTGGGAAATATGTTCTCTAACCTACGTGCCAGAACTTTTGTCAGTATTTTAGAATCTGTATTCAGTAGACTTATTGGTCTGTATGATGATCTTGTGGGTCTTTATCTTTCTTGAGTATTACGCAGATATTTGCTATATTCCATGTTTCAGGTATTGTGCCTTGATCTGAAATAGCTCGTAAAGCTGGCATAAAAATGTTAGAAAGCTCGGGCCAAAATGATTTGTAAAATTCAATAGGAAAACCATCGGGTCTTGTTGGATGACATTGATTTTATTGCAGCCATGACCTCTTCTGATGTTATAGGCAAATTTAAGGTAATTCATCTCTGTCTTCATCTAAAATAGCCGGAAGAGAAATATTATTTTAAAAAGTTAGAAATTCTAATTGTAAGGCACTGTTTTGTGAACAATAGAGTGATTCATAAAAGGGCCGAAATGTGTCATTTATAAGAACAGGATTGTATGTAGTGACACCACCCCAGCATTTTTGATGTAGCTCATTTTAGGTTTATAATGGAATAATACAGATTTGCTGTAAGATTTCTTGCGTGAACGGGAGTCTGAAAGTGTGATCGTTTCAGCGCACACTCTGGTTGTTGGTGTGACTGC
Organism: Brevimyrus niger; assembly: GCA_015164015.2. Taxonomy (NCBI): domain Eukaryota; kingdom Metazoa; phylum Chordata; class Actinopteri; order Osteoglossiformes; family Mormyridae; genus Brevimyrus; species Brevimyrus niger. Next base: position 2,132,868 of record JAABNY020000108.1, on the reverse strand, counting down.
GGTGTCAGAGTAGGGCAGCATACCCATGCCTACAGTTTTTGTAAAAGAAAAATTATACAATTATTTTTATTAAAGTCCATTGGCTCAGAATGTCTTCCGGCACCTATGGCGTTGCCTGGCTCAGGGCAGCCAGTTTTAGCCATGTCTGGTGCGCAGTTCCGTGGCTCATTTACATTTGCATTTTATTTACTTAGCAAATGCTTTTATCCAAAGCGACATACAATTGAAAGCGGGGCCAGACAGGGGTTACGGGCCTTGCTCATTGGTGCCAGTGACATTATCCCGCCAACCGTGGGATTTAACCTGGAGACCTTCCAGTCGATGTCTTGCCATCATCTTGCGTCCCGACATGGCTGTTTGCATCCCGTCCACCGGTCTCTCCAGTCTTCCGCAATCGGGCGGGTTTCACATGGTGTTTGATTGCATTTGGTGTTTGCACTTTTTATAGACACTGATTTCCAGAAATGCTATTCTAACCTTTCTGAAGCAATCAGTGAGTCATTTTTGACTTTTCCTGGTTTCAATACCCTTGGGGAACATTACAGTAAACCACTTAAGTAAATTGTTGACTGACTGATTGATGTTACTGCAGTTCATACTGATCCAGCTGTCAGTATCTGAAACTGTCTTTACAGTCCGTTATATCACTTAAAACTAAATTATTCCTCATATTATATAAATAACACCACATTTATTAGGAGCATTCTATTTAATAGCCTTAATATGTATGCTCATAAATGAGTATGAGTGTATATCTACGATCTTATGACCGAAAGTTAATGTCTTTGAAAGTGTCACAGAAGTACTACAAAGACTTTTCTGATTTGTGTGAAGACCCCTTAGTGAGCGGGACCCATGGAGGGGGTGAGGGCTTCTTGAGCTCCACCTGAACAACATGGCTTTTCTTCGTCCCCGCATCCTGGCCTTCCTTCGCAAAATTAGTGCCCGTGAAAGGGTGCAGTGTATGCATGAGACCATGCAGGGGCAGTCCGCCGGGTAGTGTGGGCTGTAAAATCTTGGGGGGGGGGTGGCGGCTAAAATGTCCCCCCCACCCCTAGAAGCGAGGGAGCCCTGGCGGTATGCCTCTTTATACTGCTTCTGCAAATGAAGGGTGGTCCTGACCTCTGAAACGAAACTGTCACTTTAAACGCAGTACAAAAGTAACCAGAACAGGTGGTCTACACCAAATGGGTGGTTTAAACCAGACTGGACCATCCTGCCACTGTTTTCCTTGCTTAAGACTGCCTTTGTCTTATCTACTCCTTAGACTACAGTTACATCTGCTCTGAAGGCTCATGATAAGTCTGCATGCACGTCAGAGGAAGCGTCATTAAATAACGTCACTTTCTTGCCACTGGTACCTTGTGCCTTCAGAATCGCCTGCAGCGTGTTCATACTTGGGCCACGTGAGGGTGTAGACACCCAGTCAGAGATTAGCACCCCAATGCTTCCCTGCTGCAAATCCATGAAACTGGGTTATTCTTTGTCTGCTGCTGTTCTTAATCTCACTGTCCTGATGAAGCCACATTGGTTCGGATTGTTGACAGTCGTGAGTATGTCGCTCAGTAAACTCAGACAGACTGAGAACAGGCAATAGATTGAAGGGCCAAACTTAGGCTAAATGCTTCTACTCCTTGACTTTCTTCTTTATGTAGCATTGTTTATGCAATCTGTGTACCTACGAATACTCTGATGTGCAACCATTAACGGTCTGGTAATCTGAATGCAGGGAATAAAATTAGCAAAATATATTCTATGAAGATTGCATTTGAGAGGAGTTATTGTTGTTGGCATTATGTAGTAGGTCAGTCCGGGTTATCGCATTCTGGGGTGTCCTTACATTCCCAAATCAGCGGGGGGTGTAATTGCCTCATTGTGTCTGAGGTCTGCATCAGGGGCTTCGATCAGACCCCAAGGGCACCTTCAAGGTGACCTTCTGATAAGACGCTCAAACCAACCTAGGAAACTCCTCTCAATCCAAAGGAATAACAGCTGTATTTCAGATTCCCTACAGAGCTCTAAACTCCTGACCATGTTTATGGACAATGATTCCAGAAATCTTATGGAGAAACCTCATTTCCACAGCTTGTACTCACAACATTGTTCTTTTGATCATGACCCACTGTTCATGGCCATGGGTGAATATTGGGATGTGAATTGACCAGTAAACTTTGTCTCATCTCACAATTTAACCCCTACTTCCCCAGCATGGACCTCCTCAGTGTCTGCAAAACCGCAGCCGCCCCAGTAATCCACCTGTCAATCTTACTATCTCTTGCGAGCTCACTAAGGGGTCTTCACACAAACCAGAAAAGTCTTTGTAGTACTTCTGTGACACTTTCAAAGACATTAACTTTCGGTCACACACACACACACACACTTGCTGTGCTATTCATTTATATACATACATACAGATAGTAGGGAACTAGCAATCGGCCTGAGTGCAGTCAGCCATTTATCCAGCACCAGGTAGGGGGGGGGGGGGTTAAGGGGCCTTGATCAAGGGCCCAAAGAACACCTAATTATTATGCAGATTATGGAATTTGAATGGGTGACCATTGGGCAGAAGACCTAACCCACTGAGTCACATGGCCTCCCACACACCCTCTGGTCCCCCTTTTTAAAAATGGATGCTACCATCACCGTTTGTCATTCCAGAAGTACCGAAGTGAATGGTTTTCCAAAACATCTTTATGGCCGTGTTTAGAGTCTCTCATCATGTGATGAAATACATGTATTGATTGTGTTTTGCAGCATCCAGTTTGCATGTTCATTTATCTATCAGATTTCTTTTGCAGAAGGAGAATCAGACAGTCCTTGGAGCAATCGGGGCTTAGGGGCCTTGCTCGAGGGCCAAACAGTGAAATCTCTCTCCCAAGTCTGCGATTTGACCCAGCGACCTTCTGATCACAATTACAGAATCCTAATTCGATGAGCCACATGCTTGCCAGTTAGGGTTACAGTTACTTTAGTACTCAGATGGTCCAAACTTCGCAGTTCACCTGTCTGAATTGTGAGTGGGGGGAACTCGGGGGGTGTGATTTAAAAAATATTTTAAATAGTAATGCTTTATATTGTGGGGGGAGGGAAAAAGGAAAAGTAAAAAAAAAACAACAAAAAAAACAGCCTTATTCACAGAAGTGTATGGAAAGGAGCTCTGTAGGTTGAACCCGTGTGACTTGGATAATGAGCAGCTCGTTAGCCTTCGTTTCAAGATCTCCATATAAAACTGACTCAACTTCAGGAATGTGCTATGGTGCTGGGACAGCCAGTGCAGATATAGATGAGGTGGAGTTAAGTAAATGATCACTTGGTGAGGGACACTGGCACTTCGGAGGATCCTGTTATTTCTTAATGACCTGCTTGATGACATTCATTTCACGCTCTGGTAGCTATGCGCTGAGGCTGACGGAGGGATTACAGAAGCTGCCTTCCGCCATGGAGCCCGGTGGAGATGGACCATTGAAACTGACGTCATTGTTCACACCTTTCCTGAAAATCTCTCTGCACTGTCCCCCACCTGGATCACCTACCCGGAAACCCACAGTGGGTGTGGTTGTCCTACACAGTCAAGACTAACTGGTTAAGTGCTCTTCTATTTGGCTGCAACACTGGATCTCATTGGCTGAAAGCTGGAACTGATTGTTCTGGGCTGACAATCTTGCTAATCGCACATGCAGAGTCTCAAGATTGTTTTCAAAGTCCGTGTTATTTCTGGCATTCCAGAGAAGCTTAGAAATTTTGTCTTAAACTCAAGATGCAGGCTTTGGAGTGCAGAATGCAGGACAAAAGGTCCTATATTCAAATTACTTTACATTTTAAAAAAATTAATTATGAATTGCATGGTTTGTATTATGTATGTGTAGCCAAGTATCAATGCATGTCTGTTTAACTGTTGCAAAATAAGCAGTTTAGATGGGATAAATGGAACAAATAGAAAGCTATGAATGTTAAGCCTTGTTTCTTCAGTCATAGCATTCTTACAGATCTTGCTCCCTTGGTGACATCATTGTGATGAACACATTTCCCGCTCATGACCTCAGGCAGTAGTACTGGACAATAAATGAAAATATGTGAAGTTAGGACGTGGACTTTTGATTTCTGTATATGTATGAAACACTTAGCTCTCTGCTAAATATTTTAATAACTGTTTTTGAAGATGTAGACTTTAGATATAGAATTGCTTTGGCAAAAATTCTGTGACCTCTTTGTGTCATTTATGTGTACATTATAGGAGTTAAGAGACCCTTAAGAATGGCAGTTACTCCCTCAGGTTAACATTGGGCTCGGAGGTGATTACAGCATATACCGTGGTAACCTTGCAGTGGAAAACTACTGAAATGGTTCAGGCCCATTCAGTCACCTGTTCCAGTGTGTCAGCACCAGAACTTGGGAATGAGTATCATACTGAAGAGCTGAGAGCACTATTACATAAAGAACCGGGTCTAAATCATGGTGGATCTAGAGATTGCAGGACGCAAGAATGACTCTGTAAGTACCTGCAAATTAGAATGTAAAACATATTGTTAGTTTGTGAACAAACTACTGCATCATTTTAAGTATTTAGGTTTTTCCTCCGGGCAATAACTAAGTGAATTTGAAATGAGAATGAATATTTGTCGTAAATTATGTAAACTACAATGAACTTTTTTATTCCTGATAAGAGGATGTAATTGTATTTTATACTGGTGTGAAAAAACGTTTTCTCTTGTTCGTTGGTTTCTTTTGGATCCATGAAAAAACTTTGAAGCTAAAAGTGCAGCACAGAGTCTGACTTGTTACCAGAGCAACTGGAAGTGGTGAACCCCCCCCAATCCCTTTATGTGGCAAAGAGGCGTGAGAGGGAGGAGTGAAAAAGTGAACGAGTAGATGAGCAAGCAGGCGAGAGAGAGAGAGAGAGAGAGAGAGACACACACACACACACACGTGTTTGTCCATCCGCTCACTCACTCAAACCAGTTGAGAGCTTAAGGGAGAAGTGAGAAGCACTCGTTTGGAGACTGGGCAGGAGACTGGGCAGGACGGAACTTGAGGGGTGGCAGAGGCCGATCGCCCAGCTTTTACCAGCATGAGGAAACGCAGCTTCACTTTTGGAGCCTATGGAGGGTGAGCATCTGATTGGGTTCCGGTCACTTTCCCCTGCTTGTCGGTATTTGCCCGCGTGTGACTTCTGCGTGGGTTTTGATGCGGACGGCTGTCTGCACCCAGTCCGCTCGTAGCCGTGTGTGCGTGTCTGCTTATGTGTGTGTCTGTGTGGCTCGGTCGGTACATGTCTGCAGGCAGTATCTGCAGGTGTCCCTGGCACTGTTTACTTGAGCGCTCTCACAGTCTGTCATATGCATACAGTGAAGCCTTTTTCGTTAAAGAACCTCCGGGGGGGGGCTGACAGAACAAGCTTTTCAGTGACATTTCCATCCCCGAGCCGTCATGGCCGGCTTCAGAGCACCTTCTGAAGAAAGATTAACAAAGTGCCCCATTCCAGGCGAATGGGTTGGGTTAATTATTTTTGGGGGATAATAAAGGCTGTAACACACTCCACTGCCGAAGTTTACAGGCCGAGCCTGTTAATGCGTGGAGTAGCGCACCTGAACTGTAAGCACCATCCAGGGACACTCAGCATGCTGCCCATCAGCTGCACCGCCCACCACTTCTGTCTAACTGGTCAGAGTGGAATACCAGCAGCGGTTGATTGGTCCTCTGGGGTGGGGGACAAGGCGCCCCCGTGGCTTCTTTAGTACAACCTCCAGCTGAAGTATTCCACGCAGCCTTAAGCCCCCCCCCCCCCAACCCGGACACTCCAAAGAGGACCTGAAACCTAACAAATGTACTGGCTTCTGATAACCCTTGAATATACTCTACTAGTGGTAGAGTCTGCAGATCTGTAGAAGTTTTATTGTTCAGTGTATATAGATATGAGATATTCATATAGCGGGGGAATCTGTGTGTGTAGGTTGCCTTTTATATATTACATTATGGGAACCAAATGTCCCCACAATCTGATAAAAACCTGTTATTTTGATATTGTGGGGACCATGTTTTGGTCCCTGCAGGGGGAAACTCAGTTTCATAAAAATCTGTGACTGCAATCAAAAAACTAAAAGTGCCTAAAGTCTGTATTTTGTTTGGTCCCTTAAGGTTAAGGCTGGGTAGAGATTAAGGTTGTCATTGTTGGATTAGGGTTTTTCCCATAGAAATGAATGAATGGTCTCTGCAAAAATATGCATACAAATGTCGTGTGTGTTTTCCTTGTCTCCCATCATGGTCCTACGATCATATCACACATTTGCTCTCACAGACTAAATGGAAAATAAAACAATTACAGAGTTCTGTGATAGAAAAACCTCCCCTTTAATACAGTGGAGGCAACTTTCTTCCTTTTTCAAGAAAAAAAAAAAATCTTTGTTTTCAGTGCATTTCAGAATCCCAATTAAAGGAAGTTAACAATAGGAGAACTGTAATGTCAATGAGAGACATTCCGAGTGGAAAAGCCCGTATTGAGGCTTTCAGCTGGGAGCCGCTGTATTTCATGAAGCTCAGCACTTTCCCTGATGCCACTTTCCACATAACAGTGAAGTCCATGCAAAACAGAGCCCAAGGAAAATAACAGATTCCGAAGGGACGGGCAGTGTGACCTTCAGCTAAACAGAGCCCTGCTTTAGGTGAACTTTCAGTGGGCCTCTCTGTCCATGTGCTGTTTATGAGGCAATCACCCCGCGGCTCTTTGTTTTAAAGATTCATGCAGATATTGGGGTGATTCCCAGCTCTGGAAGAAATGAGACCACAGCACCATTTTTAATTTCACTTATTTCTCAGTTTATGGGAATGCATCTGTGTAAAACATACATAGTTTTTTTGCAAACTGTCTGATTCTTCTCTGTTTCTCATTCATGAAGGGCTTCTTTCTCACTATGGGCCTTCAGTCCTGCTTCTAGGAGCCTGATTTGATCTGAGATTAAATTAAATTGTTTGATAACTTTATGGTCATCTCTGGCATTAGAAAGTTACTTCTGCCCTCTACCTCATCATTCCCAGTGTTTCCTGCTTCACCTTGTTCTGGAAGATGGTGTTGCAGGAGGTAGTGCTATCGTTAAGCTACTGGAAGGTTGCAGGTTCGAGCCCTGGTTCTTCCCGACCCCATCAAAGTGTCCTTGAGCAAGACACTGAACCCCAAGTTACTCCCGGTGTGCAGGTCGACACCTTGCCTGGCAGCCTCTGCCACCAGTGTGTGGATGTGAGTGTGGATGGGTGAATGCGAGGCATAAATTGTAAAGCGCTTTGGCTACTCCTAAGAGTAGAATGAAGCGCTATATAAATGCAGTCCATTTACCATTTATGTCTTGCTGTTGTAGGAGCTTTGGGCCTAGAAGCAGGTCTACTTCGCAGTGTAGCCTTCTGCCAGCAGAACCAGGATTAAACCAAGATGTAAAAATGCTGATTTTTTGAGAGCTATATATGTGTAGATGATCCTAAGTGCGGTACATCTTAAAGGTCACAGTGTCACTTTTCCCAACATTTGTAAAAAGAGGAGCGATTAGCGAGGCAGGTTGTACAGGTAGTGAGGAACATCACAGTGCAGCCAACAGCAGAATCATTCAGTTACTCATTCAGCTGCTTTACTTCAACCAGCTGGTGGAAGGAATTAAATCTACCGTATTTTCCGGCGTATAAGACGACTTTTCACACCATAAATTTCTGCTCCTAAGTGGTGGGTTGTCTTATACGCCGAGTGTAGTTTAGGGATCGCTAATTATACTATGGTTCCGAGCTCCTGTTGTGCCCCTTAC
>JAABNY020000108.1:2101513-2117649 GCA_015164015.2 Brevimyrus niger | reverse complement strand
TCTTCTGTTTAGGTGTTAATGATGGTTTATGTTTGGCTTTCCTGTACCTAAATCCCATTTCCCTCAGCCAACTTCTTTCAGTTCGGTCACAAACATTGGCTCCTGTTTCTGCCCATTTGTCTTTCATTTGTTTTGTTGTCTATTTTCAAGCCATATTGCTTTGAGTTTTCTGTTCTGACATTTTGATGTCTTCCATGGTCTACCTGTATGTTTCCCTTTTACAACCTTCCCATTTTGTTTGTACTTGCTCCAAATTTTAGACAGCTGACTGAGAACCACCAACATCTTTTGCCGCACTCCCTGTTGATTCACCTTTTTGAAGGAGTTCTATAATCCTTTCCATTGTTTCAACTGACAGCTCTCTTGAGGCCATGTTTCCTGTCAATCAGTCAGGTGCAACAGCTCGTTAATGTCTGCAACCACTCTCTTTTAACTGCAGATTAATTTTTCTAATTAGACCTGTGCAGGTATTTGTTTCAGAAATGCAAATTACAGGGTGATTCCATAATTTTTTCCTCAACATTGAGTGATTCTTTTCCTCAATTTCATCTGAAAAAAGTTGTGCCATTAACTAGAATGTCATTTTATTTTTTTGAGGTATGTTTTACAAAGGCAAAATGTTCAGCTATTAGGTAAAATGGTTTTGTGTCATATCTGTGTTTTCTTCTTTGGACTACATAGGAAAACAACTGACTGAACATCCTCCAAGAGTAGTGATTCCATATTTTTTGCCAGTGCTTGTAGCAGCAGTCATTGAGATGGTCTCGTGGTTCCCTCCACTCCATCGAAATTCCAAATGGCATTGCTGCCTTTCGCCGATTTAGCCAGTCATGCAGACCATTTGAACAATTGGAACAGATGACACTTGAAGTCCAAGATTTATCCTGGTCTCCAGGTGGACAGCCAAAGTATAATTTGCATATCTTCTTAAGATCTGCAGTGTTGGGAAATGTTGTGCTTTCGTTTTGAATGAACCACACACATAAAATAAACTGTCTGGATGATTAATATAATTTCTAGGCATGATAACTGAAAGCTAACACAGTTGAGTTCGATTTAGTATTTTTTTGCAACAATTCGAGAAATAAAAAAATTGAGAAGCTTACGTCAGCAAAACGAAACCTAAGGCACAAAATACACTCACCTAAAGGATTATTAGGAACAGCTGTTCAATTTCTCATTAATGCAATTATCGAATGAACCTGAACATATTGATTTTTGTTTTATTGAAACTTGTCTAGTTGCGATCTTAGTATAATTAATTTCACCTAGTGCACCTATAACTTACACTCACCTATAGGATTATTAGGAACACCAAACGGTGTTTGACCACCTTGCACCTTCAGAACTGCCTTAATTCTACGTGGCCTTGATTCAACAAGGTGCTGAAAGCATTCTTTCGAAATGTTGGCCCATATTGATAGGATAGCATCTTGTGCTAGAGAAAAACTAAACACAGATTTGAAATCAGCATGAAAAATACTACAAAACCCTAATAAAATTAACTCTGATGAAAATTACTTGTAAACCTGTATTATTCATACTGCGGCGCCGATCAGTCCGAGGCGCCGGGATGGTGGCAAATAAGCACGAGGAGGAACAAACTGACATGAAGTTATTTTAATATAATCATTTTAAAGACCGTGCTCACAGGGAAGTTACACTAAGGACAGTAAAGCGCACACAAGGTGGGTAACTACACATCACTTGGATTACACATACAACACAGAACAGGGTACACGCGAACTCGGGAACACAGACGTTTACGGCACAATTACACAGCTACTTACAACAGGACACAATCATGTATGTATCACATGCGTGCATACATACATGCAAAAAACTGTTAACGTGTATTCTACGTGTTAAAATTCACGTGTTTTTGACCTGTGGCGTTCCTTATTTTTCAGCCATGTTAACCCACCATAGCTTGTCCCGTTAAAAGCACTGAAGTTACGACAAAGAAAGGGACAGCTCCGCCATGACATCTCATAAAAGAGGAAACATTGTGGGTAAACAATGTAAAAAGACGTTTGTGATATGGTTGTACTTTTTGCAGTTTGAAGTCCGACACATTTTCTTGTAAATACAGTTTTTCATTCACATTTTAGTTTATATTTTTTAGTGACCATTTGATTCTGTTTAGAAGAAACAGTGATGGCCTGATGGTTAGGGATGCGCATTTGTAATCGAAAGATTGCAGGTTCGAATCCCCGATCAGCAAGGCACCACTGAGGTACCCTGAGCAAGGTACCATCCCCGAGCACTGCTCCCCGGGCGCTGAATTAGCTGGCCCCTGCTATGTCACGACGTCACATATGGGTTAAATGCAGAGGACACTTTTCATTGTGGTTTGTTAACAATGACCACTGATCACCTTTACGATAACACTGGTCCCAACGAACACACATTGGCAGCGCTAATAAATGTATAATAAGCCCAGATTCTAGCCTAAACATTTTCTCATGCACGTATTCAGTGGACATTCTGTGTTAACAGGCAGACAAATTTATGGTTTTAATGATGAGTGAATTTAGCAGGTACAGTGTACTGCTGAGGTACCGGCGGGCAGCGAAGCACATAGTTCTCCGTAGGCGCATATATTGTATTGTCAAGTGTAGTGTTAAATGTTAATCATTGTACATAGTGCCTGTGTGAGCCCATCCTGCGTGTTACAAAAGTAACGGAAATTTAATAAACATGGATGAACACTTGCGATAGTTTTGCCTATTCTGGCTGTCTAGAATAGCGCCTGTGTGCGTCTCTTCGGGTGCTCTGTGTAGTGCTAGTGCTGCTGTTCCTTTTTATTTTGTAATAATTTGAACTATTCCCATAATCATGCAGCGATATTGAAGATATTTGTGATAATGAAATCACGTTTTGATCTTTAATTAAAATACAGTGTAAACTGCTTATAGTGATCAACCATTTTTTTATATATATATATATACACACACACAGATCAAAAATGTTGGGACTGAGTCAATCCTGTACAAGTGCGGTTTAAAAATTAGTAAGCAATCAAATAGTCTGCCTACAGTGTTCATCTTTTTCTAAATAAAACTTTACTTTGATGTCCCTACTTCACCTGGCAATAACCTGTCCACATCAGGCTAGCTAGGCTACCTGAAAACATGATGGGGGAAAAAAGTTCTCAATGACAAATATAGACTCAAAGAATGATAAACTGTGAAAAACGAGCCGGAGATTCAGCAGCAAAACTACAATAAGCTGTATTTTATGTACAATACTATACTGTATTATAGCGTCTTTGAATTATACACAGTTCAGCAATTTAATTTGTACAATACTGTAATTTTAGAAGCCTTTGAATCAGCTGTACTGCATTTTTTAGAGTCAATAAAATTCAGTAGAGAGTACAGAGGGTCAGTTCCTGTACGACAGTAGAATGGTGGCGTTAGAGATGAGACCCCCACATTCATTTCAATGGATTTTACTCTGCATTGAGAAAAGTTACATTGTTCACAATGCAAGTTTAAAAAGACAGAATCATGCAAGGAAAATTGCAACTATTGCAAGAAAACAAAGCAGCAAACCACCAAGAACAAAAAAAAATCACTAAACTACACAGGCTACTAATGTTATGCCTATAGGGCTGGTGCTGTAGCATCACCTGATGGCCGTGAAGCAAACAGCATACATTCATTTGTGCAGGATAGGCAGTAAATAGTCATATGCCTTTGGCAAATGTATACTCCACACTTGCTGCAAACCAATGATGCCTTGACGTCGCCACCTTTGCAATACCGGCACCTTCTCTTTCCCCCTGTCACTTCCCCTGCCTCTATGGCAGTGTGCACAGCCTGTGCAACACCCCTCACAAATGATCCAGCAAAGGGATTACTGGACAGAGGTGACCTCTGTTGTGCTGCAGGAGTAACTAGGGCTTCTCCTAATGCCTGCAAAAACTCTCTTTGAGTGTCTGATGTAGGGCTGACCTTGCTCCAAATGAATTGTGGAGTGAGATATCCAGCATGTCAAAAAACAGTGCAAGGGGCCAGCGTGGTGATTCTTCTGCAAATGGAGGTGTCAGTGGATTTTTTCAGGCAGTTAACCACTTTCATTGACCTTTTGTAGTCCAGTATGATCAGAGGTTTCCTTTTACTCCGGGCCCACCCAGGATAGTTGTGGGAGGCGCTCATGAAGAAGACGTACTTATGTTTCCTTGGTATGTAGGAAACAAGTGTGGTGTTGGAGTTGAAGACACATTTTGAGGAGAGTACAGGCCTGCCTTTGGCTGAGGGCAGAGCGAAGGGCAGTTCCGGGCTGTTATGCCGCAGATAGTGTGACCTGTCAGCCCCTTTGTCAGATCCAGCACCTCTTTCTTACCCCGAATCTTCTCAGATCCTCCTGCAGTCTCTCCTGTGTACAGCTTTACATTCCAGACATAGCTGGAAACAGAATCACAGGCCAGCCATTATTTCATGGCATATTTCCCTGGCTTGTTTGGCACATTTTGCTAGAAATGACAGCGACCTGCAAGAACAAGTAAAGAGAACACTTATTTGCTAGCAAATAAATCAGTTTCTTAAATGTTTTAGACAAAAATTCTGGAAAACATTACTTGTAATAAGTAGTAATGCTTTAACCTAGAGATGAGCGATCCACATTTTTTCAGTTCCAATCCAATTCCGATACAAAAGCTCCTTTTACTTTGTTATACTTTATACATAATTTTTAAGCTAGTAAATAGATGGAAAAAATGTACGACAAAATATTTAATTAGGCCATTACAAACACACATAACGTACTGTTCCACCTTGTTTGTTTTAAGTGTTTTTGAGGCATTTGCAGTTCAATATGAATATCTTCAAGTATACACAAGTGGCGAATGTTTAAAATTTTAACACACTTTCTCCCATTGGCTTCTGTGCAAACACTGGTTGTGATGGCAGCTCCTCTTGCATCACAAGCTGCAGAAAGTTCGCAAAAGTCCAACTAAGTTAGCAACTCCCAAATCACCCATTGCTTTGTTTTGACTCGCAGTTAAGTGTGCTTTGTTAAATATGATTGTCCATTAAACGCCATTCACACCTCAAAATTCTATTTTACATAGATCGCAAATCGCTGTGCTAGTGGTTTCTGTTGCAAGCGTAAAATACTCAGATCGTCACGTCTTATCTGATGGCGCGTTTATTTCTCTCCAAATTGGAACTCGGATGAAAACGTCACGAAAAACGCCTCTTTTATGATATTGAAGTCGCACAAGATTTTGTTGTCCAAGTTGCCCCTGTAATGTAATTTCAACATGGCGACTTGGTTCTTTTGTAGTTTGTTTGCCATTCGAAAAAAGAATATACTTGGAATGTATAAAAATATTTTATGAAGCTTTTAATGTGGTTTGACTAGATCGTGTTTCTTGTTTGTCTCAGAAAAATCTCCATTTGGAAAACTCCAAATCTGCCAAAACATAAACCAACAACACACAGCAACGTGTTCAAGGAGGCAGCCATGTTTGTTCCGACATTTGGGTAGCTCGAACGGGAGATTTTCGGACATGATGTCACTCAACTCAGAATTTCCAAGTTCTGAGAGAAAAACGAACGCACCATTACGGCCCTCGTACTGCAAAGGGTACGTGCATGACGTCACAGCAGGCGGAAGTCAATGTACTCACACCTACAGAGTAGCAATAAGACTGAGGGGCAGCGATAGCGTTTGATTTGAATGCTGTGAAAAACATGTAAAATAGGAAAGAGCTGTCGTGCGATTGATTGCCAAAAACTAAATAAGTAAGTATAGGACGTGGATCAGTGATGCATGGCCGATACCCGATCTGTCAAATGGGTTTGGATTGGCGCCGTTACCAATCCAAATATCGGTATTGGTGCATCTCTACTTTAATCTCAGCCTTCAGTCAATGCTCCCGAAATACATTAATTACGCAATTATAGAACATTCATAACCAGCATGTAAGAATACCATGACATGTCTTAAAACATTGCATTCATAATATATTTAGTTAGCAAGACATGACAGCTGTAATACACATTAATAAAATATAAGTCGTATCCATCCAGCGATATGTCAGTCTTCTGTAACCACTTGACCTGTTGGGGGTGAGGGTGGACGATGGGTGAAGAGCAGGAAACAACCTAAGATGGAGGTGCTAAGTCACAAATGCACAGATTGGCAACTTCAGTTGGCCTCAGTACACTTTTGCAACGGAACGTTAGGTACTTTCCCCTTTTGCATTGACTTCTCGTACAGTACCTCTACAAAAAGTTTGTACTAAAATTTGCAAAGCAATTGGGATGCTTTTTGGTAATTCTGTACTTAATCCAACGATAATAAATGACACACAAAAAAGTAATGATAATGGACGCGTGGACAAATGAAAAGACCCCACATTTAACTGCAGTCTGGCTGGAAGAACAAGATGATCAGAGTGCCATGACAAGAAATTTTAAAAAGCATTTTGTTTATTGTGCCAGGGCAGCACAATAGTTTAAGTATCACAATGAGATTTTGTTGCAAAACGAACTGAAATACAGTGGTATGTCAGTCCTCGAACCCATCAGAACTAGAATTCAAGTGGAACCAACCAGTTTGAAAAAAAAAAAAAAAGACCTCGAACTCGATCTGAATTTCAGAAGTCAAACCATGAAGATAACTTGTACACACAGGGAAATTAATCACGCTGTACGTCTCTGCGGAAACATAAGGTGACGCTTTGTTCTAAGCCTAAATAAAAAAAAAAACTTTACACATTTTTTAGACATATTTATTTTCTTACTTTACAAATTACTGTTTTGATAAATATGCTTAGATGTGTTTAGTACAGTATATGCTCTTCTCCATCCAGTTCATTTTGTGTTTATGCATGCAGAGTTCACACAAAAGCAACGGCGGTGCACTTTAAAATGACTTTTAAAAACATACTAGATAATAAGAAGGAACAATCATTAAATTTACAACGCTTGCTAAGTTTTGCGTCCTACAACAAAGTAAAAATGATTTGGTGAAAGTTAAACCCGCCGCGCTGTAATGTCCGAACAGTATTGAAGGTTTGAAAAAGCCCGATTTCATCCCATTTGACGATACCGGAGTAAAGTTGTCAGTGGGTTCGATGTTTTGTAATAATCGCTTGTTGAGCTACTCTATTTTTAAAATTTGGGATTTTTATTTTTAAATGACGCAGTCCGTCAAAACCCAAGCGAACGCGTTAATTTACACCAGGAGCTGCATTATTTTGCTTTTTCACAATTTACTTGGTATACAATAATTATTGAATAACCAATGTGTGCATGTGATTTCACAAACACACACGAATGTGTGAATGTGCAATATACTTCGTTTTGTAATGTTTTAATAGAGTAAATTCAAAGATGATCTGTGATCTGTGATATCGAACCCACTGCTAACTTTACTCCGGTGTTGACTGTGTTGATGTTAAAAGTGCATAACATGTGGTTTTGGTATTAATATCAAACATTGCCCAGCCCTATAATATAGTACAAGAATTTTTCGAAATCAGTACAAAACACTGAACACACCTTATCCAACTCACCAACTAACTGCCAGGTTTAGTAGGTATGTTTGAGCAGGAAAATCTGTATGGGAAACTTGCCCTCCGCGACAGGAAAGTACCCTAAGTTGTGTAAAGCCTTACCAAAAATAAAATACTGTAAACTGTTATAATAATGTATAAACAGAGTGACTTACCTTTGAACGAAATCAGCCTCTCGATAATAGCGATATCCTGATCAGGGTTGTACAGCAAAGATAGCTTGTCCACACACAATTTCCATCGGTTTCTGATAGACGCTAGTTTGTCTTAGGCGATCTCTGCAACTTCTGTTTCGTGTTTGGCAAAGCGAATTGACACCCGAAGAGATTCATACGAGAGCACGAAACCTTTCAAGTATCAAAATCCCAAAGATTGGCAACAGTTTCTCCCTTTGACTTGTACAGCCCGATAAGAATCAGGAGACCAATGTAGGCATTGAACTCGGTGCTATCCATTTCAACCCACTGATCGCCGAACCCCGCCTCCCCTCCAGGTTTGTACTTTCCATGATAATCTCTTCAATCAAGTGTGGAAGGAACATCTTAAAGGTAGATACTATACCCTCTGCTTGAGAACTAGCCATCCCTGTTAGCCCTGAAATAAGCTTGTGCTTTGCTGGCTTCTTGCCTTCACACACTCTATCTATCTGGCGTTTGGACCAACTGATTGTTCCATTTTTCGACAAAAACGGATATGCGCCTGCCTGTGCTTCTATTTCTTCACAGTCCGTTAACTCCGGAGTGTCAGGATAATCAGATACATCTGCTGCAAATTCTGCCATCCTGTCTCCCATTAAGCATCGACTGAGGAGCTAGACAGTAGAAATGGTCCGAAAAATCGGCAGCCAATTTAAAACGGTCGGTTCTCAGTCTTAATTACTCAATCGAAGACCTTTAAATAATGAAGGACGGTTGTTATCCGATTTGTGATTAATTCTGAAAGCACGCCTCTTAACAATCTTTCCGCCCTGATCGGAGTATCGTAGCCAGATTTGATAAAACCTTCACACGCTGTTGTGTGGACGCTACCATGTTAGATGACGTAGCCACCCATGGATTTGAAAGTAGATCCCCCATTGGCTCATAAATATGAAACGTAGATCGCTCATTTGCTATAGAAAACGTAGATCCCTCATTGGCTGCTGCTGGCTGTCGCGTCCGCAATGTTTGAGTGGAGATGCGGACTTCTCTACAAAAAGTAATGCGATTAATTCTGAACCGATTTTCAGGTAGCTATGTAAATCTAGCAGTATGAGTGCAGTGCCGCCATCTATGGATGGCCACAGCAAGAAGGGATACGAATTGTGTTAATTAATGGAGACAGATGTTCAGAAAATGGAATGTACTGAGCAAATACACACGCAACGCTGACATATTCATATCATATACATTTTTAAATTTCAGGAACCTTGATGTATGGAAAATAAAATATACCCTATTACATAAAAGTGGGCAATTGTTTGAGCTCTTCCTAAATGTCCCAAGGGAGCCTTTTAAGGAAGCTTGTGTCATTTTCAGGGGAGCTAACCATAATCCAAACTATGGACCATGTCCTTCAAAGGATGCAGCCCCTGAATTCAGACACAGCCAAATACTGAATAAGCCACATAAACGTGACAAGGCTGAACCATTTCGACAGCTCCTTCTAATGTGGTCTGCCGAGTTGCAGCCCCTGAATTCAAACACCATCAATGTAGCCTTTGTAGGCTGTGTCCCACAAAGGTTTGCGCAGTGAATCTTGGGATATGTTGGGCTATGAAGGATCCAGCGGCTGTGTCCTAATTCAGAGGCTGCGCCCTTCAATGGGCATGGTTTAAGAAAGTACAGCCTTTGTAGGTCGGAAAGAAAGTCTTGTCAAATGTGACGGTCTGGCCTATGCATGATTTATTTGCATCTCCGGCTCTTCTCCCTCTCACCCTTGATAGGAGGAGCGCTTGATGATTCGCCAAGCCAGGACACACCCACTTTATCTCTGTCCAATGAAACTTGGGATATTCTGGGCTGAGGATGATCCACTGGGCGGACTTCACATCCTCAATTGTGGATACATAGTTTAGTGCAGTGAGCTGTGTCTGATAATGGGATTTGGTCAGAATGTTACAGGCCAATAATTGTGGCCTTTAATAAGTGCCTTTCAAAATATGTAATAAAATTGTAAGATGTGTTGAATTGCCAAGTGGTCTTAGCCTGTCGGTAATGCAGTTGGAGTTGCCCTTGAAGTGGAAACCAGTACCCACACCCCAACACAGGCAGCCACCCAGTGGACCTGTTATGGGACGCAATATGCTGTGTTGGTGTGAAAACCAGGATAAGAGTCAGCATGTGGCAGCTCTACAGGGGGAAGGCAAGGCATGTTGTGCATGTGCCTTTTGTTGTGGCAGTGAAGATCCAGTGAGAGAGACCTTGGCTGCTTGACAGTGTCCTACATTTTTCACCTTCCCAGGGCTGCTAGCTTTGGTCAGCTAGCTGGAGTGAGATTGTCAATCGAGGCAAGTCTGCTCACGCATGCACACGCATTAACGTTAATGATTTTATTACCTTGTAAATGGTCTATAAGATTTCTTGCATGACCATGAGAGTCTGAAAGCGTGAGTGTCACTCCAGAAGCGTGAGACCTGGCAGCCCTGACTTTGTGGTGAGAGGTCCGCAGCTCCCCGAGTCCCCATTGGCTGTAATACATGCAGTGCCCCCCCTCATCCCAGGTCTTCTGTGGCTCATGTTCTAGTCTGTCCTAATGTGCATATTTGGACTGAAAAACGGTGGAACATTCTGGAATACTGGAATTCAGCCTTAAAGGATGTGTCAGACAAGTCAGAAAATCCATCATTCTAACACTTTGGAGCAACTAGGAACAAAAATAATGAAATAATGACCTCTTGGATATAATTGCAGTCTTTGGATGTTCATTACTTTCCGGTCAAAGAAAACTCATGGACTATTCATTATTCATTAGCCCTGTTTTTTATTTAATTACATCTGCTTTCCACTGCTGTCTAGTTTTCAGGTCTGAGATGATTAGATTTCTTGCTAAAATGGACTGAATCGGCTGAATCAATATTCAAATAAGTATTAATCTTATCAAAGACTAGAATATAGGTAAAAATGTTTGCTCTTTGTCTAACTGTAAGTTTGCATCATTGTTAGTGTATCGTTATTTCCTGGCAAAGTAAGAACTAAAAATCCAGATTTTAAAGGCATAGGAGTTTCTATGTAATTTACAGCTAATTTCACTGGATACATGGTCTGAGGCTCTTTATTTTTGGTAAACAAATTTGCCAGCTGTGAGGAGTGTTTCTGTTTTGAATGACTGCTGCAGTATGTGAAATCCCCCCCACTCTTTAAATAAACCCTCATCTGTTTGTAACGGAGAAGCTCCTACTTCACTTTCCTAGCAATAGCACTTGTTCTGCATTTTATTCTCATTTTACTTTGAGCCCCACAGCTACTTATCATGCTTGTCTTTAGAATCCTTATTTGTTTGCTTGTTTTAACTCATCCCTGATAAGATGCTCCCCCCATTTCCCAAAAATTCTTATGAGTATCTGATCCAATTTTTCTAACTCTCGAGAGGTTGCGTTTTGTGTGTTAAAAAGACAAAGAAAAACCCATCGATAACCCATGGACGTATTCTGTTCTCTGGAGAAACAGCACTTTCATCTCAGCAGTGTGAGAAGTGAGATATTTGACAAGCTGACAAGCGTCTGGCTTGCCTAAGCGGTATCCCTGGTGAGGGTCCCTGTTCCTGTCAAGGTAGCCTTATGACAGCTTATGACAGATTTACAAGAGTTTATAAGGGTGCCTGTAAGCACCCTTTCTCGTAACAGTGCTACGTTGCCGACCTGGGGGCCACTCTCTTTTCTCCTCTATGTAAAGCGATACCTTTACCTGTGTGAGTCGCTTTCCCATGGGCAGCCAGAAACCCCCCCCCCCTCCCCCTCGGCTCATTCTCTCTGCGGACCCAGTTCCCCTTCTTTGAAAACACGCTTTTTCTGGGAAAGAGGATGTTGTGTGGCTGTCCCACGAGTCTTCTGAACAGAGGAGGGATATTACTGAGGCAGAGCAAGACAATGGGTCATTGGTTACTGGTGCTACTTTGTTAATGCGTTAATCCGGAGATGAGTGCATTAGTGCTGCTTATCTGTAGACTGGGCCTCCACCCCCCTGCCTCATCGACGGCACGGCCAAGACGCACTTGATGTGCCATCTTTAAAGCTCTGACTTGTGTACAAGGTTATGCTGAGAGCTGCCCCCTCCCCCCCCCACACACCAAAATGAGCCCAGTCTGACCACATTACATAATGACATGAGGATCTGGCATCATCACTTAAAAGTTCTGGGTCAGCGGTCAAAACATACTTTCAGGTTTGCAGGTGGATCTTAACAGCTTTTAATCCTCTGTCCTTGTTTCTCCTGTGGTTAATTACGTGATGGTGCGTGATGTCATAATGAACTTGATTCTGCCATGTTCTGGTACCTTCTCTGAAACATTTTTGCAGTTCAGTCAGTTGCAAGGGACTGATTTTAGTGAAGCCTTTTTGGAACTAGAGTACCTGGAAGAAACCCCTTGATGACACAGGGAGAACATGCAAACTGCACACACATGGAACCCTGGCAGAGACTCAAACACTGGTTGTAGAGTTCTGAGGCAACAGTGCTAACCACTGCACCACCATGCCGCCTACCCTTTAGAAGACTTTCTTTTTTAATAATCCTTTCCAATTTGAAAATACAAATTAACTATGCTTACACCTACTTTACCATTATTAAATAGTTGTAAAGATCTCCAAATCGTAACATTATGCTGAGCTTCTTGTTTTATATTATATGAAATGCTAACATGTAATGTGTATTCATGCATGAGTTATGTCTTTTTTTTTTTTTTTTTTTGGAGTCTCTGACACCTGGAAAAATAATTGGCTCCATAGCACCATCTACTGACAAACAGCGATTGACTGTGATTTACCATCATTGAATGAATGATTGTTCTAAGTTAAAGAAGCATGCCAAGATTTTTAAATGGCGCAGACCACGGGCACAGCCAATGTTTTTAAAATACGGAGGTCAAAAGGGTTGACTCTTCCCGGATGTGCCCCGTAATGGCTCATGGTTATTCGACTTACAGAAGAAATTCGCTACGGTACACACATTTATTAAACGATTGTGCTCATCTTTTTTGTTTTAAGTAATATATTTCTGATTAAGAATAACTAAAATACGCAGTTTTAATGGCTTTGCTGTTGCATCAGGCAGTTTTCATTAAAGTACTTTAGATTGCGGATTTATCTGTTATTACCCCAGAAACATGGTCTTATGTTTTGTTATAATTGAGGTGCTTTATATGGGGACATTCATATTAAATGGTCATGTCCATTAGTTGCTGGGATACTAAAAAACCGCTTCCCATGAATCTTTTCGCATTCATCGCTGCAGTTTTTCTGCGCAAGGCTTTTGCACGTAGACTGTGTGGCTTGATCCAAATGTGCTCACGAGGTTTTGGAATATTATCCGTTTACAATCGCCGTGCTTTTATCCTGATGTGAAAATTGCGGCATTCTGGTCAGAGAGTAGATCCTTGTGTCGGGGGAGGGGGGGCGGGAGGACTGAACAGAGGCTTTATTTGGGTTTGACAGACCTGGGGGAGGCAAACATGAGACAGTAAGAAAAAAAATGGGCAGGGAGATTGTTTTGTTTCCAAGCTGAGCTGAACATCTGTTCTGTGAGTGGTTGTGTATTTTGGGAAGCTGATAGAATCTGCTGTATGGTTCTATTTCTTGTGACCCCCAAATTATTATCAACGTCCTTAAACCCCCCCACCACCACCGCCGCCCCCACCTCCAACAGGTGAAAGTACTGTTCAGGTTTTACCTGTGATTGGAGCATCATTAGTTTGAATCCCACCCTCTGCAGAACAGTCACATGTCTGTGGACTCTTGAGCAAGGCCCTTAACCCCCAGCTCCAGGGGGGCCGCATGTTGGCTGACCCTGTGCTCTGACCCCTCCCCCCAAGCTGCGGCGAGCAAGATAGGGCAGGTGAAGCATTCCAGTGTGCTTGTGCAAATGGTAAATATAATTTATTCTGGATTTGGAAGGATGGTTTTGAAACTCATTCACACAAGTAGCAGGCAGAAAATGACATACATAGCAGTCTACAATGTTCTGTCAGATTTCACCTGGTCCTTATAAAATAGCTGTAGCACTGGAGGTGTGACTGTAGCCACGCAGGAACATTGTAACTGGAGGTCTTCAGGAACCCAGTGATCACAGGTGTGCTGCAATCTGCCCTGTGTCCCTCTTTGATGGCACCGACTTTCATAACAGAATAGAAGAAGCAGCACTGCTTTAAATGACAGTAATCACAGTGGGCGGGGCTTCTGCTTTGTGTGGCCCTCTTCATGAGGACCTGAACAGGGGCAGTGTGTGGACTGGAGGGGGGATAGTGTGTCTGTGAGCATAGGGGTGAGGGAAGAAGGGCGGGGGGGGCGCCAAGCCTACCACCTGCTGTCTGGAAACAACTACACAGCCGGGCGTACAGGAAGCAGCACTGTACCCGCCCTTCTCACCAACCCCAGGGGCAGCAGATGGCTGCGCGGTTACTTAACGCGGAGGCGGCGCCCAATGAGAGCAGGGCTGCGAGCGGCGCCTCCGGGCCAAGGTGCCGGGAGGTTTTCCAGGGCTGTGGGGTAGGCGCTATGCTTGTTTACGTGGCACACGACTCATCGTGTCGCAGGGAGAGGAGACGGCAGACAGGGGGCGCCAATGCGGCCTCCAGGTTTAATTACTCATATCCATTCTGTCTTTACAGGGTTGACAAGACCTTCTCCAAGGCCAGGAGTTTGTGGTGAGTGCTTTACATTTTATCACCTCTCATACAAATCAAGGCCGTGAAAATACAAAAAAACAATATTTAAGTAATCGGTTATGCGGGAGAAGTTTGATTAAATAGTGAAAAAAGATGTTTTTGTAGTTGTGTATCAGGTACGTTGGTAGTGAACTTGTTCACTGTTCGAGGTGTAAAGTCTGGCTTTTTCTTGCGGAGGAGGTGCCCATGGCAACAGGAACTGGGCCACCTGCCCTCATCATGTTCCCGTCTGCACTCTAAGAGCCAAAAACAGCCGTCCTGGGGGTTTACTCTGCTCTCCCAGCCTGTAGTGTCCCACAGGTGCTTCTTCATTGACCCATCAGACTTGAATCTCCCATCATGTTCACTGTTTAAGCCTCGGCACCTTGACGTTCATTTCTTTTAGAGGTTACTGTGTGACTCACCTGTAATGAGCTGGATCGGGGCCGGCTAATCAGTAGCGAGCAGGTTTCCTTCCGAGTGGGATGTCTGTGAAAACCGGGACAACACTTTCCACACCCCTGCAGTCCACGAAGGGACCCTCTTCGGTACAGGCTCCGCAGGATGCCTCGTTGCCACAGCAACGGGTGACGGTGCCGCAGCGCAGAGGCCGCCGACGAGTGAGCGTTACCGCGGTCAAGGCATCGTGAAGGCGCCGCGCAACCCACTGGGGACTGCATGTGGGTGCGGGGAGCAAACTGGTGGGGATGGTCAACCCAAACGAGCCGCTCAGTGCATCTGCAGCTTCGCCTGTTCTGCGAGACCGGGCACTGCAGCATTTGGGGGAGGGGGGGTGGGGGGCATGCTGAGCAGCGCTCTGCACTGGGGCAGTGGCTTCATGAAGCCCAAGGACAGCAGAGCGCGTGCAGCCATGAGCTAGACCACATCCCCGCTCTACTGCCCCGTGGCTGAGCAGGGCTCTCCCAGCCTGTCACCGGCGGGTCGTGGAGCGGAGTCGGTTTTAGGTAAAGGCTTCGCTCCAGCGTCTCCCGGGGAACGTGGAACCGCCTGATGTTTCACTTCGGTGAGATCAGCCGCTAAAAATGGCCGTCTGTGATACCGGGTCACACCTGGGCGACTGGGAGAGCTAAGCGCCAGCCTCCGTTCCTGACCGCTCTCGCGGGGAAGCACAGCAGACAGCCAGGTAACCCGCCCGGGACCGAGTAGCAGGCTGCCGAGGAGACGAGCGGCTTCCCGCGCGGGAAGTGGGCGTGTTTTCTCAGCTGGCGTCGCCACGCATCGGTCATAGTGGCAGGAACGCCGATCAGCCCAGGCATTTTGGGCCAGACGGAGAAGCACTCTCCTGACACTGTGGGGTAGGCCTCAGACATGCCCTGCCCACCTTTCCGAATCGGAAAACCCAGGAAGTTCTGGTGAGTTTAAAGGAATGCAATTTCAGGGAAGGAATTAGTATCAAACAGTTGTTTTTTTCTTCGTACGTCATTTGCAAATATGGACTTATTGTTTGTCTCTACTTACCATGTACTTCTTAGTCTATAAGCGCTTACTGCTTCATAGCTGTTATTTCATTTTCATTGGCTAAGATCCTTGATTCTTAATTGTAAGGTATGCTTAGTTGTCTATGTTATGGTAGCCTGAATTTTAAGCATTTATACAAATTGACTTGTACAATAGGGCTATTATGAAAACAAACCAGAAACGGGGGGGGGGGGGGGGGGGGGGGGACCACATTAATTTTTTGGGGGAAAAAAAACAGCGGGGGAAGGGAAAAAAAGCAAAAACAAGACGGAGCCCGAGTTGTTTTTTT
>JAABNY020000108.1:2076824-2094997 GCA_015164015.2 Brevimyrus niger | reverse complement strand
GGCACTGCACACTGGAGAGGAGCGTTGTGGGCTCCCCAGAGCTTACCTGGCACTGCACACTGGAGAGGAGCGTTGTGGGCTCCCCAGAGCTTACCTGGCACTGCACACTGGAGAGGAGCGTTGTGAGCTCCCCAGAGCTTACCTGGCACTGCACACTGGAGAGGAGCGTTGTGAGCTCCCCAGAGCTTACATGAACGGTGCAAATGGGTAGCCGTGTGTAGGGTACTAAATATTTCAAACAATCTGGGCATCTGTTTAACATGTTCATAAATGTGTTAATTATGATTTTGTCATCTTGTTCATTTGACTTCCTCTGCCGGCCCCTGCAGGATGGGCTCCCCTTTGAGTCTGGAGCCTCCCTAGGTTTCTTCCTTCTAGGGAGTTTTTCCTTGCTGCCGTCGCCTCTAGCTTGCTCACTAGGGGCTTTCGGCAGGGATAATGTAAAGTGCTTTGAAACAACGTAATATTGTGAAAATGCAGTATACAATTAAAAATGAATTGAATTGAATATTAC
Organism: Brevimyrus niger; assembly: GCA_015164015.2. Taxonomy (NCBI): domain Eukaryota; kingdom Metazoa; phylum Chordata; class Actinopteri; order Osteoglossiformes; family Mormyridae; genus Brevimyrus; species Brevimyrus niger. The sequence goes on along the minus strand of JAABNY020000108.1, from coordinate 2,094,483 downwards.
ACAGATCTATGTAAATGTATATTGGTTCCCCCAATTCTAGTCCTGCAGGGCCAGTTTGCAGATTTGGCAGATTTTCCTGCTCAAACACACCGACTAAACCTGGCAACCGAGTAAGGTGTGTTTGAACTGAAAAATCTGGAAACTGTGTTGGATTCTGGCCCTCCAGGACTGGAACTGGGGAACCCTAGAAATGCAAAAATGATTGGTGTGCATCTCTGCAAAAGTCTGTGATTAATAACTGCCTGGCTTATGTGAGCGAAAGATAATACAGTTGGGAGACTGAATATCAAAGAGCTAAATTTATGACAGTCACAGGATTCTTATGGGCTAGTCATTTCGAGAGTTTTGGACAGCCCATCTGTTACATTAGGTAATTCTTCTCTTTGATTGGTACAAGCACTGTTCCTGTGATCCTGAAAGCTAACCTGCTCCAGAGCAATTTTAATGTGTAGTATGAGTTACCATGGTGATATATCCTGCTATGGACAAAACCATTGTTGCGGTTTTGAAGAGTTGCCGCTACTTATTCGTATAGTTATCCAGCTACGCAAGAAATGTGATTTTGTGATACAGGCCCCAGGGGTATTCTGTGTATGTGGATTAGAAATTTTGGTCCTTCAATGCCCCAGGAGAATTGGATTAGCCAAGATGGATTAAATGACCCAAGATTAGTCCTGCAGGGCCAGGTGCGCCCAGTAGAGTTGGGGGATCCAATATACATCTACATAAATCTGCGTAATATTCAGTTCAATTCATTTTTATTTGTATACTGCATTTTCACAATATTACGTTGTTTCAAAGCACTTCCTGCCCCAAGGAATGTACATTAGGGTTCATTATAGAAATATAAATAAATGTAAAAGACCTAATTTAACGTAACAATACGCTGATGACAGAAAGATTTCAAATGAAATACAGCCAAAATTTAACCCCCTTAGACATTTTTACCGTGTTTAATGTAGCTACTAGCTTGCAGTAGGCGTCTGCTGACATCAGAGCAAGTGCGACGTTAACTAACGATGGCATTTAAGGTGCAGTGGTGCCTCCGTTGTCTGAGCACATCTTTCATTTGACAGCTCAGGCATTTCAGCGGCACCAAAATCAGGTGCTAAAATCGGTGCTGCAGCTCGGTCAGACTAATCACCTGTGTGGTGGATTATGTCCTTCTAGCCATATCTGTCAGGCACTAATGCATTCGTGACTGAGCAAAACAGTCTTAGTACTGCCCTGTTTTCTGAGAGACCTCCTCTTAAACACTGCAAAAGGCCACCCCCACCCTATCGACAAAGGAGCTTAGAAGGGGAGGCTAATAAGAGATGAAAATATAATGTTAGAATCATAAGGTTCTCGCAGTGCTGCGCTCCATGACATCATGTCTTTCTCCGCAGCCTCACATCCGTGCTGTTCACCAACACTGCACTCAGCCCCTCACTGTACCTCTGGGTGAAGGGCCCGTGTAGATACTACTTCAACCAATTGAACTGGGTGGCTTTTCGCTTCCACTTGGGCCCCCTCAATGGCTTAGTCGACACACCAGGGGGCCTGTGAATATCAATATCGACACTGAGGGATCGAAAATCTGACTTAGTAAGAAAAAGTGCTAAAGATGCCCCAGATGATCATTTGAACACAGCCACTGTTAGTTACTTATGATCTTGGGGGAAGTGATACTCCACCAGACCAGCAGGGGGCAGGTGTATCGCAACATACACAGATGCAGTGTAGTGAATTTAAACCTGTAGATTAATTTTTAAATTTTAAATGTGTATCAGTCTAGGCTTGGCTGGTATTATAGTAATAATAATAATAGGCTTGGCTGGTATTATAGTCATACAGATGCTCACCACAGCTACTTCACTTATACAAATTTGCTGTTCAATAAACGGTCATTTTGCAGAAATGAAGACTCTGCGGGTGGATTCCTGGCTAATGTGCTAAATGCTGAGGATACTTTACTAGTAGCACTCCACTCTGATCACTCTGAGGAAGAGAGATAAAACATGGTGGTGAGGTGAAATGCGAATCCAAAAAGGGTCACATGGGTTGCAGAAGCACATCCTTGAAATCTAGCCTGTTGAAGCTTGAAAGCACCTTCAAGGAGAGAGTAAATGCTTAGAGCCTCTAGGGACTCATCAGTCACTTCCCTTTGTCCACGTCAAAAAAGAAAAATATTCTGGAATTAATTTTCCGATGTTTTATTTCCAGGTTATTTTTGTGACCTATTTTCATTTGCAGTTCAGTTTATAGAACGGAGTTTATAGAACTGAAGTTCAGTTCATTGGTTATAGAATTTAATGCAACACTAATGACCATTATTGGCCTCTATTCTTCATATGACTTTTGGAGCTGTAAGTACCTTCAGATAATGTGTCAGCGTCATGTTGCTTGTGCATTTATTATGCACCATTATCCTACATTATCCCAACACGTCTGTCAATAATGCCTGCTTTCCCACTGAGCTACTCAATAGCTGCTCCCTGATATTTCTATGATTAATTTAATCCTACGACCTGGTCAGAAAGTATTTACAAGATGTATGGTTGGATGGATGGAAGGATGGATATTACTAGTAATTTGTTTTTCAGCCTGTTGATTAAGTGAGATTCACTATTATGGGATGCTGACAAAGTTGAGCTTTGTTACAGTGTGATGGGTGCAATTACTTGATTGCACCTTTTTATATATATATTTCCAATTTTGTTTTCCCTGGCAACAGCCCCAGCCAGGGAGGCACATCGTTTAATTACGATTCGGCATTTGGAAATCGAGGCAAGCCCTCATCATGTTGCTATGATAGACAGGCTTCACTCTCTCTAATACACCAGTTTTAGGGGGAGGGAGAGAGTGAGAGAGAAAGAATGAAGGAGTGAGAGGAAGGGAGACGGGGAGAGAAGGAGAAAGAAGGTGAGAAAGATAGGGTAGGAAAAAGGAGAGATTAAAAGGGAGAGAGAGAAAGAGAGGGAGGGAGAGAAACATAGAGGGATAGTAAGAGGTAGAGAGAGAGAGAGAGAGAGAGAGAGAGGGAGAGAGAAGCAGATGATACAACAGCTATGTATGACAGGGCGGAGGAGAGCGGCTCTGGCAGTAGGTAGATGAGAGGGAGGCAGATGAAAGGAGAACTCCATGTGACAGGGTCCTGCTGCAGGTAGACGAGAGGGAGAGCGTGTGACAGAGAGAGGGATCGAGGCAGCGTGGGGGAGAGATCCCTGCTCCGCCATCCCGACGGGATCCCGAGGACGCATTTCAGACCAGAGGCCAGCCCACCAGTGAGTGAGTTCCTGTGACGGCGCGTCTGCTCACGCTGGGCCGAGCAGGGGGGTGATGCAAGGGCTTAACCTGGGTTTACCGCCGATCGTGACGGCATGTGCGAGGCACCACACGTGTGGAGCTGGGGGGGGGAGGGGTGGGGGACTCCCAGGCTGCACGCTGATGAGATTGGGGCCACTGATCACACAAAAACAAGAGCGACTCCTCACGCTTTTCAACTTTTGTATCTCTGTAAAGGTATTGAAGGCGGGAGTGGGACTGAGTTTAATGTGTGACACATAGTTTCAGAATCACTGAGTAAGACATAGTGTTACCATAAAACCCACAAGTAGAGCGGAACACCAGGAATTCTCCAGATTGACTAATCTGACATTGACAATACCGGTATGCTCCACTTTATGAACGTTCGCCTTACGGCAGTTTGCTTTTATGAAAGACCCACTGTACATTAGCACCAGGTTTTACTAACTGTAAGAAATCCAAAGAGTATTTTCACTTAGTCATGTGGCACATAACAGTGTTTCGGTCAATGACGGACCGCATATATGACGGTGGTCCAATAAGATTTTAATGGACCTGAAAAATTCCTTTGTCCTAATGATGTCATAGCCGATGTAACGTCATAGCCCACTGCATTACTCTCGTGTTTGTGCAGACGCTGGTGTAAACAAACCTACTACGCTGCCAGTCATATAAAAGTATAGCACATATAATTATGTACAGTACATAATACTTAATAATAATAATAAACAGCAATGTTACTTTTTTATTGTCAATTAAGCTATACCATATACCCTAGGAGTATAGTAGGCTGTATCGTCTGGGTTTGTGTAACTTCACCATATGTCCTCACAACAACGAAATTACCTAACAATACATTTCAATGTACCCCTGTCATTAAGTGATGCGTGACTGTATTGATTCTGCTAAGTGAAACTACACTGATACATTATTTCTATTACTTCTATGTACCCTAGGCTGTGTATGTATCAAATCTTTCTTGCTTGTGCTATATGTTAGTATTTTAGGTTAATGTGTTATTTGATATGATTTGGTAGTTTATTTTTGGGGTCTGGGAAGGCTGAAAATGTTTTGCGCATATAAATAAATGGCAATTGCTTCATTGCTTTACTCCATTTATATGCAAAATTTTTCCAGCGTTACTAGATCCATTGCAGCTTACAAAAGGCTTCATAGGAACACTCCACTTCCGTGAAGCGGGGGATACCTGTATTCTATAAGGATCTGGAAACCAGAGTGGGCTGTGAGGGTACTTTGTAGATCCTCAATTTTGCTTGAAATGTCTGGTTCCACCCACCTGAAGACATGGTTGAGCTACAGATTCCTTCTTGGCCAACTCTCTGCCATCTCATTTCTTAATATTGCGGTTTTATCATTTCTCGGAAATTAAAATGGGCTCTACGCGCACACAGTTATAGCTTACAGAAGGTACTTGTTAGCAGGGAGCTAATGGCAGATAGCAAGTGATAAATTGCTAAAAGCAATCTTCCCGTCTTGATGCCAAGAGGGAACTGGATGTCTGGCGGGTTGCGCTGCTGCGGTGTAATTTCATAGACTCCTGTCTTTGTAAGATGAACTGATGTAGAAGACAGTCTCGTGGGAATTAGCATGCCAGTGCCTAGAAGCAGAGTGCATGTACAAAATAGAAAGTGATCAGAAGAGAAAATACAGAGAATCAGTGAGTGTGGAGGCCATGGACTCCAGGTTTAATGTACAGTAGGTTGTCTTCATGCCCTGGCAAATAAGGGCCTGTAAATCCCATAAAACTAGGGTCCCGTTTGGGCCTGAAAGCCTGAGTCTGGCCCATACCTGAGGCCTTCAGATCAGATCAGACTCAGCCCAACTAGTACCAGCAAATCTAAAACCCAGCCCAAACCTGATACCTTGTTGGGGCCCGTTGGGCTTGAGTCATTTCAGGGTTGAGTATAACGAGAAGAAGTTTGATTTGCGAATTTGACTTATTCCTTATCTTCTTGGGAAGCTTGGGAAGATGCTGACAGGGGTGACCTTGATGGGTTCGCTAAGGCTTGGAGAGCATGGTGCCATTCCCTCAGAAGAGCTTTTGTTTAGGGACTGGGTGCTGAAGTTGGCGCAGGGTGAGACTGGAGGGATTAAGGGCCGTGAAAGTCATCCCGGTCCAACGGGCGTCAGCGTGAACATCTGCAGCGCCAAGTCCGAAAGGCCCTGTGGTTGGAGAGACTGAGGCGGGAAGTACAGTGTGGTCCAGTCGGATTACTCAGGATGCAGGGTATGAAAACAGACTCGCTCACTGAGGAACCGTCGGAAGGGTCTGCTGGGAAGGAAGCTGCGGCTCATCCCGTTTATTGTCATTGTGTTCACCAGCATTATACTGAAACAACAGTGATATATTGAAGTTCTCTGTATATTTCCTGCATTGAAAAGCAGCTGTTTACCGAACATCAACTGTAAGCCATGCAATCCAACTTCCTAATGTTTATGCAGTACAGGGGAAGACCCTACATTGGGTACCAGTTCATCATTGGGCTCATTCTCACACACTACTCACACACTATGGGCAATTTAGAGGCTAAATGCATGTCATACTACTACATTTAGTAGCCAGTGTACCTGCAAAAAACTCACACAGCCCCGGTAGAACATGCATACATATATACAGGGTGAGCTTGTTTCCATTTTTTTTTTCCCATTCCTGTAATCTCCCTGGAATGGGTTTGTGCCTTATCCTGGGTTTTTCCCTGTCTTGCACCCATCAGGATAGGGTCCGGACTCTTGCGGCCTTGTATAGGACAAGCAGCGTAGAAGTTGAATGAAATGAATCCCAGCATTTCTAAAATTTTATACTTAATCTGATATTTTAGAAATGTACAAGTTAAGCGTCTCCTCCCTTTGTAAGAGCAATTCTTTACACAATAGGTGTGGTGCTGGTGCAGGTGTTACCTGTGACCTCGGGTGCAAATGGTCCATGAAACTGATATGATTCATTAAAACATACAAAGACAGAATCCCATTAAAACATAACGAGTTTGATCCTTGCTTTGCTTCTCACCTGGCTTTTGAGAGGTCAAAAGTGCTCACATAACTACCTTAATGGTGAGAGTTGCTCACATAACTACCTTAATGATGCCATATCAGATGAGACCCCCAAAGACAGGCAGTCAAGGCCCCGGCTGCTTCATGTGACATAGTTACCTACTTCGGACTTGCCAAGGGTGCTATGCCAATTTTCAGGAGGAGTGGCTAAATTTTGCCAGAGAATTTGCTTTTTTGGGGGTCACCAGGCTGCAACATTCCATATATTTCCTATTCCTGAAGATTTTTCTTTCAAACTGGTTGATTTGAAGCCACTTTTTTCCCAGCCAAATGAACTGAAGACAAAATATACATACTTCTCAAGCATGAACACATATAATCTTTTAATTACATTTCAGAATTAGGTGGGAGAAATACTTTAAAGTTTAATCGGCTGGTGACTCTGCCCGTGCCAATGACCCCTGATGGAGACGTGCTGAAATGCAGTTGAGTACTATACGGCTGTGAATCTTTATATCAGCAGGTTGGTTGAAACGAAATCCTGGTTTGGATTTTTACTTTCTGGACCTGAAATGTCCACCTCTGCTAAAATGACAAAACTTAAATACATTTCAAAAATACTTAAATATGAATGTGTGCAAAAAGCAACGGCATTGTGGGAATGTGGGAGAAGTAACTTGGCAGGTCTGCTAGTGCATATAACCAAAGCCAGGTAACACGGAGCAGGTCAGTCCTATGCCTTGGTGTACAGGAGAGAAACCGCGCAGTTCAGTACTACATTTAGACTAGAGGCCTCAACATACAGAGCACCTGCCAAGGCCAAAGATTGCTGGGGCACTCTAGTAAGGCACTTTTTAACTTATAATGTTTTTAACAACTGCAATTTCAATGCAATGTCTATAAGGATAACCTTTCAGACAACTGCAGTTTGGTGACATGTTTAAAAATGACAAACTGGGCAATGTGTGGCACATTTTATTGCCAAAGAAGCGCCTGAAGAGTATATCAGGAATATTTTTTGTATTCTGTTGCTGTGTTGTTGTTTTCTGGTCTTACATTCTCTGCATTTTATTTTTCTGGGAGACATTTTGAGAACTGAGGAGAAAAGATGAAAACCAGTGTTGTGCAGGCATGTTATCTCTATACATCTTTAGGGAAGATGGCAGTTTGATGTTATGCAGAATGCGATTGGAAACTAATGCTTTGTTGTATAAGGAATGTAATTTGTTTTTATTGTCAACACAATACAAGGCAGTGATGATTTTACAGATGCTCACTATGTCTATAGTCCAGAATTAAAACCCACTCTTTGATTTCCTCGTACTTGCGCAGTCAGTTTAGCCCGAGATGCAAATAGGTTATATATTGGATTCCCTGGTATTTCAGATAAGGGGACTTTCAGAAAGCTGCTTGCAGTTTGGCACCCAAATACCACATGGCATTAAGTGTGGCCAGCCCCACCCAGCCCCACCCAGCAACACGTCTCTCACATGTGTCTGTTCGTGTTACCAGCATTGTTTGTGTCTCTCTGGCTTTCAGGAAACAGGATGGAGGAGATCGTGTCCAAAGCACACTAGCGCCAGCTTCCTTCCAAGCCCCGCCTCCGCTGACCGCTCTGAAGGTAGCGTGGGTGTAATTATTTCCTGGACCTCCTTGGTTTCTGCACCATTAGCAGAAATTCCACTGATCTCCCGATCACCTCCCCTCTCTGCTCTCAGTCCATCTGCTTCTATCCTCATTTCTCTTTTCTGAACTTCCATTTCTCCCCTCCCATCTTCACTGACCCGTATCTGTAGATATATACTCACGTTCCCGTGTATGTTGCTCACTAAGGTCACCCACTCTCCTGAAGCCAACTGCTTCCCTCTGCTGGAGATTGCGGGTGAAAACTCAGGGGCAGCTTAGAGCTTTCTGAGCGGTTTGTCTGCCAAGGGGTGCTTAGACGGCAGCTGGATGACGTCCAGTACCCCTCCTGCTGAAGTTCCTTCTCGTAATCCATAACGTGTGGCTTAAACAATGCACATAAAATGCAACTTTTTCTAATTCATGCTAGACTAGCAGAAGTGGCTGCAGATTTTGCGCGCATTATTCTGCATTAGCATTGCCGTGTACTAAAACACAGACAGGTGGTTGGAAGAGGTTGCATTGCTGTGTGCGAAGCATGATTTATGGTCAGGGATGCACATAAATGGTATGCATGTACGCATTCACCTCAAAAAGCGATAAGCGTGTGGTAATTATTGTAACAGCGCAAATGCATGCGCAATTAATGCGCATTCGCGCTGATATGACAAGAAATTATTCAGCATTTTAACGTTTATATGCTATTTCGTACTTTGCGATATAAAGTTTAAAATGTATGGTAAGTTCATGTTATACAACAGCACAAATGCACATAAAATTAGTATGCATTTGCGTTGGAACAACAATCGATTGCCGCACATGTTGCCTTTAACGGTGAATATGCCTGCTGGCGTACCAGTGATGTGCATCCCGGGCTTAGGTTCTGCATTTGAACCAAGAACCAAAGTTCTTTCATGGAAGTAACGTTAGCACTGGGGTCACTGTCTGAATGATGCAGGATGGGTTTTAAGGGGTTGAAACGTGTGACAGAAGATTGCCTGGTCGTGAACCCAACCCTCCCAGGCACACAAATCGCAGAGGACAGGGGGGCTCTGTTTGGAGGCACAAAGGGGCCGTGATCCCTAAGGATCACACATCGGGGCCCTTTCAGCGTTCCTGATGCCGTGCTTTGCCAGTATTGGCCCGCTTTCTGCACATCCATCAATAAACTGCTCCACAAAGAAACCGATTCTACCTTCTGTTTGCTTCCTGTGGCTATAAAACTGGAGAACTGTCTCTTTAAATGTTAAATTGTTGTTTTTCTTTGAGTGAGTTTTATGACAGAGATGAATTGTTTCGTTTTCTGCTATTCGTTGTTGGTCCTGTCTCCATATTCGCTGTAAATAATGGCTACATTTTCAAAAGAACAATGTTTTTGTGCATTTTCAGCTAGAAGGCCCAGAGCAGAGAGCAGTCGTGACATGACTCCAGTCTCCCGAGCGTGTCACACTTTAGCCAATAAGCTAAAAGCACGTCTCCATTTACTACAGTGAGCAAAGACAGTTCAGAAGAGCGAACAGCTGCTGTGCTTGATAAATCCTTTAGTTCAGTGTCTCCCAGTCCGCTCCTCGGGGACCCCCCAGACAGTCCTTGATTTTGCTTGAGGGAGCAAAAATAAAATGTGGGCTGTCTGGCAGGAAGGTGGGAGGGAGCAAAGTGCATTTTTAGAGAGAACCAAACTGGAAGCACATGCTGTTTGTCCCACCAGTGAGTGATTGACAGTAAAATGAGGCTTCCTTCAGACAGAGGTAAGATAAGATAAAAGAGGTCACTAAAATAACCGTAGTCACCCAAAGAATTGTATGGAAAGGAGCAGGGAAAACGGGGCCCTCAATCGAGTGAAACCTCCTGATGGGAAGGGGAGAGAGAGGGGAGTGATATCAGAAGCTCTCTGAAGGGAGGTGTGTGATGTGATGACCTAAGACTCCAACGTCCAGCATGTTCCTCCAAAGTCTCCGGTGACTTCAGCATCCTTTGTTTTACTTGGTCATAAAGGAATACTGAAGCTGATTCACAGTCTTTTATACCGAAGCTGGTTCACAGTCATTTAAGGATCTTGGTCAAGGGCCCAATGGTAGGATCACTCTGACGATCTACAGGATTTGAACCGGCAACCTACAGAGTCCCAAATCACAGAGCTTATACAGTGGTAGTTGACGTGGCTCCCCATTGCCTTGATAAGGAAATGTAGAGAACAGGACAAATAAACATTTTTCTGGATAGGTATGTAAAAGAATCTGAACAGAAAAAGGTGTATATTCTTGTGTGAATCCTAGGAAAGAAGAGACACCATGTGTACAAATTTGTACCACTGACATTTAATCATATGCGTCATTCATATCGGCGTCACTGAAGTTTATTCAAAGACTCAAAGAAATTAGGTGGAGTTTCAGTTATAGCTTAAATGCAGGGAAAGGAAAAACCATTTTATCTATTTCATATCTACATTTGCAATATTTATCTATCTATTTGCTGAATTTACCAGCATGTTACAGAGTAAGCTTGGCGAAATTTTGATCTGAAACCTAAAATTTGATTCCAGGCTTCTGGGAAAGGCAGCACAGGTGAATTTAGAAATTAAAACTTTATATTTGGGGGGATTTCCCTTTATTAGGCTGAGCAACAGGGGGGAGAAGAGAATGCAACAGAAGGCTTCTGATTGGACACCAATAATAGAAAGACTATCGGTGAGGAAGATATGTCCATATAGTACGCACATGGTACCTGATTGCTTGGAAATTCGGGTTCAGTGATCACCAGGAATGAGTAGCTATTGAACATGATCACCCCACTGTTTCTCATACCTTTTTCACAACATTGTGCTTGTACTTCTAATTGTTCGATCTGATTGGTTGATCTGTAATATGCATTGTAATTGATGCTGTAATCTTATATATGACTGAGATTCAATCTAATTTGTGAATGTTTCTTGAGCTGGTCTGTGGTAGATACTTGATCTACTTACTTTTTGCTTTTCGAGTTTGGTAGTAATTCACCATGATAAAGTGAGCTTCGGGTGTTCCTCAACATTTTAAAAGGTCTGTTAAGTGCATCATGACCTTTTCGTTAATGCAGGTACATTTTATATTTTTACATTGTATTAATGTCGCATTATTAATATGAAATGGGACCAAGCATCTGACAAGGGCACTAAGCCAGAGTAAAACGCAGTGCAGAGTAATGAAATTCGAGTGCCAGTTTAATCCCATATGGAAAATCACATTTAAAGCCACAGTGACATGATTTCCTCTCAGTTTCTGCATGGATGAAATGGTTCCGTACTGCCGTACAGACAAAGTAACACTATGCAATATATGGATAAGATATGACTGCAGAAATTTCTAGATTTGTTTGTAAGTGAATATTTTATATATTATCAAATGATTAGAAGTGGTTTGCTAATTGTTAAAGAGCAAAACCCAAAACTAAAAGACCATTTTACAGTAAGGCTCCTTCTTGCCACTTCCAAGTAGTAACTCATTAATTCAAAGAGAGATCTGTAATAACTTTTTATATTTAGTTTTTTGTTTATAATTGTCCACTGATGATTTATGATTAATAAGCTGATTATAAAACAAATTGTAAAGTCTTATTGTAAAAGTGGTTCCATATTAAGGTGCTACTAGTCATTTTTATTTAATCAATGGCTGCTGTTTCCCATTTGGATGTAATATGGCACCTCCAGGCCTTAGCCTGCTTCAGAAGCGTCATGGATGTTACTGCTGATTGAAGTTTTCATGTGTATTTATGTGAAAGGTCCGGGAATAGGAGTGTGGAGTTTAGGGTCTCTGCTGTGGTGTGTGCTAGTGGTAATATATGAAGGCTCCATCTCCACTGCCATCAGGGGCTGGGGGCGCAGGGAGCCTGTCCGGGGGGGGGCACTGCTGAAGAGATGAAGAGGCTCCGCCTCTGGGGGTCCTGTGCCAGGGAGCGAGCACAATAGTCACTGGTGAGGCAGGGTTAGGGGTGGGACACCCACACTGTGTCTGCTGGGGGAGCGTTGGCATAGGCAGGGGAGACACGGAGGAGAGACCCCCCCCCCCCACGCACGTGTGCAGTGGCACTGCGCCTCGCCGTGCCGATGAGCCTCCTCTTAGAGACTCGCTCTCTGGAAGAGCTGTAAAGGTGCTATGTGTGAGATCGGTTAGAAGTCACCGTGGCGACGTGAGGCCCCCCCCAGGGTCATGGCGAGATTGGGAGACAAAGTAAGTGTCCCATCGACCGCAGGGCTGCCCGCAATCTGCACCACGATCTGAGTCACTCGTGGTATGAAGTCATAGCTTAAACACCACAACCTGACGACTTAATTAGTGCTTTGTATTTTTTTCATTTGAATACTGTTGATTGACTGCAGTTTTGAATGGCCAGGTTCACTACTAATATTAATATTTTGTGTTGCGACAGACTGTCTATGATTTTGGTAATTAATGATTATATTAATATATTTTATGCATTTTACATAATATGTTGTGATATATATTACAAATCAATTGTTGCATATATGGTTTCCAGAAGTGAACTTGTGCAGAATGAATAAAATCCACCAGTGTAGGGTTTAGTGTGGTTTGACTGTAGTTCTGTTTGTGAACAGCTGGGAAGTCGGATGTTTGGTGGCACTGCGCTCCATTGTACAACCTACCGTAGCTGATTAGCAACGGCGCTCCGCTAACTGGTGTTTGTTGGGATTCGACCTTCATGCAATGTTTGTCATAATGCCCGGCCCTGAACCGCTGTGCCTGTCATCTGATGTTGCAGACTGAACCTTACCAAGCACTGTTGCTCTCTGCATTGCCACTTTGCTTTTATTTAGGTGATTTTCCTGCTGATTTACTCTTATGTGGCGGACGAGCCGTAATAGCGGGTAAAACCAGGTAAACTGGGTCTCCGTCAGAGGCGCAGGTACTTGGTGTGGACGGTGAAATCAGCTTCATTGATGCCTTTGCCAGTGAGACTAGTATCTTCATCACAATGAACATTACCGGTATTAATGTGGACAGCAGTGTCCTACGTGTCAAAGGTGGACATTTCAGGTCCAGCAAGTACAAATCCAGACCAAGTTTTTGTTTCAACCAAAGCAGTTGAGTACTGTGACTCTTTATACTCAACTGGTTGGTTGAATAAAATCTTGGTCTGGATTTTTACTTTCTGGACCTGAAATATATGCTTCTGGATGATGCTAAACCTGGAGTAGACCAGGGAAATTATGTAGCTGTACCATAGAAGCCAGTACAGCATTTAAAAATGAGCATTAGTCAGAATAGCCTTGAGCGCATATCATAGCCTTCAAACCATTCTTCTTCTTTTCATACAGTTTTTCTTTTTCCAGACCACAGAATTATTTGAAATGATTGAGAAGGTGCAGGTAAGGTTGTTTTTTTTCCCCTTTTGCCTTTTTGGACCTCTTTCGGATTAACATTTCTTTGAAAGCTGAACTATCCTAATAACCTCTGACCATTCTGAAATAAAGATTTATATAACTTATTTATTTGTAAATTTAAACCCTTTCCCTTTACTGACAAAAATGTTTCAGGTTATGAACTTTTAGGATTTACAGTAATGCTCTTTTCTCGGCACACATGAGTCCAGCACAAATGTGCCATGTGACTTTCTCCTTGCTAATGCTCTCCTCACTAACTGAATCAGAATCCTTTCATTCTCGGCCTTGCTGCTGGTAAGGCTGTTGGATGCTTCTGCATCGAGCTCACGCCCTGACCTACTTCGCAGCGAGCATTTATGTGTGCTGATATGTCTGTGCCGCTTAGTCGATACACCGCTAAAACGCTGAGTGATACGTAATTTTGGATGTAGAATATATTGTCTTCCCACCATGTGATATATTCAATTGTTCAATCATGCAATTGAAACAGAAATAAAACATAAACAAAGTATCCATTTTTTTGTGTCCAGGTTACATTTGTGCAGCTCCAAACTTCCGGTAGAGAAATTTGAAAAAAATACATACTTTTCCCCTTCTAAAGTTAGTATCTATACTATTTTTTACTATTTCTTAGTCTTATAAAGTACGAATAAACTTAATGGAGGTAAGTGAAATTGACGCCATCATCCGGAGAGTTCTGAAGCCCTGTTGCTATGATCCCCAGGGTGGGTTGTTTAGGGTTAGACAGAAATATTATTTAAAAAAATTTACCGCGACGTATAGGTACATTTCTGGGGAGGTGCACGTCAGGCAAGGAGTATGGTATAAGGTCCGCACTTACGACATTGATCCAACACCGAAGTATAGATCAGCCCTGATGGCAGCATGGAAATGTAGTTTTGGTCTGCAAGCCTCTGTGTCATCACCTTGTCCGTCAAAAAGGTGTCATTATGGTACAGAGCATGGAGTTGTTGCATAATTTTATTTAGGTACAGCAGGTAAATATTTCAAAAACCTGTAGCTGCACATGTAGGACATAACCAGATGGATTTAAGACATAACACATGCACTGAACTTTCTTAAAGGAAACAGCGATGCCTTTACAGAGCATCTCATCAGGATGAGTCTGGCAAACGGCAACGCCTTTAAGAGAGCGTCTCTGGATGAGTCTGGCAAACGGCAATGCCTTTAAGAGAGCGTTTCATCAGGATGCGTCTGGCTGGGCTGGTCACACACTTTAGTAGCTTAACAGATTTCAAACTGTGACGGCTAAAGGTCAGAATGAGATGCAGGGATCTCTGATAACTCCGGCACTTTCTAAGCAACAGTTGAGGCACATCAAAACATTCCTGTTGGCACCACTAGTTCCTTTTACCTTCTCCTTTTATATCAAATGCTTATCAATTTCCTTTATGGCCGCAGTGATTTCAAAGGCTCCCGCTGTCCCCGTGCCTTTTGTCGGCTTGCGGAGGTGTCCTGGCTGGACCTCGCCCTCCTGTGGCTGTCTGTTCATGCTCATTTTCACACTCTGGATACAGATGAAGCTTCTCTTTCCTGCATTCAAACCCTGTTCTTTTTCTCGTTCTTCATTCTCTGCCCCATTTCTGTCCGGCTCCTTTGTTCTCACGTACCCTCGTAAGCCCGTCTGTGTGAGCTCACATGTAAATTATTTAGCCGCAGGTGTGATTTAGAAGGTAGAATCAAAGTGATCCTTTGCCATTCGAAGCACGTTCCCGGGAGGGAGTGGATCGCTGTCATGTTTTAGGAGCCGTGCTGATTTGCCAAGATTGTGTTGCTATGGTTTTGATGGGACCTGTAATGCCGCGACTCTTGCTGCCTGAACGTGATTCCGGTTCATTCCTGTTCATTCCTGTTCATCTCGCAGAGCAACAGGATGGATGAGCAGAGGTGCACCTTTCCTCCGCCCCTTAAGGTACAACCCGTCTCCAAGGTTCCTACCTAGACACACTGCACCCCCTGAGAAAATGCCACACTGGGCCCTTCATTAGATTGTACTGACCAGGCCCCCAAAATAATATTCTGAGGGCCCCCATAAAGTGCTGGAGCCCCTGAATGTGCCAGGGTATTCCTGCCCCTATGACACCCATGGGCCATGCTAGCTTGGGGAAGAAGGATGGAAAATAGTCGTTTCTTTGACAGTATAGCAAAAGGAAATAGTCGTGCATTGTGTTCCCTTTGCCAGTCAGCCTCTGCTCTGTATTTGTGCATTCAGAGAAAAGACCCTCAGATGGATGTTGGGCCTTCTTTTTCTTTTTATGAGGTACACTGGCATCATGATTTACTTGTATGGGGGAGAAATTCTATTCTGGACCGTGTGTATACACAAGAAAACAGTAGCAGTCCAGTCGTTATGGTCACTGGCTTGTTTGTGAGCCATTTGTGTGTCTGTCTTTGTGGGGAATGTGGAGATGCATTTAAGGGCACAGTCAGAAAATGCAGGAAAAATTAGCAGCCAGACAGCGGCAACTCCAGCTTATCTGCCCAGTAGACATGAGCTGCAACAACCACCAAAAATGCTTCAAAGTCTGTACTTTGTTAACACACTGGGCAAGTCATTATTTGAATATGAGTCACTGTAAACAAAAATTAATAGCTTGCAAGGAGAAATGACAAATCCTTTTTCTCCACAGACAGAAGAAGACTACATCCCTTATCCCAGTGTTCACGAGGTAATTCGATGTAAATAAGCAGCAAACAGTCAAATTACACCCATTGCATGCCCTCACACTCTGGTATAGAGTATAATAATAATGATCTTTATTTAATAACATTTTTCATGCATGGAGTGCTTCACGTATGCAATTAAAATAAAACCAAAGACAGAGAAAACTTACAGACCTATGAAACTTTAGAAAAATGGAAGAAATCATTATTTTTATTATTATTATTATTATTATCTAAACGTACACTAACTGGGTTTGACACAGGGTGTAGTTAATGGAATAGTCTTTCTGTTAGTGTAGTGCAAGCTAAAACCTTGGGTTCCTTTACATCAGAGCAAGATAAGATTTTAACAACTCTGAGCTATTAGTTAAGTTCTCCCCAGATTGGCCTCCTCTCGTTTGTAAATGTTCTTAAATGAATAAAATTTGATAAAATATAAAGGAATGAACAGGTTAAAGTTATTAAACTATATGCTAGCAATTGTAAATAATATATTTTATGTATCAACAAAATGGTGTGATAAGAAATAAATAACATAGGTAGTAAAAAATCACAAGCAAAAAAATACCATAGTGATGAAATGTGATTAGGAAAACAAATCAACTAGTTAAAATGGCAATCAAAAGATGTGTTTTCAATTGCGTTTGAAAAGTATTAAGCCACTCAGTGTGTTAGAGTGTTAAAATGTACTGCTCGATACACCTGATTGGCTGCCTTGCTGTTGCTGTGGTTACCAGGTGCTAGGCCGCAAAAGTCCATTCCCACTGATCCTGCTGCCGCAGTTTGGCGGCTACTGGATCGAGGGCACCAACCATGAGCTGAGCTGTGCCGCTGACCCCGAACAGGTGGTGTCGCCCACGTCTCGCATTAAGCTGGAGTGCAACACCATGGCCGTCATCTACAGGAAACACTTCCTGGGAAAGGTGAGAGTTCTCGCCCAGCACAGGGCTGGGAGACACGCCCTCATTCCGCATGTTATTGTGTTGGGAACACTTCCAGTCAGCTTCTGTCATGCAGAAACACAACACTTTGTTCCCTGGGAGGAACAACATGGGTTTTTTAATGATGACTCTATAAGTCCCTTTTTGATAACATGAAGGACACGGTCATTGCATTGTGTCCCATTAGGTCATCGAAGTACAGTCACAGCAACTCTTTGTTACTGGTGCCAGATAATGGGATCATTATGTCCGACTGGAGAAGATGTCGAAAACTCAGGGTTAAATATGCACAAATACCCTCACTGTCTCTCAAGGCACTATTAAAAAATAAGTCCTTACTGAAACAGACCGAAAATGATGACGATTATTGAAAGATTGCAATTGTCATAGTTTGTTTTTTTCCAAATACAAGGTTTTTTCCAGGTTAATTAGGCTATTTAAAAAATATCTGCGGCAGTCATTTACTCTGTGAGCATACATACAGGGCTGAATTTCATCCCAGTTAATTAACAGTTGCATCCAGGAATCCATTTGCAGAGTCTCATTTCAGCAAAACTGTGGTTTATTGAACAGTAAAAATAATATAGCGTAATACAATGTAGAAACACTCCGGGTATTGAAAGGTGACTCAAATTTAAATTAAGGACAGCTCTTTACCCCCCCTTTACACCCCAACCCCCCCCCCCCCCCCCCAAAAAACATCTCTTTGGGGTTTGGGGGTGCGGGGCCTTCC
>JAABNY020000108.1:2058868-2076724 GCA_015164015.2 Brevimyrus niger | reverse complement strand
ACTGTGTATAGGTGTTGTGAGTGTAAGGATCCTGAGGCAGGGATGGGACAGGAGAGGATGGAGACTTCCTGTGAGATGAAATGGTAGCTCAGCCATGCCTCTGGGCACTGTACTTCCTTAGCACCCTAGTGGTGCCATATGGAATTGCCATTCTTTCCCTGCCTTCCCCCATGATCATAAATTGTTAACACTGATCAATCAAGAACATTGAGGCATCTTCACTACTTTTCCTTACACGTTTGTAGCTGAAGTAGGGAGACGGTATGCCACCACTAACCCTAACCCTAACCCTAACCCTTTTTGTTCTGAAGGAGCACTTCAATTACTACTCAGTGGACAGTGTTCTCGGACACCTGGTCTTCTCAGTGAAGTACGACGTGATCGGAGACCAGGAGCATCTCCGCCTCTTACTGCGGTATCCTGACTCTTTACCACGCGACTCCATCCATCGTTCATCATTTATACATATGAAGTAGTTTTTGTGCATATATTGATGTATATCACAGACACACACACACAATGGACTTCCTTGATATATTTTGATTAAATTTTTCTTTTTCTCTGCCATTGATAGAGTTTTGGTCATTTAACATTTTTTAATGAAAATGTCCTGGAAAACGAACTCTGTGTTGACATTGGAATGCTGAAAAGGATCTCATTATTGCTGGCTTGCTAAAATCCTGAATTTGCTGTGCTGTGGCAGTGACTTGGCATTCTGCCAGCTGACACAGATAATGAATGACGGTGCCATGCGCCACCTCCTTAGCTGGCATAATTAAGGCAAAGCGTGAGTGTGCACATGTCCAAAAGGGCCCCTATGCCCAAATATTTAAAGATGTGCATGAAGGTGATTAATCTGGCCTGTCAAAGTCTCCCCCTTTCATTTTCTTAGCAGATGTGAAAACTAAAACATAAATGTAGAAAATTGTGTCTGAGTACAGCTGTTTAACACTCTCTGAAAGACTCCAGCTGTTTAACACTCTCTGAAAGACTCCAGCTGTTTAACACTCTGAAAGACTTTAGCTGTTTAACACTCTCTGAAAGACTCCAGTTGTTTAGCACTCTCTGAAAGACTCCAGTTGTTTAGCACTCTCTGAAAGACTCCAGCTTTTTAACTCTCTCTGAAAGACTCCAGCTGTTTAGCACTCTCTGTAAGACTCCAGCTTTTTAACACTCTCTGAAAGACTCCAGCTGTTTAGCACCCTCTGTAAGACTCCAGCTGTTTAACACTCTCTGAAAGACTCCAGCTGTTTAACACTCTCTGAAAGACTCCAGCTGTTTAGCACTCTCTGTAAGACTCCAGCTGTTTAGCACTCTCTGAAAGGCTTGTTTCCAGCTGTTTCCTAAATATTTCGGGGTGCTGGATGGTGCAAAACAAAAGTAGCACAACTCGTGATGGCAGGCTGCCCCTGCAAGTCCAACAGGTGCTCCTCACGATTTCTTTTTGGTAACGCGACATTACTGCATTGGCTCCGTAAACATGACTGTCTCAAATCCTTCAAACTGCACTAAATGCTGGCAGGCTTGATAAATCACCTTCATAAGAATTTGTCCGAGACATGGAACGGAAGTCATTTTCTAAAGCATTTTCTGTTCTAGAATGTTCTTGCAAAATTGTTCATCAATCTGTAAATCATTAAATGTGGCACATGCTATGGGTCTGACACTGACTAAGAATTGAATTCATAATTTAACAACTGGCTAAATACAAAGCAAGAGGATTATTCCACTGAGACATTATTTCCCATATGGTCCTTGGGGATCGGCAGGCACCCACATTTTTGCTCCCTCACAGTTTCCTACTTGGAAGAAATGTGGATTGTCTGGCGGGGAGCTGGGAGGGAGCAAAAACGTGGAGCGACGCTGGGTTCCTGAGGACTAGGTTGGGAAACACAGCACTAAGATAAAAGTCCACATCTAAAGAAGCCAATCAATCTCCTAGCTTCAGGGGTTGATGTCCCTGTTATAGCAAGGTCTGTACATAGTATGATCTTTACTGTCTACCCTTTAAATGACTGCTGTGAGATCAGCCAGCTGCTAGGTATCAGTCAGTTGCTGCATTAATGTGGTTACAACCACATGGGACTATTATGTATGTTAGCCCAGTATTCCCAGTCCGGCCCCTTGGGGATCCACAGACAGTCCATGCTTTTACTCCCACCCAGACTGATGGCATGTTTACTTATTCTGTGAATCAATGGCTTTTTTTTAGCACTAAGATGAAAACCTATCATGATGTGATACCAATATCCTGCCTGACTGAGTTCCCCAATGTTATCCAGATGGCCAAGGTAAGATGTCCCGAAGCCCTGATATCTGGGAAAATACATTAACACCTTAGTGCTAATGGGCTTTGGGCAGATTGTGAATTTGCAGATGAGTGGAAAGAGCCGAATTGGTTTAATGGAAGTAAATTATTTTTAATTAGTTTTGTTCCCTTTTTTGTTGAAGAAATGTACCCTGCTGGAGTAGCACTCATAATTATATTTTACAATGACAATAAAAGGCTTCTGTATTCTTATGTTTGCTATTGCCAGCTCGCCTGTGAGGAGGTGAATGTGGACCGCTTTTTCCCTGTGCTATACCCAAAGGTTTGTTTGTTTGCATATTCATAAAAGTTGTGGCTTGAAAAGTCTAAGGGTGTTTTTCCACTACACCAAATACTGCATTTTTTGGTACTTTCGCCTTCCCATTGACTTCTGGTCGAGTACCAGTACCAAAAGTACAAAACCAGCTGGGGTACTTCTTTGCTACTTTGGTGTGGGACTTGAAACGCTTTCTTTGTCGTTAGGTTACGCAAATAGCCTGCTTTTGATACACAATACAAATGTTGCCTTGAAAGCAGTTGAAAACTCATGAACTCAAACTCAAAATAATGATAAATGAAGTAATAAAAAAAATTTGGTCATAAGAACATATACAACAAAAAGATCCAGGTGTTATAAAACGAAATTAAAACGTTTTTTGTTGAATATACTAATACAGCGTGCATATCATGTGCTGTCCGTGCGATGTGATTTTATTATACATAAAATGATGTGATGTAACAAATATTGAGGCAGCGCTCATGTAAAAGCGGTGTGAGGTCAACTTCACTGATTTATAAACATATAAGAATCTATAAAAGGAATAATATTTTAAATTTCAAAGGTAGCTAAGGTTTTTTTCCTATAAAAGGAAATTTAACGAAACTTTAACCACCTGCACAATAATGTCCATATGGAATTGAGGGTAAGAAAAAAGCCTTATTTTAATATGACTATGACTAGTGAGGAAAAATTGTATGTGCATAACATGAGATGTAGGTATTAATATTGTACATCGGCAATACATATAATATACTACAGCAATTTTTCGAATTCAGTACAAAATATCCTGCTTTGTGTTGTGATATCATTTGGCACCTGTACCAGTTTTTACACCAGTGCAAAATCAACACCTTGAAGTACCGTACTTTTGGTACCTTCTTGAAGTACCAAAAGTAGGGTACCTGGTGCAGTGGAAAAGTGCCCTAAGAATGATTTGGAATTAATGAAATTAACTGATATTTTCACCTCAGCATCTATCCTCTCATACTTGATGTTGATGTTCCTACAGCCTGATAGATTGGCTAGATAGGGGGAGTTTTGTTGGCTCGACTCTGCAACCACCTCATCACATTCCGATCTCTTACTACCCCCTTCCCTGCCCAGGCTTCAAGGCTCATCGTTACGTTTGACGAACATGTGATCAGCAACAACTTCAAATTTGGCGTCATCTACCAAAAATTTGGACAGGTGAGGATTCAAACGTTCTGTTTTGTTGCAGTGGCTGGCTTGGAAGATGCTTTCGATTAGAGCAGGATTCTTCAACTCTGGACCTCGATTCCAAGTCCAGGCCATGTTTTCAGTTCTCCTAGGTAGTTGATTAATAAGTACGGATTTTGATTGGTCAGAGGCTTCACACCTGACTGACAGGTAAAGGAAGGCTGAAAAACCAGCAGTGCTCGGAACCATGAGTTGAATAACCCTGCTTTGGAGGATCACAGGTATAGATCAAGGTGTCCTTACAAACAATTCAGTCATTTTCATCATAAGAATATAAGAAATTTACAAACAAGAGGAGGACATTCAGCTCATCAAGCTTGTTTATGGAGAGCTTAACTAATACCACAGAGTTGATCAAATCTTATCTAGCTCTGATTTAAAGGAAGCCAGGGTTTTAGCTTGCAGTACTCTAGCAGAAAGTCTATACTCTACATGCTGTGTAAAGTGCTTTCTCAAATTCTTTTTAAAATTATCTCCCACTAATTTACACTTATGGCCACGAGTTCTAGTATTTAATCTAATATTCAAGTAGCCATTTGGCTGAACAGCATCCAGACCTGTTAGAATCTTGTATACCTGGATCATGTCCTCCCTTAATCTCCATTGATCAAGGCTAAACAGGTTCAGTTCAGCTGAATCAAAAACATGATTCTATGTTCTACTCAGTCCAAGACCCTGACTAAGACATAGTTTATCATGCATGCATCCATCCATACTTTTTAAATATCCGCTTGTCATAAACAGGGTCACTTGTGTCCGGATCCTATCTCAAAAACTATGGCCACAAGGCAGGGAACAACCCAGAATGGGGTACCAACTCATTGCAGACATATACTTTATCAATGAACCTTACATTCCTATTAATTAGACACTGTTTTGCATAGTTTTACAACAGTCTTGTTCATATACAGTGCCGAGTAAAAGTATTCCAACCCTCAACAAAATCGCATCTCTTTCCACAGAAGATTTTGTCAAAATAATAATACCCAGCATGAAATAATGTAAATCAACATGAGTTTTACATTATAAAAATGAAATATTCCATTAGCATTACTCAAGGGAAGAGTCCTTCTATGCGTTTTATGGTGATGGCTTGGCCTAGAGGTCCTATAGACCTGGAGAATGGAGAGGCAGGGAGGGACAATCAGCCAGCCAAGTGTCCTCCTCATATCGCAAGAAGGAGCCTGCAAGCATATCCCTGGGCTCATTAGCGTAGGAGAGGAATGCTGGATGGGGGGGGGTGTCCCTGAGAGTGTGATGTAATCCTGCGTTCGATTATTTCTTGGAACTTGGAAATTCTGAGATGAGTGACATCACATCCGACAATCTCCCGTTTGAGCTACCCACATCTCAGAACAAACATGGCTGCCCCCATAAACACGCTGTTCTGTGTTGTTGCTTTATAACTTAGCAGATTTGGAATGAGATTATTTTTCCTGAGAGACAAACGAACAAGAAACACAAATTAGTCAAACCACATTAAAAGTTTTATATTGTATTTTAGCACATTCATAGCAATATTCTTTTTTTTTGATCGGCAAACTACAAACAAACAAAAGACACTAACAAGTCTGGTAAAAATCTGATATTGCATGATAAGATACCGTTTAAAGTCTTGATATTGTATTTAAAACAAACGTGAAATTACATTTATACCTATTAATACATTTAACAAAATAAACATTGTGTTTTCCTCTGTTCTCTGTCGGCCTCATGGCTCAACGCATTGAGCAGCCAGTTGTCTCTGTAACCTTCTGTCCTGCGGTTAAATCCCACCTCCTCTGGTTTTGTATTTTGCTCTCTAGTGTTTCATTTAAGTTTCTCTAGTTCTTGTGTCTGATTTTGTAGTTTGGTTTTTGTTTTGTTCCTTGTGCCCCTGCTTGTCTTTACCTGTTTATAATTCCCTGGGTGTTGGTTTCTGTTGGTTCCTTGGTTAGTTCTTAGTTTCCCTGTTTTGTTCCTTTGAGTTTATTAGTTTCATCTGTGCCCCGTTTTCCTGGCCTGTTAATTAGTCTCACCTGTCCTGTGTCTGTCTTATTACCCAGTATGGTTTCTGTATTTAAGTCCCTGCTTCTGTTCTATTGGTTCGTTGGTTTGTATTTATCGTGTTTGATTTTGTATTGAGATGTTTGTGTATTTTGCTTACCTGCCCAGTTTTTATTTAGTCTTTGTTTATCCCCTTTAGTTTTTGACCTATCATGGTCCTTTTGTTTTTTTTGTGTTTGTAGTGTTTTCTGTTTTATTTAATAAACCCCATTTTTGTTCTTGGAGCTGCCAGTGGGTCATCCATCCTTTTTGTGCACTATGGCACGTTTCAGCGCCTGAGCCGCCCAGAACCCTGACAATATGCATAAAATAGAATTACTGTTGACTGTAAGCCACCATATTGAAATGGCGACACAGGGGTAACGTGGACAAGAAAATTCTGTCTGACATCAACATCATAAAAGAGGCGTGTTTCAGACGGGAAGTGACGTTTTTCATGACGTTTTCATCCGAGTTCTGACTCCGAGAGAAATGAGCGAATGCAGGAGAAGCTGAGACTGTCAGCCCTCCACTTGGCAAGTAACGGTGTATGCAGCCAAAAAGAAGTCGTCTGTCTGCATTCTGAGCACTATGCACCGAAATTAAGATTGGCAAGGATCGCAAGAAAAAGACCAAACACGGTCACAGACTACAACTGTATGAAGGTATGTGAATGTACTTCGTTTTTTTTTTTATGTATGTGTAATATGCATTATACATGTCAACTAATTCAAAATGTAACACGGGTCTCAATTTCTTTTCCCTTTTTTTTGTGTGGCATGGACCAGAAGGTGCGTACAGGAACATGCCGGCGGCCAGTTACCATGTTCTACAACATCCTTGACCTGGCAGCAATGAACGCCCACGTTCTTAATAAGGCATGTACAGGATCCACAGAGGAAAGACGAGAGTTCATGGCCCACCTTGCAGAGGAACTTCGGCGTCGTTTTATGCAAGAAAGAGATTGAAAAAGAAGCTAAAATACAACTTGGACAAGCTTATGTTCCTCAGGCTGCCGTTGGAAAGAAGACTCGGTGTTAGGTGCTCCGTCACTGTAATAGGAACCACAGCACAGAGAGATGTGTGACAGGCACACCTGTCACGAGTGTAGGAAAGAGGGTCCTTGGGTGTGTGACGACTTGGTGGCTAAAAATGGTTTTGTACTTTTTGCGTACGTGCTTATTTTATTTAATAAAAGTGTATCTTCCATTTGAATGACACTGACTCTTTCATACACACACATGCTCTTTATCTTTATACCATCTGATACTTGAAATTTACACAATCTGTGTCTAAATTTCTGGCAGCTTGTACTCATGAATCAATGATGCAAGTTTTTCCCATGTGCCGCATGGAGTGTTTACAAGATGGGTTTTGCAGACAAACATTTATTTTATCATAAATTTACACATATAGCTGTAGACGCAGAACACACATCAAATATATGTATTTGTTATAGCAAATATTTGTGTTATTGACATCACGGTTACCATAGTAGATTTGTGGGTTCCACCCTATTTCAAATTATGCTGTATCAAAGCATGTATATCATTCCTTACAACACAGCGCTAGGTAAACGTCGAAGACGTGACTTCAGGCTGAGGGGTGACTTTGACTAAGTGACTGTGATTCATTTGCAAAACAAAAGGTATTAATGGTGTGTTTATTTCTTTCCGAGTCGGAACTCGGATGAAAACGTCATGAAAAACATCATTTCCCGTCAGAAACACGCCTCTCTTATGACATTGATCTGAGACATAATGGTGCATTCATTTTTCTCTCAGAACTACTGGAATCGAGGTCCGGAAATGCTGAGAAAATTCTGGTGCTGGAGAGGGGACGGGCAGCTCATGTGGGGAGTAAGGGGGTGGGCTCCTCATGAGGAGAGCCTTATTTGTCCAGGAATTTCCAGTTAACTAAACCCTGTTTTGCATAGTTTCACAATAGCCTTGTTCATATACAGTGCCTTGTAAAAGTATTCCATTTGACAGTATCCTTCGACAAAAGATTTTCACAGAAAATTTTAAGTCAGTATAATGATACCCAGAATGAAATAATGTAAATCAACATGAGTTTTACATTATAAAAATGAAATATTCCATTAGCATTACTCAAGGGGAGAGTCCTTTTATGCGTTTTATGGTGGTGTCTTGGCCTAGAGGTCCTTTAGACCTGGAGAATGGAGAGGCAGGGGGGACAATCAGCCAGCCAAGTTTCCTCCTCATATCGCAAGAAGGAGCCTGCAAGCATATCCCTGGGCTCATTAGCGTAGGAGAGGAATGCTAGGGGGGGAGGGTGTCCCTGAGAGTGTGATGTAAGCTGAAACCCTCAGCCCCCCACTCGGAAAGTAAAGCATCCTCCCCCCCTCCGCACCCCAAGGTTCCTTTATGCCATCAGTGCTCTGCCCTGCCATTGTTTATGGCTCGTTGTGAATGACATTCTTCCTTTAATTTGTTTTAGGACATTAGCATGTCTGTTCTGCTAATTGCCCCCTGGCCTGCTGTATAGAACTCTTTAGATAAAATTCAGTGGGTTTTCGCAGGCTGAGATTGCTGATGTCATCTTAGAATTAATCTGTTTGCCTTTAGGCTACTTATTTGAATATCGTGGACAGCAGTTATTCCAGTGTTACTGTAATTATCAGAATGTCTTTATAATGTACTAAATTCCTGCATGTAGACTAAACAGATATTACCTTTGCCCCAAACAATGTGTAAATATGTAGGTTAATTCGCTCCAGTAGCTACATGAGATGTATTTTTTTTCTCCATAAAAATATTATCACAGTGGGCTGCAGAGGACTGGTGATCCATATCGTGATTAAAATTTCTCCATATCTCCACTCAGACCTCGGAGGAGGAGCTCTTCGGGAACAATGTTGAGAGCGCAGCCTTCGCAGAGTTTCTCGACTTCCTTGGCCAGAAGATTGAGCTGCATGATTTTAAAGGGTATGGGCTACAGTCGTTCCCGGGATAGGTTCTGCCCCCCCCCCCCGAGACCCCAGTGGGTGATTAGGTGGTTATGAATGATGGATGGATGGATGGATGGATGGATGGATGGATGGGCTAAAGTCCTGAAGAAGTCATGTCATGAAGCCAGGAGTGTACAGAGGTGGGTGAACCCTACTCTCTGCCTTATGGTTGCATTAATGCTGAATTATTCTGATCTGGTCCAGGCTGGAGAAGTCTTTGACCTAATTCCCCACATCTTTGATAAGTTTAGCACAAACGGAGGAGCTGCAATCCGAAAGGAGGGCTCCTGTATTCAGATTCTTCTGTTTCCATCTGACTCTTATTGACCCCAGAAAGCAACACTATATATTTAGAATACATGCAAACATCATACATATTATATACCTGTGAAAATATATAGAAATGCATGCATGCATATCTATATTTACACTTTGTCCACCCGGGTTTATTGGGTAATGTCTTTCTATATGTCTAACCTATAAAGATCCCAAGTTGTACAGATGGCCTTAAATTAAGCTACTTTTATATATCGGAGGATCATCTCTGAGAAAAGGGGTTATACCTGACACTGTTGCCCAGTAATTTCTCTATTGACCTGTACCCCAGAATCAGATTATAGGATTGACCCATGATTCTCTCTCTGGGTTTGTTTTAGGTTCCGAGGCGGACTGGATGTGACCCATGGGCAGACTGGCACAGAATCCATCTACCACAACTTCCATAACAACGAGATCATGTTCCACGTGTCGACTAAGCTGCCCTACACAGAGGGCGACACTCAGCAGGTACATACCTCTTAGAGCTGCCCTATACCCAGGCCAGAGGAGAGTCTCACAGGAAACTCACACAGGCGTGGCTTCCATAGTCTGCTCCAGCCTTGTCAGGCAGAGGCACTGCACTCAGAATATGCGGTCAGGCATTACAGCCTAAAGCTCAGCATCTCTGCTCTTATTACGTGAATCTCACTATATACCTGCTTTTAAGGTCTATACTTGCAGTATACCTCAGTTTATGTACTTGCAATGTAAATTCTCTGAGTATATCTCCTCTCAGTAATTGTGCATATGATACAGTATATGAGGTAACGCTTTATATTATCTGCACCGTCATAATGCATTTATATTGCATTCATAGAACGTTCAGTACACCATCATAATGTATTCATTAAGTATTCATAAAACATTCATAAACACCATGTATGTATACCTTAACATCCTAACATCCCTTAACAGCTGTAATATACTATACATTAAATACAAACATTATATAATTATAACAAACATTAAAATTGTATAATCATGTAATGTTTTACAAATGTATTAATGTACATTAATGTAATGTATTACAAAGCTGTTAAGGGATGTTAAGGTGTACTTGCTTGCTGCTTATGTATGTTCTATGAATGCATTAGTAAGGTGCACTGAATGTTATATGAATGCATAATAAATGCATTATGAAGGTGCACTTAATGTAAAGTGTTACCATATATGATATAGGTCACTAAGTAAATTAGTCATTGTGGTACCTAATTATCATTCCACTCAGAATCGATACAGTTAATTTTTTTTTTAGCATTAATGGAAATGGTTCATGTCAGCACTAGAGAGCCCATCTGCTGGTGTCAGCATGCCTCTTTATTTCTGAAAGCAGAAATACCAGCACAGTCTGACGTGCTGTCCTCCATATTGACGTGCCGTAAGGATGCCATATTGTGTTGCAGCTGCAGAGAAAGAGACACATAGGAAACGACATTGTGGCCATTGTTTTTCAAGAGGAGAACACCCCCTTTGTACCGGACATGATTGCATCCAATTTCCTACATGCCTACGTGGTGGTGCAGGTGGAGAATCCATGTTCAGACAATGTCCTATACAAGGTATTTGACCTACAGAGACTACCCTACAGAATATACCCTAAACAGTGTATACCCTGTAGAGTATAACCCAATGAAGTATACATTGTGGGTGTACCTTTCTGAGTGTACCCTGCTATGTACCCTACATAATGTACTCTTTAGAATATAACCCAATGAAGTATGCATTGTGGGTGTACCTTTCTGAGTGTTCCTTACAGGATGTACCCTACACATTATACCCTCGAGTATAACCCAATGAAGAACACATTCTGGGTGTATCTTTATGAGTGTACCTTACTATGTACCCTACAGAGCACTCCCTGCTGGTTGTGTACTACAGAGCACAAACTACAAAGTGCACAATATAAAGTATACACATCATAGTGTGCACACTACAGTATGTGTTCTGTAGAGCAAACCGTTCTGATCTGCACTACAGTTTACACATTACATACTGCTCACTACATAGTGCTTACTACAAGATAGCAATAAAGTACTACAAAGTAGTGTGAACTACTGAATGTGCAATACAGAGTACACCCTGCAGACCATACCCATTTGGATGTACCCTACAGATACTACATACTACATAGTACACACTATAGAGTGTGCCCTACAAAGTGTACTTTACACAGTCCACACTGCGGAGTATACACTACAGAGTTTACAGGTGAATTGTATAGTATTTTACCATATTGTATGGTATGGAGCATACCTTCAAAAGCATGTTATAAAAGACTAGTATTTGGTGTGAAAGAGCTTGATATGGGGGCTGGTGTTCACTGTGATAAATCACTGGATCCACCTCCCTCCAGGTGTCCGTGACTGCACGTGACGATGTCCCTTTCTTTGGGCCAGCACTCCCTGACCCTGCTGTATTTAGGAAGGTAAGGAATGAGCTATTTTATAGTGATGGGCAAAACTAGGTTTTGAGTTGGACAACTCTGTGCTGTCATTCTCTTTCTAGTTTAACCAAACAGGAACCAATGGGACGGAGGTTAAGCCAATGCAATAAATCCCACCCACCTCAGATTTAAGTCTTAAGTCTCAAATTACTAATTTTATCTTATTGCTGTTGCAGCATTTGTTGTGGAGCCCTTTTTGGCAAATGAAAGCTGTCAAAAAACATCCAAACATGCATGAATGTGTTTCACTCTGTTATCACCCCAAAAACCACCCCTTCCACTGGTGTATAAATTAGACTTGATCCTGTCACTTGGCTTGTCTCACCTCTTGCATTTTTTCATTGCCTCAGGGTCCAGAATTTCACGAGTTTCTCTTGACAAAGCTCATCAATGCAGAATACGCCTGTTACAAAGCTGAGAAGTTTGCCAAACTGGAGGTGAGAAATTTCAGTAACAAAGGCAGGTATATGTTGATACATGTACCAAGTGAAATTAATTGGCCCACATTCAGTAAAGCAAATTGCAGGAAATGGTTTAGGGCATCCATTATGGAGATAGGCGGTAACTAAGACAGAACCTGAGGTATAGAAGGAAGGAATCATGCAATCATAGTAAGGAAGGTTACTATTGTTCCCAGTAATATTGAAAGGAAGGTTATCAGGGAAGTCAGCGAATGAGAAACTGTCTACAACACTGCAGCGTCAGCAGCAAGGTCTAGAGTTTGGTTTAGTTTGGATATAAAGGAGCTTCTGCTTTAGCGACCTTTTGCCAGGGAAGGTGTAAGCAGGTCGAACTTGAACTGTGACCCAAGCTGTGGTTTGACATTGAGGCAGTGACCCCAACAAAGCTGGGACTGCATGAACACATACCATCACCTGTCTGCGCAATGATGAAGCATCAGGATGAAAGTATCAGTGAAGATGGGATAGTTATCAGGATGAAGTATCAGTGAAGATGGGATAGTTATCAGGATGAAGTATCAGTGAAGATGGGATAAAACATTCTACGTTTGGTTTAGTGAGACAGATCGGAAGGAATCGCCTTTTAATTTCAGAGTGATTTATTTAATAACATGTTAACACTCTCAGGTAACTGTATAGCTAAATCTACAAAGTAGATAGAAAAAGATAATGTATAGTGATAATAATCGACATAAAACTATAGCTATAAATAGTCTAGTTGGCTGAGTATTGAACTACATTTTCACATACAGAGGTGGAAAGTTCAGATTCAGAAAGTACAAATCCAGTCCAAGATTTTGTTTGCAAAATTTTTTGTTGAAAAATAATTATGGTCTGTATTTTTACTTTCTGAACCACCTCTGTTGCCGTAGTTTGTGTCCCATATCTTTTTTCAGCTTTTTTGGTGTTTGTTTTTTATGTTTAAATCTGTCCTCCCCTTAATAATTGACTGCATGTGTGTGTGTGTGTGTGTGTGTGTGTGTGTGTGTGTGTGTGTTGGCAGGAGCGTACACGGACCGCCCTCCTGGAGAC
Source organism: Brevimyrus niger (assembly GCA_015164015.2). NCBI lineage: Eukaryota > Metazoa > Chordata > Actinopteri > Osteoglossiformes > Mormyridae > Brevimyrus > Brevimyrus niger. The sequence continues at coordinate 2,063,668 of JAABNY020000108.1, read as the reverse complement.
TCTCTATGAGGAGGTACACATCCACAGTCAGGCCATGATGGGCCTCGGGGCTGAGGAGGACAAGCTGGAGAATGGGGCTGGAGGGGGAGGGGGCTTCTTCGGGTCCTTCAAGGTAACCCAGTAAGCGAGGAATGATGGTGTGGGTGTGTGTGTGTGTGTGGGGGGGGGGGGGGCGGGAAGCGATTTGAGGGTGGAAACTTTAAAGGGTTTGTTTCCGGAGGAGGGGATGTATGTGTGGGTGTGCTGAGGTGCGGGGAGGTGGGGGGCGGCCGGTGTGTTAGGGTTGGAGGGTGGGCGGGGGGCTTGAAGAGATTTAGAGCTGGAAACCTTAAAGGGTTTGTTTCATGAGCAGAGTACTTATGTGCTGGATGCCTGGATTCGATATTACAAGTTCCTGAAGACTCTTACTTTGCCAAGGACACTCAACTCCACGGTGTAATTAATCGAAGCAATCAGATCTTCAAACGACTACGTCATATTAACCTTAGCTTAAACAATTTGAATCCTGAATTATCTATAGATAATCAAAATGACCTTAGGAGTATTTAATGAGTATTTCATGAGTATCCATTAGGGTGCTGGAAAGCAGCTTCGCTTGTTCAGTCCAGGGCTGCGCATCTCTGAATGGCATCTTGTGTGGAGGTCTGCATGCCGCCCTGTGCCTCCTAGCTGCCCTACGCACCGCTGCTCCACCTCGTGACTGCGACCTACGCGCCTCCCTGCTTCTGCTGCGCTCCAGTCTCTCTCTCATTCTCTTTACTGCCATTTTGCACAGGTAGAGGTGGAAAGTTCAGGTTCAGAAATTACAAAGCCAGACCAAGATTTCGTTACTACCAACCAGTCGAGCATAAAGAACCATGGTCAACTGGAGGACTCAACTGGTTGGTCGAAGCAAAGTCTTGTTCTGCATTTGTACTTTCTGGACCTGACCTTTCCAGCTTTGTGCACGGGTCACGTAGGTGCAGGTTGGCTCCACCCACCCAGCTACCATCCCCCCCGCCCCCTGCCCCACACTGTGTGTCTCTGCGTCTCTCTCCCTAGCGGGTGATCCGCAGCAGGAGCCAGTCCATGGACGCCATGGGGCTCAGTAGCCATGGGGCTCACAGGAAACCACACACGGTCTCAACTAGTCACAGCGGCAACTTTACCCACAATCCTCCAGAGACTCCCAAAACCCCCGGGATCGTAAGTAAACCTTTTTGTAACCGCAAGAAGCGGTGGTGCACTATACCTCAACCTTCTCTTGACCATGACCAGATCCCCCTCTGATCCTAAGCTACTGCAAATTCCCAGTGACGTAAAATGCCATACCAGAATTTATGGAACTGACCTCACTGACCTCACTTTGCATTAATCACATCTCCATACTGAGCATTATGGCAGTGTTTCTCAAGCCAGTCCTCAGGGTCCCCCAAATGCTCTTGCCATCTAAAAATGTGGGCTATCTGAGGGCCTCAAGGACCGCTTTGAGCAACATTGGATTACAGGATGCTTGCTTGAGGATAACACAGGCAGCAGCAGCGACGGCACTCAGGAGTCACAAGGTGGCTTTTTTGATAGGAACAATTTCCTGCAATAAAGTCATCAAAATGTGTTTTAGCCGTCATTCCCAAAGGTCGGAACTGTATTTCAGTCAGTTTCTTATGTGGCTTTAACCATTTAGCTGAGAGATATGAGTCATACAGAAGCAAAATTATTGCCTGGTTTCCTGAAAGCAGAATGCTGTAAACAGCTTTTCAGTTTTCGGCTTTCGCTTTTGGGTGTTATAAATTTTTTCAGCAGAAAGGAAATGTATCTACGAGAAATCTGTTTTAGACACACACACACACACACACACACACACACACACACACACCTGATCAAAACTCCAGACAAAAACAGCAGACCATTTCAGTATAGCTCAGATGGTTTTAACTGATCACCAGTATGTTTAGAAATCAGCTACTGGGACAGTAACAGATGTTATTCCTAACCCAGTTCAGCAGACCAGAAAAGCTTCCAAAACCCATTTGAAACTAGTTCAGCTGGACATAAAAAGAACACTGTCATGTGACAGCCTTAGGGTTCAAGTATCGGACAGGCAACATGAAAAGTTCCGGACGTTTCTAAGAGCATTTGGGCACCCTGTAGTGGACCATCTCACATCCTTTTCCTACCGCCGCCTCCTTGTTGCATTTGTCACAGATACGGAGTATTTTGAAAAAGGCTGCAGAATTCACAGTGCATCATTAAATCTGGTTCTACAAAAAAGTAATTACAGAATTGAATTGCACTGCTATGCCGAGGGGACTGCTTTCATGTTCCCCGTAGAGCTTGCGTGCCCCCACCTCATGAGGTCACCCCCCCACCACCCCTTTCGTGCATGTCTGCATGGCAACACTCTGCTTTCGCTCGTACCCGCCCCCATCTGCAGGCCAAGGCCACAGGCCTGGACCTACCGTAAGGGTGCATGGCCCAGGTAAGTCTCGCCGAGGCCGGAGGGACTGCAAGCAGGAGCTCGTGGTTAGTTCACTCCCACACAGGCCTCTGCTTATGGCCAGCATGACCCAGAGCCGGTACTGGGACAGACTGGGAACAGCCACCAGGTCACCAAGGGTGGCAAACCTGATTTAGGGTTAGAGAGAAGTAGCCTTTGCATTACGCACCAAGGAACAGGTTTTTTGTATTATATGTTTTAAGTTGTGATCTAGGCAAAAACGGATTGGAAACTGTACTGGAGGTTTACTTATTGATGCAGGTTTAGCTGGCGGTGATGGAGAGTATGGAAAAGCCTTCGCACCCTGACTTTGGCTCACACTGGCACAGTGCTGGCTGGCTATGACCAAACATTTTGTTCCATGGTTTTTTTTACACTTCTGTCAGTTTTATGGTATATGACTTTTTTTTTCTGGGCCAGCAGGCATGTACATCAATAAAATGTTTGCGAATGTTTTTAAAAATCTGTGTTTTATTACTATGAAAAATAATTTCCATTTAGCTTGACAGTATACCTGACATGTTTTATTAGATTAGTAATGTATATGCAGCTTGATAGCGACAGGTTTATCACCATATAACCATATATTTAACTCTGTTGAGACATGTGTTATTGATTCTTACTGCATATTTCACTTGGCAATAAAATGTTTGCTTAACCGGCCTAATTTCAATAATTACCATTATAAATTAATATTGGGGATTTCGCTTCACTGATATGATTTTAATTGCAGACCTAATTACATTACATATGATCCAAATTTTCAGGCACTGACTGAAACAGTAGCTATGAATATTATAATGCTGAACAGTCATATATGGAGAATTATGTTGTATAAAGTTATGACCGTTAGTAAGATGAGTACAAAAAACTGACAGGGGTCCCCTCCCAATATGCTCTGCACAGTGATTCATTGCACTTCTAGCAGCAAACAATATTATATAATTCGCTGCCTATTGAAGTGTTACAGCAGTTTCAGCTGTGCTACGGTACAGCAGCATGTGAAAAAAATCATCCCGCATGGGAAGTTAAAACTGATATATCCAATGAACCGCTATACCACCTACGACTATTGATATATGCAGGATGGGTGGGATTGGATCAGGGGGTCTGTTCATGCCCCAAATCAGGGTCCTAACATAGAAAACCATGGATAAGCTTTTTAACTGGTCCGGAGTGTAACTCATCTGCATTCCCACATTCACAGTATGCATTTAAAAAAACAGAAAGCTTACACATTATGTTAAGTGTTTTGCGGATGGTTCCTGTAGAGGGTACTGTTGATAAAATTTACCTGTTCACTGCTGTGACCTTTAACCCTTTGTCACATGTTCTGTTTTGTTGTTATCTTGCCCTCTACACAGGGCCAGCTTTCTGGGTTGTGGTCCTGACCTCTCCTTTTCTGCTCGGGGCTCCCCCTCCCCCTACCCCCCCATTTCACTGGCCATGTGCATACTGACCCTCCCCCAGTCTCTCATCTCCATTCCTGCTATGTTTACTCATTCTTGCTTCGTGTTTTATCGTGACCTGCTACCATGAAATCTCAGCGTAGTTTTATCTTTTCGCTTTATCTCTCACTCTTGCTCACACTCTTCTTGCCCACCTTTTTTTCTCTCCCTCTCTCATGATCCAGTCATTGCACATCCCGGGAAAAAGTCCCAGTAGATACGGGCAGTGCGGTAGTGCCATAGGTATAGGAACCATAGAGGAGGTTCCTGTGTGGCTCTCGCTGATTGTTTGCTGTGCGTCGTGTTTCCTGTGTCTCTGTGCGTGGCTGGACAGCCCAAAGAGCCAAAGAATCTTTCCAAGCAGTGGCAGTTGATGCCCATGTAGTATGTAGTATGTAGTATGTAGTATGAATACGAACTGCCACGTAGACGACTCTGTCCCCAGCCTGAAAGTGCAAAAGTGAAGCATGAATTGGCCATGAGACAGTGAAGAGGCAGGACAGGACGGAGACCTTTCAGGAAAACAGATGGTAACTCAGTCACTTCTCTGGCTCTTGTAAATTCAGCTACTTCCTCATCACCATAGTGGTGCATACTGGTGCTTCAGTTCTCCCCCTGACTTCCCCCATGATCATAGGTCCGTAACAGTGTCTGCACCCAAATGATCAACCAAGAGCATTGCAGCATCTTTAAGCTGGGCGTAAGTCGCCTAATGGATTGAGCGGCTCTGTTCCCAGTGGTAGCAAATTAAAGTTCTTTGTGGGAATCTCCAGCACTCAGCACTAAGGAATCCTTCTGTTTATCTGAGGTGACATTTAGGCACTGTTACTGTACAGTTATGTCAGTGGGGGGGGGGGGGGGGGGTGTTGCAATGAT
>JAABNY020000108.1:1980543-2004634 GCA_015164015.2 Brevimyrus niger | reverse complement strand
TGTGCATGTGTGAGTGACTGGTGTGTGAGTGTGCCCTGTGATAGGCTGGCCCCCTGTCCGGGGTTGTTCCCTGCCTCATCCCCTTTGCTTCCGGGATAGGCTCCGGACCCCCCGCGACCCAGTAGGATAAGCGGTTTGGAAAATGGATGGATGGGTAGTAGGGTATACTGCTGTAGTATTAATTAATTAGTATAAACTAAGCACAATTGTAGTATTTCTATATTAATTGTAGAGTTTTTGGTAGGTTATTACAATGGTAGCATCCGTAGCACAGTGATAAATGACGAGGCCTGAGCTCCAGTATCTCTGTCAGGTGCTGACGTGGTGGACTGGCTATACTCAAGAGTGGAGGGCTTCAAAGACCGCAGAGACGCAAGGAAGTACGCTAGCAGCCTGCTGAAGCATGGCTACCTGAGGCACACCGTCAACAAGATCACCTTCTCCGAGCAGTGCTACTATACCTTCGGGGACCTTTGCCAAAGTACTGCCGCCGTTACATCTGTACGAGGCCTAATCCTGGACAACCATCACACGTGGCAGAAGAATGACTGACTCTCTGTCCTTCCCTCAGACATGGCAGCCCTCAATCTGAATGAGAGCTCCAGCGGAGGGGGCTCCGAGCAGGACACCTTAGCGCCGCTTCCCCCGCCAGCCGCCAATCCCTGGCCAATGGGAGGGCAGCCGTTCCCATACCCACCGTTCCCCGCGGCGCCCCCTACCTTTCCCCCGGGGTACTCTGACCCCTGCCACAGTTTCCACAGTGGCAGCGCTGGAAGTCAACACAGTGAGGGTGAGTAATGAGTATGTCGAGTGGAACTGGCCGAGTAAGATAGTCAGTAGTCGGTTCTGAGATGTGTGGACTGTATGAAATGGAAAAACAACAGTTTCTCATCTCAGCTTTAATATTAAATGCTTTGTCGCTGGCACCTTTTTAGGTGTTTCTGACTCAGAACTGCATTCCTGCCAAATGTCAATGTTGATAGGGTCTTGGGGCTGCAAAATGTCTTCCTCACCGCCTGGCAGATTCGCTAAAACTAATGGCAGTAGATTTGGTGGGCAAATAGGGACAAGTTGGGCTTTTTCCAGTTTTGGACAGCACAGAAATTAAACTGTGTGTATAGTACATCTATCTTCTAGTTACGTATTATGATCATGATCAGGATCTTGGGGTGTGTATAGTACATTGAAATCTCATTGTTACCCATTGAGATGATAATGTTGCTGCTTAGGTCTTGAAAAGGGTATTTTAAATATGCACTTCTAAATTTAAAATTCCTCTGTATGTAACTAAATAGCCAAGGCAAGATGGATGCACAGTGACATACATATCTGTTACAGATGACAAGATATAATTTTACTGGTCTTATCCCAATATAAAAAGTTTGAATATCTGCTGGTACCAATACAAATCTGATATCCCCTCCGTCAACTACTAAGCATTACTTGAGATATTTGTCCCAGTACATTTCAGTTAACATGGCAAACGATCTGCATTTAATGTTTGCCTATGCTAAGGATAAAGGTCTCAAAGGTTGAGGTCATTCTGATAATAGCTTTGCCTCCACACTACTGGAAGGATTCCGTTGCCAACATGATTCACACAAAACTGGTTCTTTGTTTTATTCAGTAACACCTTTCACATAAATGAACGGAAATATTTCTTAAAGTGGACTTGTGCAGTTCGTTGCCAAATTAAGTAAAAATATCACTGTACGGACACTCCCTGATTTACAATGGTTAATGTTATGACATTTTGACTTCAAAATGGGTAAATGTTTTTCCCATTCAGTACATTTTTCAGTAAATAACATGAGATATTCAACACTTTTTTTTTTTTTTTTTTATAAAATAGGCTGTGTGTTAATGATTTTGCTGAATGTAGGCTAGGCCAGGCTATGATGTTTGTTAGGTTAGGTGTACTGTCTTAAAATGCATTTTTACCTTACAATATTTTTGGCTTATGATAAGTTTACCAGAACATAACACCATTGTAACCTGGGGCTATATACCCAAATAAATCATTTCTAGTCCAAAAGTACACCTTAGTTTCCAGTACAAACTATACAATGGAGCACAGATAAAACTTTTAAGTAGTAATTGACCAAACTATTGAAAGAATACAAGCCTGATGATGTCTAGTTCGTATAAATGTTACCGTGTTCTGCAGTTTCACTTTCTTCTTCCTTCAGCATACAGACCCTCTTGACATTTGAGAAGGTTAGGGAAGGAAGACCCCCACCAATGTGAAAACGGTGGTTCATTTGCCCCGACCCCCCTCAGCATCAACCCGTAACAGTCTGCTAGACTGAACAATTACATAAAGTCGACGTATTAGCAATTTATAAATAAACAGTACTGTACTGTACACCGACACGGCATGTCAAATGATTTATTCCTTTAAAGACCATTTTATATTATATACAATACAATTTTGCCCCTATATATACAAAGCAACTAATGCACACAAAGGGAGCACTGTTTTGTTTGGATTCTTTTAAAAATGCAAAATTAACGGCACTGAAAATTTTAAAAGTTACTATGATTCTAAGATTCTAATGTCACTGTGACAGCTAAGAGGCAACTGAGGCTGGCTGCAGAGACGAAGATGCACAGTGGACCCAAGCCATCACTTGATACTAACATTTTATAAAATTTTATCCGATCCAGATCATTTTCGGTTTGCTTTTAGCTTATGCATTGTTTTGCAAATTTCTGCAGTCTTTCAACAAGCTCCAAAAATATTAATTGTTCATGGTCAATTTGTGGACAATCGAAACCATGAAGGTGAAAAGCAGATGCGTCAAGCTGAAGGAGGTAGTGTATTTCCACACAGTTGCCTTGACAGCCCCAACACGCGTGTAATGCTGAACAACTAGCCATCATGTGACCCTTACTTCTGTTTACAAGCATTTCCACGTGTTTTGAGGGTAGAAGTATATCTGATGAAAAATTGTATCGGTTTCCCACTCCCCCCCCATATGCAATACAGCATATTTTTTGCAAGCATCGGTCCGATATCCATAGTGGGTATCGGATTGATGCCACCTCTAATATTTGTTTAAACAAAACAAAAACTGAAATTAAGTTGAAGTATTGCCTGGTTAGTTTCTTAGTTCATAATACATTTGTCCTCAAACTGGGTTGTCATTTCTGTAACTAGATAATTTGGTTATTCATCCTTTAACTCAGTAGTTCAGACATGGTGACGTTGTGTAGTTTGCAGTATAAAATGTACTGAAACACACAGGGGTTTTTTTTTTTTTTTGTTTTTGAAAACTGGCCTAAATCACTACTGACATGCAACACTATAATATGGGCATTAGAAAAATCAGGGAAGCAAAGGTCAAACGTGTGAATCCTGCACATCTTTATATAATATTTATTAATCGTAGCTTTACAGGATTTTTACCCATTTAAAGGGTCTTTTAAAGCTGCCAGGTCGTAGTATATCCCTGATGCTTCTGTGAATGTATTGGCAGGTGTGCAGTCCCTGAGTTCTCACTCTGTGGTGGTTTGGCAACGAAAGGCGGTTGTGCTGGTGTGCGGTTGCTGTGGTTACAATGCCACAGTTCTTCATGATAAAAAATGCCTGTGTGTCTGCATTACACTCCATACATTTCAGAAAGCTTGGGATATAGGTATCCCACTCTGTGTTAACATTCGTCCCTACCATGCAACACCCAGATCTTTCTTCCTGTTTAACAATTGTTTTTTTTTTTTTCCTCTCGACCAATCAAAATCCAGTCTTTGGATGTAACGCTCCCTCCAGTCCAGTCTGTTCAGTGATCTATGCTGACTTGACCTGCATGCTTCGGGGAACGATCCCATCCCTGTCCAGCACTCCTGTTGGATCATGACATTCCATAACCGTGACTTCAGTGTTTCCGAGTTTATGCGGTGGCGGCATGCAAGTGTTGTGCACGAAGGTGATGGCTCACAGATTTGTGAAAACGGAAAAGTGAGCCAAGTAGCTAAGTCACGGGAGCTCAGAGAAGTTAGGGCCTCTTCAGACCACCATGTCAGTTACTGATTTCCACAAGGAGTACCTTCCAAAAGAATATGAATGAGTACAACCAGTGAATTACGTTATAATGTACTGATTTCCTTTCCTTTCATTGAGTACACAACAGCAAACGTGTGTATATTCAGCCTGATATTACCTTTGTTGCGGCCCACGTCATGTCCAGAGGCGGTGCCAGGAAATGAAGCAGGTGAGGCAGACGGTGATTTAGAGCTACGTGATGTCACATCATGCTATAACTGCAATTATATGGCACATGTGAATAACCCTGAGGGCTTTCGATGGCAGGTGTAAACATTTGTCTTTTCAGTGCTGTACACCTAAATGTCCGTATAGTACTGAAAAGCTGGCTTCCGATCAAATTTACAGCCGCGATCTAAAGCCCCGGTGGTAAGCATGCTCCATACAATCTTAATGTGATGTCACGCGGCCCTACCGCGATTCACAGCTGGTCATTGGACACCACCATTTGCACAGTATTAAGATATCACTGTGCATTTTAACACTGATATACATTTTACGTCTATGTTAAAAAGTGTAAATTGTATAAAAAGCTGAATAATATTTAACGGTATATGTAATCATTTACATAATCATTTATAATGATATGTTGAAACAGTTCTTAGCTACCTAATTATTATTAGTTAACTTTACAAGCACAGTTTTTAAACCAGTTACATTTAGTTGACAGGATTCAGATCCAGTGACGGAATTCACCATAGGGAGTTTAACCAGTGCTGCTCCTATATTCTGCTCTATAAATGAGTTCAAGCCTGAATGTCACTTAGGATTAATGTAGCTGGGGTCATGTGGCTGCTTTTATACTCGTCGTCCAGTTAGAGTTGTCCATGCAGTGGAATTTCAGTAACAGGGGACCAAAATCAGCTTTTGGGTTTGATCTGAGTAGCAACAAGCATCACTGTGCTTAGGGTTAGGGTTAGAATCTTCCAGTCTCTCCAGAAAAGCTGGTTAACCGTTCTGACCTGCAGGACAGGGTCTTCAAATGTCCATTTTAAAATACATGATTGCTATATATCACTTGTCAGCCATTTCTTGTCATGGCTGTTAGTCAAATAGAAGTATTTAAATTCTGCATTATATGAAATAAAATTAAATGAAAAATGTGTTATCCAGTAAAGGTCTAAGCAGAATAGCAAATTTTGTAATTAATTATTTCATGGTCTTAAATATTAAATAATTGTTTTAATCATACCGTATGCAACTGAAGTTATAAACAATTTTAGTTGTATTTCTGACATGGGTCTTGTGTGTGTAGATTGAAGCATCAATCCCAGGGAATTGTATGCGATGGCTGGGCACACCTGCATGTGCCTGAAGAGCGCAGGTCTAAAGTGAAAACCAATGGGGAATCGCAAATGTGTCAGACTGCAAGTTAGAATAGACCCTACTGTTGGAAGGCGGTCTCAACTCTGATGTATTGTCTTTCCTGGAAGCCCAGCTGCTTCTTTTCATTCAGCTGATCAGCTTGGGTAGGGGGGTGGTCTGGCATTCCCCAGAAGCAAGACAACCTTGATTGTATATTGTGTGCGTGTGTGTGATTCATTAGCTGGAAATCTGAAGAAATAATGACAAACATCCACAGATAACAAACACTATCTTTTTTAAATGGAGAACGTACATTTTTGAGATAAATGGGAAAGTACTAGGTATCCTGTGTGAACGGCATTTTTTTTCTGGACTTTCCTGTCAACTGGGTCCCACGTGCACAGAGCCCGTTGCACATGCACTGATTGCCCAAGGCTCTCTTCTTCGTCTGTCTCATCCATATGGGGGCTTCCTTGTGGCTTGTTGGATTCAGTCGTACTGGCACACGGATGTGCCTTGCCGGTGATCGTTAGTACAGTGTGCCTTTGGGTGATTCTGGGTGCCTGACCGGTAACTGGCGATCATCTGATCCGATGTCTCTTATCTACGGTGGCCCTGAAGGCCCAGAGTACCTCAACATTAATGCAAAAACATGAACACAACGCAAAGACATTAAGAAGACACAAAAACATCTAGACAAAACATTAAACAAATCTAGTTTTTAAATGTGTTAAATGTATTCTGTTCATGTGTTTTGTTCTCCTAATGTGTTGTTTTCTTAATGTGTTGTGGTTTTCGAACTGGAAGCACTCCATTACACAGGGGGCAGTATTCAACGCACTGATCAAGGTTGTGCAGTATTCAACGCACTGATCAAGGTTGTGCAGTATTCAACTAGAGAATACGAGACGGACTGTTAGGGCTGGGTGGTATCTAGGTGGTATGTTGATATATTTTCAAAACGAGATATAGGACGACACAATACTGTTTATATCAACTTGTCAGGCATTAAAATTAGAGTTCTATTAAAGTTTTTGAATAGAGACATAAAGTACCCCTTCCTGGGTTAAAGCAATGCGAAAGCTTCAGTCATGATGTTCCACTGAATTCCACAGCTACAATCAAACCAGGATGCATTTCACAAGAGTTCCCGATTAGCAACTTACATAGCTGGACTAATTCAGTTGCATGGTTTCAACTATGTAAGCTGCTAACCTAGTTAGCATGTCGCTAATGTAGTTAGCATGTTCCTTCATGTTAGCATGACACATTAGGAGAACACATACGAGGTACCAGGCTTCCTTTCATGTTTACAACAACTTTTCTCTATAGATATTTTCTTTACACCGAACACAACTCTCAAAATAAATTCAAGAATTAGTGTATGCCAGTATCTGTTTAATGGGTTTTAAAAAGCAGCCATGACAGAATAGTCATTCAGTCAACTGTGTCCACCAACAGACTGTTTATGACACTGCTCTTAATCTAATTCTAAATCCCATTTAACATGAGTAAATGTTTTCTGAATTTGTAACCTGTGGGCACTAATCAGCTACCATAGATATCGGTGTCAGAGGCACAATATCGAGAGCTGAATACTGCCCGCTGTGGCATGGAGTACTTCTCTTTTGAAAACTGCAACACATTAAGAAAGCTCATTTCAAAATTCAATTTTCTTAATTTTTTTATCCTTATGATTTTATGCCTTCTTAATGTTTTTCTGTTGTGTTGATGTTGACGTGATCTGGGCTTTCCGGGCTGCCGTACTTAACTGATCTAGCACCTCGAACCTTCTGCTTGCAATGCCTGCACCTCCATGCTGTCATCTGATTTGCGTTCCCGCAGCGGCGCATTTTCACCCGCGTCCACTCACTCTCTGTCTCTCCCACCCCCTGACGCACACGCCTCTGCACGTGGGGGAAACACCGCATCATCAGCACTGTGGAATCCGCCGATGAGCAACCGCCATCAGTGCCGGCCGCCGCGAACGTCATGTGTCACTGGCGGCGTCGCATTGCATGCGTGTCTGTGTGTGACGGGGGAACGCCGGCGTGGGCGGCAAAGCGCACCAAAGACGTCGTTCCTCCGCCCTTGCGACGGCCTCCCTCCCCCCCCCCCAGCAACCGCAAGACTGCCTCCCCACACACATCCGCCCCCCGCTGACACCCCCACACTTCCGCTCCTATGCCACGAGGCTGGCGGGGAGCTGCAGAGGGCAACGGGGCCCACTACGTTTGTAACCCTGTTGTTCCCTCTGTTTTTGCTGGGCAACGATAGACTGAAGGAGATGGTAATCCCAGGACTCGGGATTCGGTAAGCCAGTCAACACCCCACCCACCATCTTACATTCTCTTTAACCAACACTCTGTCTTGTCACCCCTCCCTCCCCCTAACTACTGGCTGTGCATCTGTCCACTCTGTGTGTCTCCAAGTAATCGGTGGTGTGCTCCTGTGCTGACAGTAATCTCCTACATACCGGCTCACCTCCGAGCTGAGCGGCACACATGAGGGAGGGCTCTCACTGGGTGCTGCCATATATGGATGTGAAGCAGTGGCTTTGTGTGGTGGACGGCTCCAGCTGGGAGCAGCATGTGTGCTAGTGGCTATTTATTCTGTATGAACTGAGCGTCTAAGAGACTGGATTGTGATGATTCCTGTTTAGTTCATCCTCATATTGTGCAAATAGGAATTATATAATGTTTTCAGTCAGGTTTGTTCCCGTTCTTGTGGCATGTCAGAAATAGGGGGAAATTAGCCTGGAAACTTCAGCAGAAGTGCTGATGTATTTTGTTTTGGCTGAATTGGTCTTGGGGACAGAGGCACCTCAAATGTAACGTTTTCATGCTTCAGTACCCATAGGTGTGTTTGGTATGTCGGCACCAAAGCCCAGGCCCTGCACACTGTTCTTCAAGCCCCTGTTTCTCTCTCGCCTTGCAGGCAGCAGAAGCAGTGGCTCCAACCCCACCACGGGCAAAGGCCGGCGTGCCTCACCCCGGGAGAAAGACCGCAAGTCGACGGGCAGCGGGGGCAGCGAGTCGGAGCGAGGCACCCGGGGGGGCTGGCAGGGTGAACGCTCAGCCAGCCAGCTTAGCCACGCCCACTCTGGGTACAGCCACACCCACTCTCACCGGAGCCACGCCCACCCATCAAACAGCCACACCCCGTTCTCATATACCCACGCTCCATTTGTCCAATATAGCCAGCTCTCCTGCACCCATAGCGAGCGGAGCCACGCCTCCTCATATGGCCCTCCTGGGCTGCCACCCCCTTACAGCTTGGCCCGACTGGCCCCTGGCTCCTCAGCAGGTAGTAGTCCCCCAGGGGCCCCACCTGTGCGTGAGCTTGGGGCTGTTCCCCCTGAACTCACTGCCAGTCGTCAGTCCTTCCAGCATGCCATGGGCAACCCTTGCGAGTTCTTTGTTGACATCATGTGACAGGACAGTGCCTTTTCAAACCCCCCGCCCCACTACAGCACAAGTTGGTAGGGTTGCCATCCCTCTGGTCGCTAGGGCCCGACTGATATGAAAATACTGATACAAATTAATTGGGCGATATAATTTTGTAATTTAAAAAATTTAAACAGACACCAATAGTCCTGAACAGTTTTTATTTCTCACTGATATGGAATTCTCAAACTCAAATAAACAGCATAATGTCACAGTCTTATTATAAATATAAAATAAGCCATTTATAAGAAATATTTTATATTAGCATCTGACAAGATATATATGTTCACACAAAAAATCACTTCTTGACCTAGAGCTTTTGTGTGGTATGTCACAGCAATTTTTTCCTTGTCATTTGATCGCCAACAACACTTTGGTCAAACTAACTAATAATACGGGCTAAGAGTGCTTAGTTAAAATGCAGGAAGTACAGAATGACAGCCCATTTTCTCATAACAAATGTTTAAAGAGACATTAGGAATCCTGATGCATTTGCAGAACCTAAATATCGGCTGAATTTATTGGCCGCCTGATATATCGGTTGAGCCCTAGTGATAGCACCACACTACATGTATGAGCGATGAGACATTAGACAGACACTGTTACCCCTCGGTCATCCTGGTTTTACTTTAAGTGTATGCTTTAACCAAGGACAACTATTTCATGATAGCGCAACAATGAAGGTTTTTATATATGAAAAGTTCACAGTGGCCATCCACCGACTTAGCTGACGTGGCTAACTCACATTAAATGTAAACACTCGCCCTAATGACCCGAGCCGGACTGGAACGCGGACTCTGTGTGACCCTCCCCCCGCCCTGGCTTAGTGCCACGTGGACTCTCTTTGGAGCGTGATGGTGACCTCAAAGTGCTCGGCCTGCAGGATGAGCCGGGGGGCCTTGTGATGAATGGGCAGTAAGTGTAAAACTTTTACTTTGCATTCATAGAGGACTAACCTGCAGAAAGCAGCCAAGCTTCCTCCTAACAACACTAACTGAACTTTACACTTTATGTTCTTCTCCTGTTGCATTTGAGAGTTATAATTTATGGGTCCAGCATTATAACTCAGACAGACAATCAATTTCCCAGGGCGGGGGGTCAGCAGTGATCGGAGCACAGCCGCACCCATCAAAGGCGCACACCGATCCCAGGCTGCCACCCCCCTCAACCCCCACCTCCCTTAATAGAATGTATAGAAGACATTCAAAATAATCCTGAATAAAACACACCATTTTGGATCACTTAGTAGCACAAAAAGTGCTGCCTCAAATTTGTCCGTTACGCCGATGCATCCTTGCCAACATTAATTTTGCTCTCGGCCAGATGTCAGGCGAGTCAGGCAGGTCACAAACCTGCAAGCGGTGATGTGAGCTGATGTGGTGCACGTGTAATCCATGTCAGCAGCCGTAGGATGTAGCAGGCAAGGTTGGCTGTCTCTGTTGATGGATACCCTTCCACAAGCCCTGAGAGGCAGTCTGAAAGCTGTGTGAATCGAAATTGTGGCCGTTTTTAGCCTTCAGCCACGCGACCCACAATAGCAACAAACACATTCAGCTGAAACTGTGATATTAAGCAACACTGCATGCAGCACAAACTTAAAAACCCTTAAAGTAAATTGATCACTTCTCCTACCCGGACCCTATGGAAAAGCATCGTGGCACTCTAAATTATATATAAATTATATGAGCACTTTTTAAATGTGATTTTCTGGCCCTTTAGTATGAAACACTGTTTTGCAGTCTGAAATTACACTTGCTTTTGTTTCTTAAAAACTGAAAATAAATAACAAAATGTATATATGAATATATATTATATATATGACAAATTGATATATATATATATATATGTTTAAAGATATGGTCTTGCAGTTTTTTGAACTGATGCATTGTAAATTAATGCAATGGAAATGGTGTTTGAATATAGGTGAATTATGATTGTGGTTTTGAAATAATTTTGTCACTTAAAATTTTGTTTAAAAAAACTAATTTGTTCTGCATTCTTTCATTTCTAATTATTCTTTATTCAAAGAATAAAGGACCTGAAATATATATGGTGAAGGCTCTTGAAGTACTATTTAAATATTGTGAGAAATGTCGCCGCCTAGTGATTCACGTACACGGGACTCTTCATAAATTAGTCATTTATTTCTGGCTCTTTCCATCAGAAGCCACAATGGAAAAAGTTATAGAAATGGTGTGAAATGACACGCAATAGGCCTACTTTGTCTTTGATATTTAACTGTATGACTTAAAAACGACATTCAATTTCCACTAACTTGACCACTATTTTAGCCTACGTAAAATTTGAATTTTTGTAATAGTTTATATATGTTCATATATTTAAAAAACGAAGGCAACGTTTAAAGTGGATTTATAAAAATACTTTTCATATTTTTCTAAAAGCTTATCCACAGTGTCAGTTCACAAATACAGTGAAATAATAAAATTACTTACAGGGCGAGAAGGTCCGAATGTGTGCTAATCATAAAAAATAACACTGATATGTAAACATAGTATTTTAATAGTCTTTAATAGTGCATCTATAGATAGCTCGTTTTGGCAACACTTGTTGGGGTCCAATTGTCTCGACCAGCTCGTTCGCTCCTCCTGTGTGCCACGCCCACCTCGTTACCTCATGTTACTTCCCGATTGTGCTCACCTGTGTTCTGTTAATATCTGCCCATTCTGTATATTTAGTCCGCGTCTGAGTCAGTATTCCCCAGTCCAGTCATTGAAGTTTGTCCTGTGCTGCCGTCTCAAACATTAAAACACCGTATTTTGGATCCCTGTTGCCAGAGTTTGAGTCTCTGCTCCCTGCTCGTGCATCGGATACAACACCAATATCCACCGATTGCTGCGGCCTCGGTAATGCATTGATTACTGCTTCCCCAAAGCGTTTCCATATCTTACAAGCTGTTTAAATAATAGCAACTTTATTTATATAGACTGTAATCTAAATGTCGCTATCGAATATACTAGTATCCTATTTTATTAACTTTTTTTTACCTTTTCGGAGATTTTCCATTTGAGAAATTAATTAAATCAATGATTGAGTGATAATTAAAAACGCACACACGCATCTTCTCACACAAGGAAAAAAAACCCAGATGTAGCCTATTTTTGCGGCATATAAAGATTTGCATTTAAATTAAACATGCCCACTTATCTGACTAATACAATACGGGACTAAGCAGTGCGTATTCTTTCTGTGGCCAAAATAACAGTAACAGGAGCTCGACGTAAGTAGTAAACGCAAGTAGGTGGAGTGAGCCAAGTGACAAACCAGGTACAATCATAGAGCGAATATATGCAGGAATGTACACCGAGGAAGGTGGCTTTACGAACTTTACAAGAAATTGTGTTCAGGTAAGAGGGCTATATATACTGCGTAAAAAAAACAGGTTTCAGCATGACTGTGGGCTTAATCCGGATAAACCCAGCAAACATGAGACGGCCGCTAGACGAGTAAAGGGGCGTATGTCGATGCCACGTCGGTTGGTCCAGAATCATATCTGTATGTCTACATGACGTGCAAATCTGATTCGGTATTTGCACGTCTGGTTACGACCCCTCTTGGACGAAAGTGTGCAGTTACATATATGAACGTCTGTATAACAGATTTATCGGACGTCTATGGACAATTGAGACAGGTGCAGGACCCGATACTGAACGTAGGTCAGATATCAAATAATGACGTCATAAAAACCTTCATACTGACTCCTCAGAAGACGTCTTTTCAACTTCCAGCTTCAGAACTTTCAACTTCCAGGTTCAGAATACGTATCTTATGCGTATCTTATAGGTGAGAGGATGCTAGTACGCACTCCGGCAGCCTGAAGGTGGCAGCGACATCTCACACATCCTTTTCTCGTTAGCTATGTGTGTATTTGCGGTTGATATATTTCCCTACTTGTGGCTTTTTATAGCCAGTAATATCGAAATGCCTCAGCACATGACATTCACCTGAACGTATGCAGAAACGTAACTACTGGAGAACAGCACAATGAATGGCATATAAAAGTTAAAAAGGAGAACACAAAATTTCCCGCGATGACTCTGCACTACGTACATTGTAATAATTATGATTTGTAACGTAGTATTGGCGATTTTAATCTGGCACCTCGTCCATTGTGTGATGCATTTTTGTGTTTTGTGCCCCATTTTTAAAACCATATGGTCTTGAGTCACGTTGCAGTGTGATTAACAGCTGAGCATTAAGGTCGACGACAGGCATTATAAACGCATTGTCATCGAGAGCACGTGAGATCACAATGACCTTATTGTCTCTTCTGACACATAGTCACGGTACCTTTAAAAGACAGGATATTTATATACGCAAAATTATTAATAATAATAAAATAATGAAAACAGTTGTGTAACACAGTAGGTTATTGTATAAATATATTTAAATTAACTGTTTCGTAAATAGTAGTAGAATTATTTCATTACATAAAGTAGATTCCAGTAAGGGACCCCGACGTACAGTATAAAATAACAAAAGTTAACTGGAACTGCATCTAGACCACCCACTACATGTCCAACTGCACTAACAAACCTGCACGTACGTTATTTTAACATTTTCTCTTCACAGTACTTTAAAAAACCTCTCTCTTAGTAGAAACAACAGCGGACGATACACAAACATTAAATGTCAGGAAGCTTGTAGGAAAGTCCCTTAAACCAACGCTATCAAGGCTAATTAACATTTTATATGCACTCAGCATTCAGTTATCGTCGAGGGTGTCGTTATTCCGTAATGTTTCTAAAACGGGGTAACCGGACAACGAGCACGTAAACTGTAACTTTTCTCCCTGCTGTGAGGCAGTTTGCGCAATGTCCATTAACAGAAACTTCGAGGGTTTATGAGGGGTTTTCTAAATGAGCAAGAATATTACAAAAGTTACGATAAATATCTGGCTGTGGCATCGCTAGGGGTAGGAGCCCAAATGTCGTCATAGACCTCCACCCACCTTTATGCCCCCCGGTCGAAAGGGACCCCCCTAAGACATCTGACACAGTTCGAACACTGGTGCCCACCCGATGGACTTTCGCAGGATCTCACAATGTTTTTCATTTAATATTAATAACTGTACTGTTTAAAGTACAAAAGATATAATCAATGAACTAATAAGTATAAACCTAAACGATAAAGACATATCCAATAAAATGTGGGACTATTATGCATATTTATCTATAATAGCGCTATGTCCATTCACCACCAGAAACTGTAAGCAAGACGGCTGACAAGTGCGCACCCAGACATTGAAATATTAAAATTCACCGGTAAAGAAATCTGAAAAACCAATGGGTGTTTCTTGCTTTTGCTGCTAGATATTATAGGCGGAAAACTGAATATAAAACTAACTTTACCGTACTAACTTTACCATATACATCATCAAGCGAGAATACCAGGGAGCTAAACCCGAAATTGGCTTCGGGTTTAAACCTTAACTATGACACCATGGTATGGCCAAACTGACCTGCAGATTGAGTTGTTAACTATTTAAATCCATTATGCTCAGAGTGTAGTTATTATTGTTTTATATTTTAAAGGAAACTAGATATCTTAACCATCGCTGCTTAAATCAAAGGTCAAAATACCTCAGAGCAATTATAAATTTCTATCTATACCTAAACAATTTTTCTTGAGAGTGAGTGCGCAGTCAGTGTTCTGCTGGTGACGCTGTTCATCCATCGAACACCGAATACACGCTCTATAGTTTCTATAGGAAACGGTCTAACCGTATTGATATTATCAGACTTATTTGTGGGGTTTTTGCTCTGTTATGGGGTATGGCCAGAATCTTAGCCCTGAAATCTCATCTTCAAAAAGGGTAAAAAGAAAAATAAATTGAGAACGTGGTTGTTCTGGTCCCTCCCCCTATTACGTATTACGAGTGCTTATAAAGAAGCGAAAATGGAATGCGCGATGCGTAGTTTAGCGCGGAACTGCTGGAATATGAAGTACGTTAGCGGATTAATCAAAGAGAAGACCCACTGACAGGTATTTAATCTCTACGGTTGCCGGCTCAAACGCTTAGTATGTGATTGTTGTGTATTGCAGATATCGTTCATTTGCCACCGAAATTATGCGTTTATATTTTAATACAGCCGTGGGAAAAAGTGGAGACAGCACAATTTACAGTTTTTCAATTTGTTCATTTCTTAATTTATGAGTATGCGTGTGTGAACCTAGTACATCCCTGTATCTCATTGATGTAGAGATTTTTCCTTGCTTTATGAGTCTTAAGTCCTGCTTCTAGGAGTCTGATACGAACTGTTCTTGCAGTGCACCTCACACCTGCACCTAATGTTTCCCATTTCTTTTGGAGGACTTTGGTGTCATCCTACGATCCATGAGGTACTATCGAATAAGTTAACAGTCATCTCCGGCTTTATAAAGTTGTGTTTTCTGCTTCACCTTGTTCTTGTGTCCTGCTGTCTTTGAAACTTTGAACCTGGTAGCATCCTGCTGCTCAGCGTAGCCTTCTGCCAGCATTAAACCAGGATTTAAAAACGTAGATTTGTGTAAAAGTATATAGTATGATCTCTTGTTTTTTTCCATGGCTGTACATATGCACTTTGGTTTGCTATAAGAATGCAGCTTTAACGCCTTGTAAAATGACATTTTACATTCAAGGGTATTAGGTTTTTAAATAGGCCTGTAGGTGTACATTGGTCCATAAATTACTGATATTTGAACAGACTAATATGTATCAACAAAATTATATAACATTTATGTAGTATTAGTTTTCATACACAACAACAAATTAAATTGGAATTCAGTGTTTCAAACCTTGGAGTTAATGCAAAGTTATGTACATCTAAATAAGTAATGTTTTTTTTTATATAGCATGGATATTAGAAATATCATAGAAAGTATTAGAAATGTAAATTAACTTGGTAACTTAATTATTTATGGTAATGCATTGATCCACCCTGACATCTCTATAAAACATGGGTGACAGAAATACAGGAAACTGACATGATATATTTAGTTGGGGAGTGATATCTCAGGGTCGTGCTCAAACCATCCTGTTTCTCTCCAGCCTGTGGTACTGAACTGAGTGTAATAGCAACACAGACCACAGAGCATCTTTTCTTAGGTGGAGGTGCTGCTGTTGAGGACGTCATTCGCTTTGTGGCCAGGACTGTTGGAGCAGTCATGCTGCACGCGCTCGCAGTCGCCCTCGTCCTCGCCGCTGTGTGCACTTTAAGCAACGGCGCTGAAAAGACATGCGACCTCTGGACGTTTGGTCCTAACGGGAATGACGTTTGCTGTCAGACATGCTCGGAAGGTAGGCATCTATGCGTGACCATCCTGTTCGTATGATTAATGAAAAATCATCCATGATTAATGCAAGTTGAACATGTCCAGTGACTTTTATGCACCCCGTTAGCTTCACCATTCTCAAGTCAACAGATTCTAAGGATTCACACATGCTGATCCCACACACTAATAAGCGACTTTTGGATGTTTCAGAATTCCCCTTAATATAATCAGAAGATGCTAATGTGTTGGGATAAAGTTCAGTACTTTACCTGTGGGGGCACAAGTACCTTAGTAATTCTGTTACTACTTCAGTGCAAATTATGAATGAATATAACAACCTTATGAAATACATGAACCGTTATGATCAATTAATGATGAACAAACTTGGGATCAGTACCTAACTAACAGTTAGTTTCTGGTTAATTAATAAATGAAGAGTGTACTAATACATTATCAGTGTCCCCTCAAGTGAAGTGTTACCGAAAGTTGTCATTGTAAAACATGCCTCTAATCACTAAACCTGTCATACTCATTTTTTATACATCACTAAAGGGGTGTTATTAGGTTATTTCATAGATATTTGGGCAGGTGATATATTTGCTCAACAGCTGGGTACTGCTATGACTCTAGTAAAACTCTCTGTAGTCTAGTCTTTGGCACTGGGGAACACCCTGGATGTCAAGCCAGTACTATTGCCTATATTGCCTATATTGCCTATGTACATGTATTTTTTTTTTTCTCAGGACATTACCTGGTGAAACAGTGTGGTCCAAATCCACAAGACCTTTGTCGTCTTTGTCCAACTAACAACTATCTCAACAAAAGCAGCTCCTCCTGTGTCCCATGCAGAACATGCTCAGGTGTGCCCCCGCCTCTCATGCCGTCTCACATACGTGCCGCCTTGCATGCTGCGTCTCCCCCCCCCCCTACACAGGCCCCCTGGCGCTGCCCCCTCGCTAACTCTCTGCCCGCCTGCCCTCCTCTGCATGTGTTCAGGTTCACAGCAGGTGGTAATGCGTCAGTGCACAACCAGCAGCGACACTGTGTGCGGCTGCAGGAAAGGACACCACTGTGCCAATTCTGAGTGCTCCCACTGCGCCCCCTGCGGGGAGGGGGAGGAACTCTTCCAGGATGGTATGCACTTCTGATTGCTTCATTTTCATCTTAAGAGCTATCATAGATAGGGAGCTATATAATAAGTATTTGGTACACTTTTGGTAAACTCTGCACTAGAATGACCCACATTTTTGTCACATGTTCTGCATCTTGCTTGTCTTGCTGTGCCATCCTTGTGGGTAACCCTCATAGCAGCATTCTGCCAATGAAGGGCAGTGAAATGTTTAATGTGTTGCATACATCCTATTAGAATAAATCCTGTAACTGGAAGCATAGCAGTTGCAACTTAATTAAACTGTTATTAACCTCTTGTGACACTGTGAATGGAAGGTGAAGGTGTTCTTTACATTATTTTGGGTGTTATGTCATTCACAGTAAAAATATTACGTTGTGGGACTGTTTAAGGTTTATAGTTTTTGATTAAGGGTGAGACAGCAGCATACAATGGAGTATTCATTAGCAATAGTTTAATGTTCCCTCCGTTCACTTTCCAAAGCTGATAACAGATTGTATGGACTGGATGTCTGTCTTTTCTACAGGCAGTTGTCAGAAATGCCCATATGGGACCTTCAAGAATGAGTCGCTTTCAAGCTGTCATCCTTGGAGTAATAGGTGAGGTTACTTCTGGACACCATCCCCAAAGCACCTCTCTCCAATTCGATCTTCTACAGTCGTGTGTGTGTGTGCGTGTGTGTGTGTGTGTGCGTGCTTTCCATCCACTCAATAGTTGTGAAACATTGCTATAGATTGAGGCTGCTAACCCAGGTGATGTCATTAAAATGCCATTGCCGGTGCCCTCCGCAGTAAAACAACTAGTGACAGAGGTTCATTGTTTCCTAGAAATTAATCATTTAAATACCATAACAACTGTACTGGGAGTCTCCCAGACCTCCGTTGCCAGCTACATTACACTGTCTGCCCTCTGCCACTGCACAGCCACTGCACAGCCACTGCACAGCTGGACTTCACCTTTTAAGGCTGCCTTTCTTGACACCAACCAATTCCTTTATTTCCTCAGCTGTCCTCGGCAGGGATGCTGGATCATGGTCAATGGCACTGCAGTCAGTGACAGCATTTGTCTCGCCTGCCCCAAAGGGATACAGTGTCACCCTGGTGAGATGCTTACTGAGCCGCTTTTACATTTATGTGTGTACATGTGTTTTACGTGTACATGTGTTTTACGTGTGTCTCTCTTTCTCAGTACCACCAAAGAGTATGATGATCATCATTATAGTGGCGGTTGTGTTTTTTGGTCTGGGCCTACTGCCTTCCTGCTTTCTCATTTGGAAGGTCCACATGTACAAGCAGGAAGAGAAACCACCAGGTAATCTTCATTCCAGCAATGCAGTCTGTGTCACTACATGTTTAGGCTAGACTTCTATAATTGAAGGGCATCATACAAACAAGCAGTCTGTGTCACTACATGTTTAGGCTAGACTTTTATAATTGAAGGGCATCATACAAACAAGCAGTCTGTGTCACTACATGTTTAGGCTAGACTTTTCTAATTGAAGGGCATCATACAAACATACTGAATTGAGTGACCTCCTCTCCCCCAAAGGCTCAGAGAAGACACCACAGACCCCCATATTTCAATTTAGCCAGCCAGAACAGGAGCAGGGAGGAAGCATGGGCTCCGTCAGCTCTGACGACTCAGAGAAGAATCTTCTGTCAGTGTGAGAAGCAGCTTCTTGTCTTCAACATATGGGACTGGTATGAGACTGAAACTAGAAACTGTAGCTTGGTAAGATTTTAACAACTCTGAGTTATTAGTTAAGTTCTCCCCAAATGAGATAGATGTGCCGAATTGCCTCCTCTTGTTTCTAAATTTCTTATGTTCTTATGTAGCATTTCTGGGAATTTTTTTAAATGAATTTACAATGACAATATTTGTCTTTGAGATGTAGTCATATAGTGTATTTTGTACTAATTTACCGTCAAAGTCAAGAAAGTGGGTGGTGAGCAGTGGTCCTGGGCAAGTACTGCTGGTTTTACCTTTGTGAGCACAGGGGAGGGGGTGGGGGGAAAATATCTGAGTGCCACATTCGTCTGCATGTGAGCGTATACCAGCCAAGTAGAAAACGACAGCAGTGGGCTAACGAGCGTAAAAAAAAACCACACTGCAAATTACGTATGTCTGCCCCCAGACAAAACACACCCACTAAAGGCCGCGTCAATAAAGCATACGCCCAGGCATTCCTGTAATAGGAGTTATACATATGTAACTGCGCTGTGGTTCACTGACACCCGTGGGCGGAGCCGTGTGTGGGGTTAAGGGATTTCCTTCCTCAGCCTAGAAAGGTACCAAGAGCAAACGGTCTGCCGCTGTAATGTCAGTAGGGCAGGCTATCTGCATGAATGAATGTAACTAGCCACAAATGGGAGGGTTGTTTTTTTTTTTAATTTGTAAGGCCTTCATGGAGTCCAGTCTATCCTACCTCAAGTTTAGATGTACGTCTTTCATTACCTGCTGAAGCGATGCTTGCGGTTAGTTGAAACAAAATCATGGTCTGGATTTGTACTTTGTGGACCTGAAATATCCACCTCTATCGATTTTGCATGTGAATATGCTTAGTTTCTTGGCCTTATTGATTTTAGTGAAAATGGTTGATCGTCAGTCATTAGTATCTGACTCCAGTGATAAAAGATAATGGCATGTCAGTACAGGTAAAATACAGGAAGCGCAATTAAGAAACAAACGGTGTAAGGAGAAGTGGGAAGATGGCGTTCACTCCGAGAGTGTTTCTGTTCTCTGTGACAGCCTTACCATCCATTTTGGTACAGACCATGACCTAATCATGTAATACTAAGCTTTATTGTAGTTGGCAGCACTATCAAAACTTCAAAATAAGCCTCTTCTGCTAAAAAGAAAAAAAAAAAAAAAAAAACTTATGAAATACATGAACCGTTATGATCAATTAATGATAAACAAACTTGGGATCAGTACCTAACTAACAGTACCTAAAACTAAAAACACATACGTGCAGGTTGGAAGCATGCTGGAGGCTGGATGGGGAGAAGAGCGGCCTCTTCACGCAGGAGTAGAAGCTATATTTTTATGGATCAGCAAACAGTAATAAAGCATCGATATGAGTTTATAGTCGGGGGAGGAGGGGGGAAAGTGTACTTTGCGGGAAATTCCATTGTTGGAGCTGAGCTTTCCCAAAGCTCATTTACTTCTCCCCTTGCTATATCTAGTTGTACAGCAAAGGTGGGGAACCTTTGTCCTATCAAGAGTCATTTCAATTGTTATAACATTTTTGCCATACTAAACGGGGGCAGCATGCAGTTTAATGGGCTGATCCTCTGTGCCTTTCATGAGCTGATCGACAGCTCAAGCCCAGCCTCTGCAGAATAGTCACATCTGTGGGCCTTTAAGCAATGTCCTTAACCCCCCAGCTCCATGATGACGCTGCAGGTGTCTGTCCTTCGCTTCCAAGCTTACTGACTCCTGTATATGTGTCTGTGGGTCATGGGGTGGGCAAAAAGATCATTTCCTCTTAGAGATAAATATAGTGTCATTATTATTAAATAATTCAACAAATCAAACTTATCTTGCTCATATTTTGTGATACTGTATCAATATATATGTATGTATATATATATATGTATATATATATATGTATATGTATATATATATGTGTGTATATATATATATGTGTGTATATGTATATATATATATATATGTATATATGTGTGTGTGTGTATATATTTTAGTTGATTTTTTATATTGAATGTTCTCTAGCTTTTTTATTTTATGTTTTATTTTGTTGTGTTTATTTTTATAATTTAAAATAATTTGATTATACTTTACTTTTTTACTTTTCCATATAATCTGTATGTGTGATGTTAGAGAAAAAAATAAACAACTATCATGTCTGAAAGTTCTGTATACGTGCATGTAGTCATCAAATGTGCCAAAACTTGCACCTGGAAGACGTGTTGCAATCGATTGATAAAATCTGACGGTAGTAAAGAGGGTTTCAATTAATGGCTTATCGTTGTGGCTGGGATTTCATGAGGGTTGGAGTCTGAGTTTGGAGACTGACTGATGGCTGCTGGAAGGTTTGGGTATCAAATGAAGATGGCAATTTAAAGAGAGTCCACTAATCACATTGTATTTTGACCTAGTAGTTTTGTCTGGTCTGTTCTTCTGGTGAAGGTGGTAGTTTATCTGGAGTCAAACTTGGGTCACCATTTCGACTCACTGAGGAATAAATGCATTTTCAAAATGACTGATCTCAATCGACCCTCCCCCAGGGAAGTGGGCTGGGGGCATTGTGGCCCGCTGAGTAAGTGTTTCCTGTATGTGACTTGCATCACTTGAATGACATTTTTGCATTTTTTTTTTTTAACTTGCTCACTTGGCAGAAAAAAAAGCTGCTTATTACTGCTGACATAGCCCAGAGACGCACACAATCAAGAGCGTGAAGACTTACAGGAAAGACTGACAGGGAAATGCTAGTGTGGGGCAAACTGACATCAAAATGACTGACTCAGATGTAAACATCACAGAGACGACCAAAATCCCCAATCAACCAACTGAGCAATGTTTAAAAAATCCAGTACTGTAAATATGTAAATTCCCCATTGGGAATTTATGGTGTTTAATTAGTCTCAAAACTCACGCACATAAAACCACTCGCGCATTCACATTAGCAAGCAGAAAAGCCTCTCTGTGCGCTCGTGCCTACACAGTTCTTGCTCGTTCGACGGGTTGAATGTTGAGATTTTAGGGGTGCGAACAGTGGCTTTCTTCTCCACCGTATGATTCAGAATGTAATAGTTACTGATTTATTGATACCGGAGGATAAACACAATCCAACGGGAATAAGGGGAGTATCGCACTATTTTTCTCACTTCAAACATTGTATGGCCTTCAATAGAGAACTGTACAAGGGGTGATAAAAATGCTGGAAAAATGGAACATATCTATGAATACTTTGCCTGCTACAACACTTTACAGTGGTCCATTCAGCAGTTTTATACACATTAGGAATTCCAGCAATCCTGCGCTGAATATCGAGCGCTCCTTTAACTTACTACACACACACAACGCTTCTGATTACCACCACTACCATACATTATTAAATCAGGACCTCTGAAAGATATTAACTTAGTGTAAAAAGTGACCAATCAACCTGACCTGAACCAAAGTCTCAAGATTCAACCCATCGAAAGAGTGAGAGCTGTCACATAAGACTGAAACATACTCTAATAGGCATAAGGGATAAATCTGCATGTCTGCAACCAAAAACAGTGGGTGCACACAAAATTCCATAATTACACAGTATACACTGAATTTTGTTACTCTACTAGTCAACCATTAATGTTTTACTCACTGTATGTATGCGTGCACGTAGACATACAACAATCGCCATCTTACATATTACTTGGCCTGGATTCTTGATGAATTGTATCCCTTGGCCACTGAAAGAAAAACACTGTCAAGCGTAAAAACTCTCAAAGGAAAGAAATATATAATCCAGCGAAGTTATGCAACCGTTTTTTTTTTTTCAACTGATGTTTGTGCGACGCTGGCACATTGCCATTTTGAAACTAATGCCTGATTCATACTTGTTCTTGCATTTTGGGAACTTAAATGCAAGGCAAAATACTTAACCTGCATTCCAGTAAGATTTTTTCCCACCATCGACATTCCATATCCATGAACAACAGTACCACACAGACACGCCGCAGGAGTCTTTTGTGATTTTGCAGTGTTTCTCAGCCTTGTAGGTAAAGCGGTGTTGTGTAGACAGGAATGGCTGCCAACTGAAACTTGGACTTGTGGCTGAGTCACCATTCAGATCCAGATGTGAATGATACATAGTGCCCCGCTGATAATGACTCAAACCATTGCAAATCCCAAAGTCAAAAAGAACATACTGCAGCCCTCCGGGCCCGGGAGGGATCATCAGACTGCAGCAAACAGGGGCTACATGGGCAAGAACAAACCAGAATCTCTCTGTATACAAGTGCATCAGTATTTTATTCTTAATGCTATAAAAAAAAAAGTTCAACCCAGATTCTGGTTATTAAAATGTAATAATTAAATGTTCCACATTCATAGACTACCATTTAATTTCCCTAACAATATTGTGGACGTATGAATACCACCCAGTAAGTAGTTTAATTTTATTCTGGGAGGGGGAGGGGGAGGTGGGGGTTAAAGGGCACGGTGGGATTTTAACGAAAGTCTAATGAAAATCGAGAGATTAATCTTGCAGGACAAAAAAAAATGATAGCAGCCCCGTCTGAGAAGCGAGAGCAAGGAGGGGGGAGCAGTGGCTTCAGGCCAGTATGAAGGCGCACAAGAAGATCCAGCTGTGCTCCTGCTGTTTACAGGCCTCCTCCTTCTGCGGAAGGAAACACAGAGTGCTGCCGTCACCTAGGGAAATGGGATTTGGCTGAATGTCTCTCACTGAAAGAGTGCAGTATAGTAGACACACACACACACACACATTTGTATCCATATCTTTGTGGGGACTGTCCATTTATTTGTATGGGCAAAACCCTAATCGCGACAATGACAGCCTTAACCCCTACCCAGCCCTAACCTTAACCATAAGTAACCAAAGAAAATACAAGACTTCAGGCATTTTTAGTTTTTCAATTACCGTCACAGATGTTTACAAAATTGAGTTTGTGGTCCCCATAATGTCAAAATAACAGCTTTGTATTACATTGTAGAGACATTTGGTCCCCACAATGTAATTTATACATGATCCCCACACACACACACACACATACACTCACAGAGGGAACTTTTACTCTTGTCTAATTTTACCTAAGATGGAAAAAAATAGCTGAGTTTTTGAAAAAAATATAATGCAATTAATACAAAGAAAAAACACACGCCTTCTCTAAGTTTTTAAGGTCAGTGCTGCTGGCTCGGATGGGGGGGGCG
>JAABNY020000108.1:1950442-1960939 GCA_015164015.2 Brevimyrus niger | reverse complement strand
AAAAGTGACGGAGCAGAGTGGGGGTTTTGGCGCCCCCTTCAGGAGATGCTGCCTTTGGCAATCGCCCATCTTGCCCTTGCCCATGATGCACCACTGGGTAGTGCTGCGCGGGATGATGGTACTGGTAAGCTGTTAGGTATTACATTTCCTTAGTACCAGTACTAATTACAGTAATAGAGACATCGCTAAGGTAATATTTAAAAGCAAATCCAACTTTTCAAATATGGTGCAAAACCTGCATGGCCACAAGAGGGCAAACAGACAGGCCACGTTAACATAATGAAACTAGCATCAGTATCTACAGCAGGGGTGGCCACACTTTTTCAGCTTGCCAGCTACTTATAAATGATCAAGTGAAAATGATCTACCTACAGTGCTGTAAAAATGTAAAACATATATTTATTTATAAATATACTGAGTATTCTTTATTAGTATTAATTTCCCAGTGGGATAAATAAAGTAATTTTATATTGAACTGAGATTTTAGTTCCTTCGCCTTTCAGCTCGCTTTTCGAAGGGAAGTTAATGTAGTTGTTTTGAACAGTCCGAATGTGCCGCTCCACATTTCCCTTCTTCAGGATAGCAATGGTAGACTGACAGATGAGGCAAACGCACTTCGAATATGACATCGTGAAAGAAGTCAATCTTCCCATTCCGGATGGGATTTGTAAGTTTTTGGGTTCTTACTTTGTCCAGCTCCCCCATTAATTTTTATACCCTTTCTTAAGTTTATTAGAAATAAATTGGAGGCTGACTAGGCAGCTTGCTAGAGATTTGCAGCAGCTGGAGCGGTTGAAAGCGTCATCCATCCTCTAGCTGTTTATGCCATACGTACGATCTACCCACAATACCTTTGCGATCGATCAGTATATAGATCGCGGTTGATGTATTGGGCAGCCCTGATCTACAGGTAATTATTCAAGCTGTTAAATACTTAAGCATAATGTGCTGAAAGCTTTTTGGTAGCACTTTACTTCATGGGGTGCAAATACTTAGTAATGACTCTATTACTACTGAAGTACAAATCATAAATAAATATTGTCGCTATTTCAGATAAAAGATGCACCATGATCATTCATAGATGGTGAACAAATATCATTATGTAGCTTGTGTTATTTATTACTTTTTCCTTCAGTAGTTCACAAAGGTTTACAAAATTAACAGATATTGTAACAAGTAGGCCTATAGTAACTGTTTGAGATAAAACATTCAATAATGATGAATTAACATTAGATCTGTATGTAACTAAGACTTAGTATGTGATTAATTAATAAAAGCATAATACATTATTCGTGGCCCGTCAAGTGTTACCGTTTTTTTCTATGTTTATTGAGCAGACGAAAGAAAGCAGGAGAAACAGCTGTAACCTTTGTAGGCGTTTGTCATGTTCTTCATGTTATATGTCCGCCTGTTCTTACAGTGGAGAGTAACGGTGATGAGTTTGATCGCGGCTAAAATACGTTTTACAGTTTTGCGTGCTCGCCTGATTATTTCACTCGTCAGCGCAGTGCCCTGTCAAAATCTATTCAAAGAATGTTCATTAATACGCCGTAATCATTAAAAGAGTTTCTCAATTCCAGTGATATGATTCAATGACGCATCGTTTACCATTAACAACACTTCACTGTTTTTTTTCCTGCATTGTTATTCCTGCAGTACTGGTATTATGATACTTTGAGTGTTTTCACACGTATAGTTCGATTTCTCTGGTCAGAATCAATTGATGACTTTGTAAAGTTGTAGTATTCTCCCATTGGTTCTGTTTGCTTTCACACACAACAATCCAAGCAAAGCAGCCACTTCAAACCATGTGAGAACGTTCTTTCTGCTTATTGGTCATATGTGTCTGTGTAGGGAGAAAGAAAGGAAATACAGGAAAAAGGTCTTCAGTTTGTCGCGTAAGTGTCCCCCCCCACACCGCACTGTTCTGTCCACCAGCAAATTTCCTCTCCTTCTGCCATTGACTGAGCATTTTGAAAACTTAAGAGCTTTTATGAGCTGTTTTTAGGAGCTGACCGATGTAGTCATCTACCCAGATTTCAAGAAGTCATAGTACAGTACCTTGCTGCTCGACTATATAAGACCTTATTTCGTTTCTCCTTCTTCCCCTGGCTGCTGCTACTTGTTTGAGGGCTCTGCCGCATCCCAGAAAGCAAATTGTACCTTGCAAAGGGACCTGTTCAGCTAAAACTCGCAGAGCACACCTAGAAGTTGGGTCAAATTGAGGTTGGATCTCGTTCAACATACAAGCCGCTATAGAGGTTCAAACCCAGGTGAGAGGACTCTTCAGCCAATCAGCCCTCTAATTAGTGACCTAATTAGGGAGTTGCAGGGAAAACCTGCATACACACCGGCCCTTTGCGGATAAGATTGCCACCCCTGGTCTAGGGCCTAGATACAGTCCTCTGGGTCCACACCCAAGTGGGACTACTGTGTTCACACCTGCCCAAGCATAACTTAATATGCTGCAATTGCTAGTTGTCATGAAGAGTTTGATTGCGTTACATGCCGAGCTCTTCCTGATTACTGTCCCTGCATATGTGTGTGCATTCACTGGTATGTGAAGAGTGGCTGCAATTTTGTCTTGGACCAGTTTCTTTTTGGCTAGTTGAGGAGTTGAAGAAAGATTAGAGATTGTACAAGAGAAGGGAAACTTGTTCCTGGCTCTGGATGTGTGAGTTTTTTTTGGCTGTAAATTGCCCATAGTGTGTGTTCTGTGACGAGCAGGCATTCTGCCTTGGGCCAACATATGCTTCCTGGGATAGGTTCCAGACTCATGACACTGTAATACAAAAACGATGATGAAAAAATGTGCTTCTTACCTGGTAAATGCAGAACAAATGTATGTTTTATGTCCACTACCACGTCAAACTAATGTAGGAATGTTCTACTGAGCAGACAATTTCCTTATTAATTAAGCAAATCATGCGGCTTGTACATATTTATGCATATCTGTAAATGACAAGGTCAACAGAAAAGAAATCAATGTGGCTGATGAAGGAGGGAATAAAACAACATGATATTTCTTTAGATTTTTCATAATTTTTTTCCTTTTTATTATTTTACAGCAGAAAGAATATAAAGCATTCAGAAAACATCTTCCATATTTTTAAGGGCAATTCAAAATATTTTGCATGGCTTCAGCAGCTGAATTGTATTTTTTTTTTAACATATCCATCGATTCAGTGACGCTTTTACATGCACTATTACAAAAATAAAAATTAAAAGGGTTAGAAAAAGAGAGAGCAAAAGAGATTAGGAGAACAGAAAACGAGAACTATAGAACCTATAGGGGTGAGAAAAGGAGGGAGGGGAAGACAGAGAGGGAAAGACAGAGAGAGACAGAGGGAGAGAGAGCGCTGAAGAAGAGAGAACTAACACTAGATTTACATGCAAAGTGTTGGAGCCCACTACCTTGATAAAAAAGCAGGGCCAGCTTTTTTTGTTTTCCTTTTTTTTATTTTAATGATGAAAACGTGCAGTTAGGTCAAGGGTGTCATATTATCGCGGCACATTAGCTACGGAACGCCTGTCTCGCAATACTAGCAATTGCATAATCGTAGGTCGACGATGTGTGTCCAATTGTTTTTTGTCATCGTTAGATCTATAAATCCTCGCATAAAAAGAAAAAGAGAAAGAAGAGTGTTTATTGCTCTGTGTTCACAAGTGGAAAGCCGAAACACGGTGCATTTCTACCCGGTTGTCCCGCTACGCCTGCCTATTTTCTCGTGTTCAGGTGCGTGAGAGGAAGAGGAGGAAATGTCACTGCTCGACGGGCAGAGAGAATGATCGTAAAGGCGGAGGTGAGGCGCCGATGGACAGGCTCCAAGACGACACACGGAGGCTAAACACGCCTGGCCCTGCTGATTCCACTAAATCAATCAGGGCTGAATCTCAATATCCATCCGTGCTGCCTACTTTACAAACATAAGGAACTTCAACTAATTTAGGTGTTCTATTTAACAGCTTGTGCTAAATAACAAGGCTTGTATACATATTTTTAAAAATCAATACTGATAACTCAATACAATTATGCAGCGGATTTGTCAACTAAAATGAAATTTTTTTTGCAAAAAATAAAGTAAAATCATTATTCAAAATATATTTCCAATATGTCAAAATATATATTGGTCATATTTGAGAACAGGGGTGCTGACAGCGATTTTGGGCCCCAAGAAGGCATATTAATTTGGGCCCTCAATCCAGACCAATCTAATTATGTTCAAAAATTTGATTGACAGGGGCCCTTGGAATCATCCTAACTTCCCCCCCTTTATGCCGCCCCTGTTTGAGAATATATACATTATTGCCTCTTGCATACAGCTCAATGTATATATCATACAATATATTGTAAAATATTATTTTGGAATATCTAGATATTACATTTCATATTTTGCTATACAATATTTGTTATACATACTTTTATTACACTAAAGTATATTTTGACATATTAAAATATATTCTATATTCAGTTTAGCTTACAGTGGATATTTTCACAAGCTGCCATTCTGAACAGCAAGACGCCTCACAAGGATATTGTCAACAAGGAATCTCAAGCATTTCGTGGTTTAAGCTCACGGTGCTTATAAACGCACAGCCGCAAGTCTGCAGACTGCAAATTTAAACACTAAAAGGGATCTGTAATATATATTCATAATGAAACTCTATAAAGGGAACATAATGATAAAGATTAACGAAAAAAATCATCAATATATTGTACCGTATTTTTATGTCTTAAATCATATGTATATTTTAAATGTATACTTCAATTATACTCTGTGAACCTATAGGCTATAACAGGTACCTATTTCCAATAAACACTACATTTAAAAAAATGCAATGTTTGCGTCGTTGATAAAAATATTGGTGTTCAGTGGCAACTCACCCTGAACTGTTGCCAAAGGTGCGTGAGACCATTAAGAATGTTCTTTCATAAAGGACAGTGGTTATTAGAATTAGAACTAAATATTTACATTGGACTCTGGACCCTCTTTTGACATTATAACGGTGGATAACAGCAATCTGTGTGGGTCACCTTAGAAAAAGGGTCGGGCAAGGAGATGACACCAGACAAGCATTGTCAGAGTAACATTTGAGTGAAGACTCTTACCTATTAAGCATCACTAGACCCTGAGTTAGGTTATGTCTAAAAACAAAACAGCACAACACATGAATAGTCATTGTTTTTTTTCCAGTGGTCAGTTTTCTCCTTGAGCTAACAGCAGTACGATTTTCCACGCCTCAGGGTGAATTTAACGCACACCAAAAAAAAAAAAAAAAAAAAAAACAAGAAACAAATTTGTTACTTGCACATGCATAGCTTATACTACACAGTGCAGTTTTAACCTTTTTCAACCTGCCTTTTATATTTTACTTGGTACATGAAAGTTGTAACATATATCGATATTGCAGCGAATGTTCCATAGATTGGGGAAATTGAGCACGCTTTTCTCATAATTTTAACTGACACTGCTTATTTGGGAAGTTTGGATGTTTTCTTTTTAAACTTTTTGTTTTTCTTCACGAGTTGAATGGGTATCTGAGGAATTTGCTGCCCCAAAAAAAATGTTAAGGCCACTACCACCTTACCAGTGCTAATTGGACCTCAATCATAAAAACAGAGTACTGTCGACGTAAGACAGCTTCGTTCGAAATCGAAATACCTAAACGTTAACATATACCAACGAATAGCGGAGACCGAGACTTAGAAAACAACCGACTGAACAATCCATTAAGAAGAGC
Organism: Brevimyrus niger; assembly: GCA_015164015.2. NCBI lineage: Eukaryota > Metazoa > Chordata > Actinopteri > Osteoglossiformes > Mormyridae > Brevimyrus > Brevimyrus niger. The sequence continues at coordinate 1,955,197 of JAABNY020000108.1, read as the reverse complement.
GTAACAGTACATGATAAAGCTGACGTTAAGACCTTTCCCCTTTTCCCTGCGATCTCTCTAGGGACAACCGTAAACAGGTGGGAAAAAAAACAGCCCAGTCGACTTCGCTCTCTGAAACAAAACAAACGACATACGATGGGTTCAGTATAACCGTAATCTGCGATGGACACCCGTGTTTACTTTGCCGCTGGGGAAACCCTGTGCTATAAAGGAGCAGCCCTCTCTTCTGCGTGTATTCGTAGACGTGCCCCCTACGCTTCCCAGGTCTGAGCCCCAGGTGTCCTGCTTCGCTCCCCCCTCCCCGCTTTGGCACCCTGAGTCAAAAATACAAAAGGGAGGCAAACGCATCTCTAAGCTATTAGAACCGTACATGAAGTTGCTCTATGTCATATATGCATATAGTGAAGCTGAAACATCCTCACATCCAAATATGTGTACAGTACGCGTGAGAGTGTGTGTTTGGTAGGTGGCAAAAGTACTTAGTCATGATCCCGAGGTAACGTCTGTATATGTTATGGAAGTTGGAAGAACACTATCCTGACCAAATTAACAATAAAAAAAGATAAATAGCCTATATATCAAATAACTTTTAAATAAACCGCGTTCGTACAAAATTTACGTTGCTCCAGGAAACTTGGTCAAAGAATACTGACTATAACATCTTATTTGTTCTTTTTGATAACGTTTTTTTTTTTGCCTTGCATTGAAAAGCCCTGTGTCTTTCTCAAGTTCTGCGACACATTAAACCAACATTCACTGTTAAACAGAACAGTAAGTCTTTATACAAGTCTACCTGACTACCAGTATTAGAAAAAATAGCATGCTTCAGGTGATGTACAGTCACCAAGTTATCTATGTAACCCATGCAAGTGTAATAAGACGTTCTCAATTTACCACAGCGGTGCAATAGTTCACATCCTATACCCCTACCGGATTGATGAATGCAAGGCAAATATCAGTTGAATTAGCAGGCAATTTCAACAGGAAAATTAGGTCTCCAGAATGTGACGGCACCCTGGAAAAGTTCATAATGTGGGCTTACAAAAGGGGAAAATGAAATCATCGCTGGAAAGCTGAGACACATAACCAAAACCTTTAAAAAGGCCCGTGGAAAAGAATTTAGAATTGTCATTTTCCCCGTCTTGCTATAATAATATGACAATTATTAAACGTCTTAATTTTCAAACTACAACAACACTTTTTAAAAAATAGGCCAGGTTGTCCTTATTTTACCACTTTGCATGCTTTCTGAAATTTTGTCTGCCGCTGACAGGATTTGGATAGGCACTTTCTATGTTAACACTCTAGAGAAAACTCCGGTTTACGTCTGGTTTACAAGTCTGTGCCACTGAAACAGACAAACAAACAAAAAACAAAAAAAGAAAACATCATAGTTATGCACATAATCACAACATAAGAACAACAGTGCACAGACATATCTGGAAGCAGAGTCGAAAACAATAGCAACAAACTGGAAAGTTTTTTGCCATGCATTGTCAACTGATAAAACTGGTTTAAATGGTATACCGACGCTGCCTGAATTCTGCTCACTGTTAGTCCTTTTCCACAAATTCGGCAGATTAACATTACTCCCCCAAAAAACGTGGGCAACGCTTCGCGACAGTGCTTCTCGATTTAAGTAATTATTTAATCACAGTTTCTCAAATGGACTGCCCAACCAGATGCCAATTTGAAACACCTTTCTGCAAACTTCTAGCAAACCGATCTCTGCCCTGGACGTCCTTGTGTAGCACCGCGGAGTATTGAGACGTCCCTCTTTCATACAGTACAGTACAGGAGTCTGCTCACTGGGGCACCTGTTAGAGAGCACACTTGTCGCTCGGGTTGCTTTTTTTCCACGAGGTTTGGGACCCACATATCGGTAGCAGCCTTAGTCAGATGAAAGCTCCAGCCAGCAAAGATCACTAGTCTTCCCCAAGGAAAATCCTGCAAGAACAGTCCATCGCCTCCCGTAATACTGCTAATGCATGGCACGACGTGCGTCTTCTCTCATTACGGCTGTACGGTAAAGCGTAAGGCTGTTGCCAGCCTCTGCCTGAATTAAACGCTACTAGTGAGAAGTGCTGGAGATTTCACGGACCTCACCCGCTATTTACAATTCCTGCCGCCCAGAAACACAAGCAGATACAATTCCTCCTCATTTACGTTTCTTTTGCCCGTATGACAACAGACAAGGCTGTTTTCAAGACATACACTCTAGTTTTGATTCATCTTTTTAAATGTACGCCTTGTTGTGTACTCTGAAAACGTTTTGAAAATCCACGTGTATGATGAAAAATCTAACCAGTTTCTGGACACCAGTGACACGAAATGAGCAACACAACATAGAAAAAACTGTTATTGATGAGATTTTTTTTTCTCCTTTTCCACTGTGTGTAGATCCTTCTGTACTCACTGGTCAAGTGAATTTTTATGGTATTTAATGCTAAGCTATTTTGTCATATGATTATCTGCTCTGCAAAGATTATAACTTAATTCTCTTGTTAAGCAATATAGCATTCACATTACTTGGCACCATTGGCAAAAAAGATAAAATTCTTGGTAGCCCAGAACAAAAAGAAAAAAAGGAAAAAAAACATAACCTCTTTTTTTTTGTCTTAAGTTAATTTTGCCTTTTCCCTAACTCTAAATACTTTTTAAAACTTTTGCAGTAAGGTCATGCTTTAGCAAAATGTTCTTTTTAAGAACATTTAAAATAAAATAAAATACTCTTATAGTGAAATAGTTTGAATCATTTTACAGACCATAGCCACTAATGCTTTTTATCTTTTTTTTTGTTTGTCTGTTCATGTTTTAAATTTTCATGCACATAGCTCGTTTTATCCCATATGTACACTATATACAAACAATACAACCATACAACCATACTTCTTGAGCATTCAAACAAAACTATACAAATATTATGTTTTTGTCCCTTACCGTGTTATTGTCACCTTTTATGAATAAAATAATATATATTTTTTTTTAAATACAATCCCCTTCAGATAAACATTTTTTTTCTCCATGTACCTTCAACCTTCATTATATACAGAAACTGCTCAATAGTCAAAAATACGGATTTTTCTACCCCCAATAAAGGGACTTCAAAGGATCCCTAAGAAGTCAAGGCAATGTATGTGATCTTCACCTCAAAAGCCTTTTACAGCTTCTGAAGTTCGTTTAAAACAGAACAACACAATAACCTTCACAACTGTAACGAGTCAAAATGCAATGAGGATAAAAGGAATAATAAATAATTAAAAAGCAACTTAAAGTGAATGAAACAGTGGGTGACATGTTTACATTAAACATAGGAAATGATTTGGGGTTGGGGGGGGAAGTGCTGGGTACGCCGCTGACATCATCACTACATTGAGTGGAGGAAAAATAAATACAAAAATAAATAACATATATAAATAAAACGGTACATTTTTTTGTTCTGAATTCAAGCATGAAGCCAGGGAATAATCTAAGTAGGCATTTTTTGCCAGGATGCATGCATTTCGTTTCATTTTTAAAATAAAACAGCCACAAGACTTGCAGGAGACAAGCAAACTGAAAAAAGAAACACAAAACTAAATCCCAGCTAAAATAAAAGACCGTAAGTATATCAAACTTGTTCCTTGGATTTGATTCACCACTAACATACATTAGCCCTCAACTAAGATAACAAAATAAAGGATATGCTTTAACTCTGCTAATTTTCTGGCCACACCTTTCTTACATTCATGTGTGGTTCCATCACATTTGATTGGTTGACAAGGCAGACAGAGCAAAATAAATTACGGAGGAAAAAAAGCATTTCTGACCATAATGGATTGATCAGGCTGTGAATAGGAGTTTGCGTGCAAAAGGGTCAACGTGTTATCAACAATTTTTGGTTCATGTGTTTTTTTTTGTCTCCAAATGGGTTAGTCTCTTTTTTAAAAAAATAAATAATGAGATATTTAAAAGAAGGTCCCCACATGTGTATGACGCGTTTGCATTTTGAATTTCCGTTTCGTTATCCGCTGAAGGACAAAGATGACAGTCTTGTCCCGTTGTTTTTTTTTTCACCCTCATGCCGAAATGAAAAATCAATCCATGAAAAAGTGCAAAAAATGCCAGAAAGCGAATGTCCTCCCTCCGTTTGCCCCTGTAGTTTTTAATCCTTCAGGACTCGCAGCTTCCCCCTTACAGAAACACAAACGGAAAAACTGAATGCAGAAAAGAAAGAAACGGCTGTAGCGTGTGTAGTAGCAGGAGTAGAATCCACTGTAGGACGCCTGCTGTAGTAGTAATAATTGCAGTGCTTTCACTGTATTTTTGAATTTTTTTGTCCACTTGTAAAATGTTTGGTACAAACAGAAAAAAAGAGTCTGGAGAGTGATGTCACATCTTCAAGGGACTCCTCTGGACACTTTCATGTTCCCTGGCCTTTCTCAATTCTTTCGCTCTGAAAAACAGAAGACAGCAGATCTGAAACAGATCTAGAGCAGGGGTTGGGGATTGGCCACCAGGTGTGTGTGTGTGTGTGTGTGTGTTTCTTTGTAATTATTACATTGTGGGCAGTAGATATTCCCACAATGTGATAAAAACCTGTAACATCTGACCTTGAGGGACGGTAAGTTTTGGTCCTTACAAGAGGAAGCTTGATTTTCTATTTAAAAAATAAATAAATCGATGTTTGTGAATGCAGTCCATCCATCCATCCATTTTCCAAACCACTTATCCTACTGGGTCGCGGGGGGTCCGGAGCCTATCCCGGAAGCAACG
>JAABNY020000108.1:1927914-1943743 GCA_015164015.2 Brevimyrus niger | reverse complement strand
GGAGGACCCGGGGCTCGAACCTGCAACCCTCCAGTTGCCGAACGATAGCCCTACCTCCTGCGCCACCATCTTCCCCCTAATACTCAGCAAAGCTGAAGGGACTGCATTTGTGCATGCATTCAGGGAGAATATGTAGAATGCTGACTACATGTAAAGGTTACATGACACCACGGGGCATTTACTGTTATTTGTCTTCTTCTCCAGTTAGTGTTTTCTAAGAATGAGCCCGCAGTGGAATTTCGTCAATTGCATAATAAAACTAGTGAGACTGATCCAAGGTTAAATCTGACTACCCCTCCCTATAATGAAAGTAGCTTTTCCCCACACACTGTGCAATCCATAAGTGGAAAGTTCAGGTCCAGAAAGTACAAATCCAGACCAAGATTTTGTTTCAACCAACCAGCTCTGTGAATGTGACACTTTCTACTCAACTGGTCGGTTGAAACAAAATCTCAGTCTGGATTATTACCTTCTGGACCTGAACTTCCCACCTCAGGTGTGACCTCACAGCCTGTTAGCCGGTCCGCACATACCTTGTACTTTCGGAAGGCGGTCTGCACCAGTCGGGCGGCTTCGTACAGCTCCCGCTGCTCGGGGTCGGACAGGGTCAGCTGCGCCAGGTCCCGCTCTGCCTTGCTATTGGAGGCACCCAGGAAGTCACCCCAGTCAGCCGGGGAGAGCAGACTGGGGCTGTCGAAGGGCCCCTCCCCGAGGGGGGAGCTGCCAGGGCTGAGGCTGGGGTTGGAAGAGGGAGTCAGGGGCTCACTGTACAAGGACCTGATACGGGGAAGGCGGGGGCGCTGTCAGTTTTAATAATCTCCACCTCATAGCTGACACTTCATCTAAAGCAACTTTTAATATTCAAACAACTGGATATATTGCTATAGTGATCTAGGGTAAATACTCTAAGGTACTAGAGCAGTGCCCTCCCGGGATGTGCTGAAGCTGTGTATGTTGTTCCCAGCAAGCACAAGGAGAGTAAAGCTGCTCAGGAATATATATGACATTCTGAGTATAAATCTCTGTTCTGACCTGGAACTATGTGCCCCCAACTGTTCCGACGGGGATCTAAGTACCACGGACTGTTCCGACAGGGTTGTAAGTGCCACCGACTGACATGATGGGGTTCTAAGTGCCACAGACTCTTCTGACTATTATGACCTGTTCCGACATGGTACTAAGTGCACCCAAAATGTGCTGGCTTGGTACTAAGTGCCCCCGACTTTGATCCCATATGCATGAAACCCACCAGTACCGCTGGTAATCTCATCTCGAGTTGTCCTTTACCCTTCAAATCTCAACCAGGAGAGCTTCATACCCATCTACTTTTTACACCTACTCATACAGTACAGAGTACAGTGAGCAATAGAAATAGACAAGTATAGTCAGCCTTTGCAGTTGACTGTCCACGTCTTAGAACAGTTGCTGAAGTCCACCTTATTGATGACGTTAAGAAATTCACAAACTGCAGTCAATGAGTCTGACTCTGTTTTTGGTGAAACTCAATGGCTGATTAAGCACTCAGAGGCAATACATCAGTCCATGTACTATGGCTACTGTCCATGTACACTAATTACTGCAACAAGCTTTGTTAATAATCTGTGCACTAAGGTCATCTGTAATTGCCAGGGCTCTGGTGGCTTGGGGGCCACTTACCGCAGGTGTATTATACTGGACAGGTGCTCCATGTCGCCCAGGTAACTGGCCAGCCAGCTCATGGTGGTGCTGATGCCCGTACTATCCATGGGCACAGTCTCCATGGCGACAAAATTCTCCCGCTTGATGCGTTCAGGTGTGGCCTCGATGATGTGTTCCGCCAGGGTCATCATGTTCACCTGAGGGGTGGGCGCACACAAAGGCATGTGGTTATGTAGACGGAACCTGCACTCTCCCTGTATATTCTTCATTGAATCATTTAGCTGACATTTTTATCCAAAGTCACTGCCCCCCTTTTCACTGCAGCCAAGCAGATAAATACCTGACTCAACAGTGCAACAGCAGTGACCTTCAGATTACAGGTCTGTGCCCTTAATCATTATACCACCCCCACATCCTGGCGCATTTTGCTCTGTGGTCTGTGTATCTCCATGGTCAGAGTCTACAGTGATGGGCAGGGGTGCTGTGGGGTGGGGGGGAGTCAGGACGACTCCAAGGGCCCCAGAGTGACAGAGGCCCTAAAATATTTGGAAAATAAGTGGACTGGTCTGGACTGTGGATAATATGCTTTCATGAGCCCAAAATCTTTAGCAATGCCCCCAGTGATGGGAATCCTGATAACTGGGAGTGTACTACACCACCCATTCTAAAGGTCAGACCATGTTTCAAATGCTTGTAATTTGTACATGAAGGAACGTGATTTGGAGCGTAAGTTGGAGAGCAAATTTCAGAAACTTGCTCAGGTTTCTGAGAAAATTTCTGTGGACTTGAATTAGTTTTGAAAACATAACCAAAGTTCTTTAATGATTACATGAGAACTGAGACATTTTTTGTTCCCAATGCTATAACATATGAGGAGGAAGCCTGACTTAAGGTCATCTGCGGTCTCATCTCAGAAACAAGAAAAAAGCACTGTGTGGATTTTGGAAATTTGATGGTTCTTTTTGGAGTGTTTATAAACAGAACTGCAACCAATGGAAGAGAGCAAGTCAATTAGCACACATCCCTGCGTTGGATATTTATTATTTAATAAGTAGTAGAATGTTATACAGTGCTAACCTGATTGAGACTAATTTTTACTAAAAATGTGAATATTCTCCCTACACATCGTGTAAAGAACGCTTATTTTGGTCATATCCCAACTGTCCTCTCCTGTTTAGCAGTGACACGTCTCTTGCCGCAGGACGACCAAAGTCAAAGACAAACTAAAGAACCACGAGATCTGATTGGTCGCCACACTCCACTGCCCCACCCTCTCGCCCACCTGCAGGTCATCCATGTGCGTCATGCAGCTCTGGTTCTCCAAGTCATCTCGGTAGGAGAGCAGCTCTGGTTCAGCCATCTCCCGCTCTGACATCACCAGGGCGCTGGCGGCCTCCCGCTGACGCAGCCTGCTGGCCAGCTTGTCCTTTCCCGGGCCTCCTCCACCTCCTCCACCCTTCCTCCCCGGTGCCACACCGAGGTACACCTCCCTGGAGCTCCACCTGTTGCCCAGGCCCTGGAAGACCCCTTGCTTGGCCTGGGACGCCCCTCCTCCACCCTCCAGACCGCCGTCTGGGCCCAGGCTCTGAGGGAGCGCGCTCTTCAAGCTGCTGGGTAGCTTATGGAGCCGCTGCTGCTCCAGGCCCAGAGCCGTGGGCTGGCCCTTGTCGGAGCGCGCCTGGGAGGGCTCGGGGTTGGGCTTGTGTTTCTTGGCAAGGGGAACGTCTCGCGGGCACTCGCCGCCGTGGTAGCTGGACGACTCTGACCTGGGTCTTCTCAAGTCTGGCAGAGGAGTCAAAAGGAGTCAATACAGGGTTTTACGATTTTTCGCTCAAACAGCTTCGGTTACTTTGGCCTGCAGGTAACACATTCCAACAAATCAATGTCTATTGAATAGGTGCCCTCACCTGGGTTGAGGGGTGTGGCCTGAGCTGTGGAGACTCCGCCTTTATGCCCCGTCGGTGCCACCCCTGGTTCACTGTTCCAGGCAACCATCCACCCATCATGGGCAGAAGGGTCTGGGGTGGGAGAGAAGGAGACGCGAGGGGTGGAGGGTGGGGATGTGGGTGGAGGCTGCTCTTCCCTCTGCAACTGCTCCAGGCGGTCAGCCAGCTTGGTATGGCCGCGGGATCGAGCAATAGCCAGGGGCAGGCGGCCCAGCGAGTCCGGGATGGCGAGTGCCCGTCGGTCCCACTTGTACAGCACCACTGCTGCCTCTAGGTGGCCCAGTGCACATGCCCACATCTAAGTGGGGTCCAGGGAATGTGGGCAAGGGACGGGGCCAATGGGAAATGGGCAGATGGACAAAATCACCATATGACATCACAGCTATCCAAAAACTTACAGGTTACAAATATTCTCTATACTTCTCATAACAATTTTTCATTAATTTAATTGATAAATTAAAGACAGGAGGCAGAGCTACCTTCATTGCGTAATTCTTTAAAATTACACTTTGTTGATACAAGAATTCTTACAGTAGGCCATGACAGACGTAATCTCATCATCTCAGTTCCTTTGTTGTATAAAATCATGAAGGACCCAAGAAGTGCTTGTCCCCGAGCCAGTTTTTCTTACCAGGGGGGTGCAGGAGAAGTGATCCACATTGAGAGGGTCCACCTCCAGCTCCAGGTCAATGCTATCTGCATGCTTGGTCCTGACAGAGCAGGGATGACACTCTCAGACTGGGTTTTTGTTAGCGAAAGCCTAGACCTATCATCCTGAGTCCAAAGCCATCAAATGCTGTATAACGCCAAATAAAGTCCTCAGACATTTAACTGAAATACTCAACTTCCCAAGCACTGGAAGAACAGGAAGGCCAGTGAGGGAGTCTTTTTTTGTTATCTACTTCCTTTCTAACCTATTGCTAAGTGTAATGCACACATACATTTTTGTAGGGGGTGGGGTTGATGCTGTCTCTGTTGTGCTTGGTCCAGCTGTGAATTTTCACAGAGACGATTTAACCAGGAAAGTCAAGATGAAAGCATCAAATTAAATCAAGGCGTCCAATGGAGACCAAAAGGTTTCAGGTTTCACATTCACCAGACGGGCAATGTGTTTCTAAACATCTGTCCCTATTTACAGTTGGATGCTGGAATAATTAATCATGGTACAGGAGCAAGGAATGATTGCATTAAAATGAAAAAAGCACCCTGCAACCACGTCAAGACAAAAGCAGCTGTAAGACTGACGGATGAATGAAGAATATTTTCGAGGTGCCGTCCTCACATATTCCGCGCCATATGCCAAGTAAATCTGAAGCTGCTCCCTGATATTTACATTTAGCTGCTTGATTGACAGTTACAAATGAATATATCCTGGTGTTTTCCTGGAGCAACCTAGTGAAATACCTTACTCAGGGGATAACAGTAGATCCCAGGTGGGATCGGTTAGTGGGGCTGATTCTCGGATGCCTCCGCACGTTACGGCATAATGCTGAATGAATGCTGCTGGCTGCAGGGGCCGTGGGCTCTTGGCTCACCTCCACTTGATAAGAGTCTGAATGAGGGTGGCGTAGCCCTGCCCGGCTGCCAGGTGCAGCAGCGTCATGCCGCGGAACGTCTTGGAGTGGATCAGGTGCTTGGACTTCGCCCAGCAGGTCCGGTTCATCATCTTCTCGCACACCACTACCACCCGGCTCTCAAAGGAGCTGCCGGCGGGGCCCTGAGCCTGTACGCACGCACACACGTGCAGAGAAGCGCACGCACACGGAGTCACGTGCATGTACACGCGTGTAAAGAGAGAGATACACAGAAGCGCAAGGTCAATACAATCCCATGCTGAGCAGCGGAGGACATTTCCGCCAAAGTGTGAGAACCTCACTTCTTGCCTCATGACCCATGTGATGTCATAGCATTTTTTTGTGATGACATCACGACTGGCCCAAATGTCAATGGCCCCCTAAACCGTAAGCGGCCAGTGCCAAGCAGAGGTAAACCACACCAGGCACAGGCTTTGCACCGTCCCTCGTTACACAAGCCGTCTGGCACATTACCTGCGACTGGCTGCTGCTGCTGCCTCCGCTGCTTCCATTGCCACCTCCGCCTCCGCCGTCACCTGCCCCTCCCCCAGGCCCGGAGGCTCCGCCGCCGCCCTGCTGGTGGTGGCCGGCCATCTCGGCCATCCTCCGCTCCATCTGCTCCAGTCGCTCCAGAATGGACATCCTGAATTGGTTGTCTGAAAGGCAGGGAGACGAAGGCCTGTGTCACTGAACCCTTCACCCACCTTGGAGGAAGTGACCTACCCTAAAACTCAGGACTAGTATCCCATACCTGGCCACCCCCTGCATTCTATTACACACTATTGTTAATATTCCACTTTTTCCACACTTTAACAGTACTATGCTACCTCTGTGGCTCTTTGCATATTCTTCACTGATGCACCAACGATTTATTGCTTATTTAATGTCCCCCTTATATTACATGTCACACATAGATGTCTTTTGTCTTGCATTGTATTGTCTCCTATTGTGCTGTTGTTGGTCCTATTGTCCTCCCCATGCACCGGTTCCCTTAACAATAAAACTCGAAACTTGACCCCCTGATCATCACATTTTAGTAACACTACAATAAATGTCATGAGACACATGATAACTTGTGTAAGCAGGAACAGGATGTGACATAGCAACAGCAGTATTGTCATGGCGACGACACATTAATGTTTGTTAATAACTGTGAATGGACTCCTACTGGGATCAGGGGTGAACATGACACCGTTTGTGTTTACTTATCGGTGTCCAAGGGTATCAGAGACAAATAGGTGTCTATGAATTACTTATGCTTTTAAATTATTAGGGGGTTACTAAATGCGAGAGAAAGATCTACCAACCACGCAGATACACACACACAAACACACAAATACACATACACAGACACGCACATAGACACACACACATACACAGACATACCCAGACATACACACACACACACACACACACACACAGATACACACACACAGATACACACACAAACAGACACACATAGACACACACAGATAGACAAAGACACATAGAGACAGTTGACATATTCATATCTTTGTGGGAACTGTCCATTCATTATGATAACAAAATAAAAAATTAGTTTTTTACTGCATTCACAATTTTTTATGAAATTAAGGTTATTCATGTGGAGACTGAAAAAATGTGCCCACGAGGTAGAAAGTTGCAGGTTTTTAATGACATTGTGGGGACATCTGGTCCCCATAATGTAATAACTACAAAAACACAGACACACACACACCTACACATGAACACATGCTTAGGCAGAACCAATACAAACCCATATGAATTCTGAAATTACTAGAGCATTTTCCTACAGTCCAGGAATGTGTAGGTAGATGTGTTATAGATGGAATATGAAGCATGAAACTGAAAGAATATTTGGTTATTATTATATAGTCCTCTTATTAATGTTTAACTAATCAGTCTAAATCAGTCTTAATAGTTCAGTAGTTCAGTAATTTAAATGGTTTAATTCATATCCTTAATGAATTAATAAAGTGCATATTTTTTTTAAATGATTGAGAATATAAAGTGTACACAATGTACCCATATGAGTGCGCACAGTTACCAAATCTGTTATTATCTGCTCTGGCTACCTATGATATTACGCCTTTTGTAAGACAGTTTTCTAAATGCACCGGTGCAATGTGAAGGGTTACGGAACTTTGCTGCGGGCCTCGGGATTAATGACTTCCTCAAATCAAAGTGCATAAAGCTGGTAGCTGTCACTGCGCATACGATGTGTCATTACAGCCTAACAGCTGCGTGTCACACATGGTCCCCCAAGTAACAGTTCGTCGGCTCATTATCTGTCACTCAGTGCCGCTCACACGATCCCGAGCCCCGGGGGTCTCCCAGCGCTGCCGTCCAGGCACAGAAGAACTTCCCTGCTGACCTACTTTGACCTGATGGTATCTATAACTAGACACAGGCGTGCCAAGTGCAGACCCACTTCCTCTCTTGGCTCATCTCCTGAGGAGTGGGTTAAGCAAGCTGCTGTGACGGCCAGCGGGATTGGTGGCCAGGAGAGGGGGGGCAGGATCGGGGAGGGCATATCTCTGACCCCGTGTCCCACATGCACCCACTGCCTCAGCAGCTATGTGGAGGGTGAACCGGCTCAGATATTCCTCCCCCTACTGCCCCACTGAATACCGGGGCCACCGCAGTGACACGCAAGAGCGAGTCGTCACACTGCCGTTGACTGCTGACGCACTCTCCGTGGCGGTAACTAAGCAACAGGGGTACACATGCATGCATGCGCGCACTCAGTCGTGTGTGTCTCTGAGCACCTTGATGAATGTAAAATGGCAGGCGGAAGGACGAACATAAAGCCAGAAAGGAAATGGGGGGAAGGTCAAGGGTGCCCTTAATTCTACTTTTATCCTGTATGGCACTTATTAGACAGGGCCTCATATTTTTGAAGGCATGTGAAGCAAAAGAAAAAAAAATAAACAAAACTGGGGTTGTGAGAGACTGCGGCTTCCTGTCTGCTCAGATTAACTACCGTTTAAAACGGCGCTCTGCTGTTGACCTGCTCGGAGGCCACAGGGCCACGGTCAGCCCTAAATCAGTCTGTCTGCCTGCCAGGAAATATCTCACGTCCAGGTGGCCTCTGGCAACGCTTGTATTTTTAATTACCAACAGGGAGAATACAAAATTGGCCAGGATGGTGGATTTTTAATGGCCCTTATCCGTCTGAGCTCAGTGGGGTGTGCCAGGCGGCTGGTGATTGGCTGGAGAGTGGCCCCGCCTCTCCGGGAAACCGCTCCATGCAGGACCGGGAGACATGTGCTGTAGTGTCCAAGGAACCTGACTCCTGGTTACAAGTTAAACCGGTTCAAATGCCGAGGCGGACATCGCTTTAATGCGCCTATGTTACATGCAGCCAGCTGTCGGCAAAGTTGAATCCTAAGCTAGCAAAATGAGTATAAAGTCATGTATGTGAGGTCTGGATACATTTATAAGAGCAGCCATGGTGGAGGCAGACCCGGGCTGCTGGGCAGCGGTGTCACTGTAAGCCACAGCACTGCAGTGCGCTGCGGTGCTGGTGATGTCATCGCCACCTGCTGCCTCTCACTCAGCTCGCTCCTACGAGCGCTGCGGAGAGAGAGTGCGACTGAGGGAAGGGAGGAGGGCGGGTGAGCGAAGTGGAAAGGAAAGCCTCAAGTGACCGGCCCTGCTGTCATGCCCCGGTGTACCTGCAAGCCAGCCCCCGCCCCATTCACATGCTTCACCCCAACAGCCAATAGCAGCACCCGCTTTCAGAGTTCCGGCTGCTACCATTCACACATCTATTCACTCTACAGTTATGTCATATTCAGCGCTCTGTTTAGCCTGGTCTGATACCAGCAAGGTTGCTGGTGTGTCCTGTTTAGAGTCTCATTCTGGGCCCAATTATGACTGTTCAGAGATCTGTTTTGTCCCCAAAGGCACCATAAAGGGGGGGAGGGGGGATTAGGATAATTCCAAGAGTCATTCAGAGTTCTGTTTAATTTCAGTCATACCTCTGAGCTGTCCCTTTGTGAGTCCTAATAAGCCTTATTCAGGGTCCTGTTCAGTCCCATTGTAAGTGCTGATCACAGTTTCTCCCTTGGAGTCAGTTTTTAGAGTAAGGCGTAGGTTTTTCGAACATCATTTGAATCACGAACAGTGAAACGCACATAATATAAAAGTGAGGGATTGGTAATTTAATTCCTGGTCAGCCACCATGTGTGCTAGATGTTATTACTAATAAGGCCTTCATTAATTGGCTATTTCACTTCATTAGTTGACTAAGCCTGCCGAATGAAGGATGTGATTATTACATTAAACTGATTTTCTGTTAATACATAAAAGTCTGGACCAGTGAAACAAAATAAAGTAAATATAACTCAGAAAATATCACTTTGTCAACAATGCAGGGATAATTTAATGTGCTCTACTGACATTAATCTCTCTAAACACAAAGTTTCAGCCACATTTCTATTGTAAATAACTCAGATACTAGACTAAAAATGGACTAAGTGAACACGCTGGCTGCACACCATCAGGGTTGTCGGTTGAATACTCGCACTCAACCTGTGATCCTGCGGCTGCTCCAGCTGCTTCCTGCTGCACCACAAACATGGTATTAAAGAGCTGCTGTGTATGTGCCCTGTGATGGACTGGCACTCCTGCATGGCCTGGGTCGGTCTCCACACCCATCGTGAGCCTGTCCTGCTTCAACTATTTTCATTTACTCATTTATCTGACACTTATATCCAAAGCAATTTACAGAAGACAGAAATGTAACAATTCATGTGTGCTCCCTGGCACAAATACAAATAATAACAGCGTTTAAATTGAAATAGATTAACACTGAAATTAATTTAATCAAGACATTACCTGACTAGTCAAAAAAACATTACTGGAGTGCAACTGAAATATAACAATGTCCTCTACGACAGTACAATGGCGGGGCCCCAGTGGCATAGGGTATGTATGCACTAATTCGGGTTTGTTTAGTGATGCAAAAAAATATCTTCAGATTTAGCCTTCTGTCCGGACTACTACGGATTTTTTGCCAGAAGCGGAGAAAACTTTCAGAGCTGTCCGACAGACTTTCTGTAAACGCATTAGTGCGGTTGCTCGTAAACGTATTTTTTGTGTGTGTAAAACTTCATAATTTAGTGCCTATTGGTTCGTACTTAGCTTGTGACCCTTTCCTGATTCGCTCTCTTTCGATGTCTCTTTTCTCGATTGGTTATTCTTCAACGAAGAATGCTTTTCCTTTATATTCACAGAAATAGCCACTTGTGAACGTAGAGAATATGCAAGACTTTCACTAAATCTTGTTTTGTGTACATTGTATGCTGTTTATAAGAATTGTAAAGCTCAAAACGAGGCTGTACCTGAGCCAAATATAAGTGCAACTCTATCTTACGATAAAGACATTCAGCCGTCAAATATTAGAGTTCACTGAACCTGAGAAAGGAGAGACATGTAGTGACTAAATATTTGGTTCCCTGTGTTGTTGCAGTGATTTACATTTAGCAGGCGCACTTTTCCAAAGTGACTTAGAACCAGTGCTTAGTAGTCCATGACTGTTCTTCAATTTATAAGCTAGATCTAAGATCAACAGCTGACATCAAGATCAGATTACTGCTAAGAACGTTTTATGAAAAAGTTGTTAGGAAAAAGTGCACAGTGATGGTTCCTTTTATATGCATCTTTGTGCTCACGACGCTACAGTACTGTGATATTTCGCTTTTGTTAACTAATGTACGTGCCTTTACTTTAAACCCATAGTTGTGTGCGAGATTAATCAACAGTCAAGTGTTTATAAAAACTGAACTTTATTACTAATCAAAGTCAAAAGTAAATTATTTCAATTATATACTTCACCACATTTAGAATTATAAAACATTTTGGTTGGACAAAAATGTGCAAATGACATGTGCTTGAGCTACAACAAAGAAAACGGAAATTGCGCCACTTCTAAAAATCCATTATAAAAAAGTTTTTTTTTTTGTGAACGCAGATGTTTTTTTAAGGTTTTATTCGACGTTTGTGCTAACGTTTGTGATGTTTTCTATCGGAAACCCCCGTAAATTTTAAGGCATTAGTGCGGATTTAGCCTCAGGGACCTTGGTCGTTAAGTCATTAAGAGGTAATTAAGCGTGTGAAGAAGGGGGAGGGGGTGTTGGTGAGAGTTATAGTAGTCAGCCAGTTGTTAACTGGTGTATTTATTTTTACACACTCCACCACCACGACCAAAAAATGGTATCGAAACCCGTTTGTGGCTCACGACTCACCAGTTGCTCTACGACTGAGTGTAAAACAAACAGTATATAAACCGCATGACAATTACGTAAAAGAATCACTTGAAGAAGCACCGCCTTTGTGAGAGCCTGCATCTGTCTGCCTAAACAGAGATTCTGCGTCGTCCAGAGAGACAGCTGAATCCTTGTCACTTCCATCTGTTTCCCCTCCTGGGAAAGGACCAAGATGCAACAGGCGTATGTTCAAACGCGCCGCGCTGCGCTAAATGCTTTCGATGCTGTGCCGATTTCTTGCTAATTGCTCTCGGCGGGCCGCTGTGTTAAATATTCTTCTAAAAAGACGCTCTAAGTCCGTCGCTCCCCGTAGCTGTTGATCCATCGTTATCCAAGCAGCCGGTCTTGGCTGCTTGGTTAAGCGGAGCTGCCCTGTCTCTTGTGCCACAGCCAACTAATTATCTGTCGAATCAACAGCAGCTCAAGTCAACAAAGTGTATGTTTAGGCCATAAACTGCACTCATGCATGGCTGGCATGACTGCAGTAGAGCAATCAGCAATGACTCTTCACATAGGCTGGGGCTGACTGACCTTCCTCATCATTCATTTCTGCAGGCAATCAGAGCAGATGGAGAAATTTGAACTCTGAATTTCCCTTGGCACTTGAACTTGAAAACGGGACAGTTCAGGCCAAAGAATCACTAACATCCATCACCGAGTAACACATTGAAGTCAGTAGCCAGATCTGTTCAGGCCAAAGACTTTATCTTTGTTCACTTACATTTAACCCAGACTACCGTAAATACCACAAGTTATCGGGCTAAGCAAAAAATACCATGCCCTTGGTTATTTTCCGGGTTCTGATTGGCAGAGCTATAGACCAATAAAGAGCTGAGACTCTCCTTCCTAGTTCTGGATAAAGGGCAGCATGTAGCAGCTTCACTGAGGGCAAAATGACAGTGTGACCCAGCTGCGGAATAGGACTCCTCCCACAAAAATGCTTATATCTTGCAAATGGAATAGCACTGAAAAAAAGAATATTCCTGAGATTCCACACAATCCAGTGATCCCCGACTGGGAAAGTCCTAAATGACCCCAAGTAATGACCCCATCCCTGCGGAACTAAATTGCTAAACAAGATAGAATTTCAGCTCTCCGTTTCTAAGGGTTTCAGAGAACAAAACCAAACCGAAGCTAAATTCAGAAAAAATTAGGACACCCCGTTAAATATATAGTCCTTTATTAGAAATATCAACATATTGGTATTAAATATTCTTCCAAATGAAATCTGTAGATAAAAGTGATGCAATTCCACCACCTATGCAAAAACAAATTCACTTATTTAACAAATTAACTGAGATGCCTATTCCTGCTGAAGAAAAAGTTGACACCATATGCCCAAATAGATAGTATTTCCCCTTTTTACTGAAATAATCTCAATGAGACGTTTCCTATAACCATCTATCAATCTCTGACATCGACTAACAGAAACTTTTCCCCACTTTCCAATGCAAAATACCTCAAGCTGTGTGATGTTTGAAGGGTGTCATGTAAGCACAGTCAGCCGGCTTTGACTTGGCCATTCCAGAACTATCCATTTCTTAGTAGATTTACTGGAATGTTTTAGGTCATTTTCATGTTGCATGGTCCACCCCTGTTTTAGCTTCAACTTCTGGACAGATGGTCACCTGGACAGATTATCCTGAAGTACCCTTTGATACAATGAAGAATTCATATGAATGCTATGATGGTGAGCTGGTCAGGTCCTGCTAAACCATGACATCTCCACCCCCATGCTTCACAGTCATATGAGTGACATGAGGTTCTTTTGCTCAAAAGCTGTCTTTGGTTTACGCCAAACATGTCCTCTGTTACTGTGTCCAAATTACTCAATTTTAGATTCATCTGTCCAAAGCACATTGTTCCAAAAGTCCTGGTCTTTGTCTAGGTGGGTCTCTGGCAAACTTCAGTTTTGCTCTGATGTTTTCTTTTGACAGCAAGGGTTTCCTCCTTGCACGCCTCCCATGTAAATCAAGCTTTTGTGGTGTCTTTCTGATGGTAGATGCATGTACCTTGACATTGACTGTGGCAAGGGCAACAGTATGTCCTGTGATGACATTTTATGATTTTTGGAGACGTCTTTCAGCATCTTTTTTTGTCTGCCCTGGGGTAGAATTTGCTAGGACAGCCTGCCCTGGCCATGTTGGCAGTTGTTTTAATGTTCTCCACTTGTAAATTATTTTCTGGACTGTGGAACGACTGATTCCAAACTCTCCTGAGATCTTTTTATATACCATATGCAAGAGTGAGTCTTTGGATCTCACTATGGTGATACCACTCACGGCAACAATCAAGAGCAAACCAATCGAAATGTCTGTGGTTTAAATAAGACAGACTCCACCAAGAATCTGTGCAACGGTCTTCACCTGATGTGCGGAACCAGAATCTAATTTGAGGCATTTTAAATAGTATTGAATGTGAGGGTGTCCTAACTTTTTCCTCAGTAGAAATTGGCATCTTAGGTAATTTCTTTTGTAAATTTGTGAATTTGTTTCTTGTATTTGCACAAATGATGCACTTACATCACTTTTATCTACTGATATCATTTGAAATAAGATTTAATATTGATATATTGATATTTCTTAATAAAGAACAAAATATTTCACGGGCTGTCATTTTTTTTTACATGACTGTATATTAAAAATGAGTGGTTAGTGGTTATCATTAGGTTCCGTTATTTATTTTTTTTGTGATTTATCAGTTTAGCGTTATCAAAGTTAATTTTCCCTGTGCCCACTGCTGACAGTCAGATCTGTAATAGCATTGATGCCCAGCTCTCAGCTGTGTAACACGTTACAGCCATTTAGATCTGCAAAAGCACTGACACCTGGCTTTCAGCTGGGTAACACATCACAGTCAGATCCAGAAACAAAACACACTAATAGCACTAATATCCAACACTGCTCCCCATCACCGTGACACCGTGAATATTTAATCTAATTCTAAGGGTTTAAGTGGCAGCAGATTACACTGCTGGTCCAAATCAAAACTTCTCATACAATCCAGCTCAGCTGTTTTAAAACTGCCTGAGAGATATAAGCATATACAATATTTGAAATACATCCTTGTCCACTACTTGCGGTATCCTGTAAAGGAAGAACCAAAAATCACCAGTGGTTGGCTGATGATCCAATTTCTTTAATCACTCAGCCCATTTTTCACACTTGGAGATCTCTCACTTTTCAAAGGAAGGTGCCAGGCTGCCCATGGAGGGCTCAATTTCGGACTACGTCTGACGTGAATCGCGCCAGGTCCAGATGGCATCTTCGGAGGAGTGCTTAAAGGTCAGCGCAAGGTTTCAGCTCCACCACAACAAAACTAAACCACATATAAGTGTCCAATATGAGCAGAGTCAAATGACATCAGCTGTCACCGGCGTGCTAAAGTGAGTGAGAGATGCCAGTTTACCATGAACGCCATCATTAAAGTTTACGATTAGTTTATTTCGGCAAGTGAATTACTTTCTTTTTTTTTGTAATTCTAATGAAAATTTGGCACGTCAATGTCTGCAGGCTTTCCATGACATGTTCATCCATGTTCTGGTCCTAATTCACATCCTTTCCTAATGGGATTCTTCACAAAAACTTGGCAGAGGAGATGAAGTGGAAACATGTACTATATAGGAAAACGGTCCTACGCTCCAAAGGTTTAGAACGGCTAGTTATACATTTTCTTTTTTAGAAAGTGTCATTTTTTTTTTGACTGACTCATTTTGCTATTAGTTTCAGTTGTAGTGACCCACAGGGACACCAGCGAATGTTAAAAGTTTCATTGGCAAAGATTTCATTCTTTTGGCAAAGATGTGACTAATTAGAAAGATGCCCAATGATGCTTGTCAATCGACTTTTTGACCAGCTCTTTTAGAACTATAATTTGGGTTTCAATTTAATACTACTTGAAATTAACGTTTTACTCAAACATTCTGGTTGTCTCTAATGTGGTATATATTTTCTGTACATTAATTAAGTAATGATTCTTGTTATAAAACCAAAAAATTTGCAATATTTTTACTAAATGAAGCAAGTATCTCAAGACTTGCTCTGCATATCTCCTGCCCCATAAGCTAGGTCACATGATCATCCTACAGCTTTAGATGGTATTAAATTCCTCTTCATTGAAAATCAAATATTGCTGCAATGTAGTTCATTCATACTTTGTGGGGTGAAGAGAAATGATAAAGACTGCAGGTGGATACTGCGCTGATCAACAATCTCTCTGTGGCTCCTACAAACTGCCCCCCCCCCACAGAGCACCGCCCCCCGCCCCCCGAGCGGATGCCGACTGGTGCTGCTGTGTCTCAGGCACGGAAGAGCCCAAGGGAGGACAGTCTTCGACAGTGGAAGCCAGACCGGCTGCATTCATTTTCTAAACTGCTACATTCGAGGATTTTAGCGAATGC
>JAABNY020000108.1:1901960-1927813 GCA_015164015.2 Brevimyrus niger | reverse complement strand
CCACCCACCCACCCCCCCACCGATTCATCCAGCTTCAGCTTTTTTTGTTCATTTTCTGAAGAACATGTGGTCATTTTTTATGTATTTTCATATGTCAAATAAGCTTGATTCTTCTGATTATGTCAGAGATGCATGCAGCTACTAGATAAGAGAATGCAAAGCTGTGAGGAGAGGGGACAGAATGTCAGAAGAGAGGGGGGACAGGATGTGAGGACAGAGAGAAGGGACAGGATGTGAGGACAGAGAAGGGACAGGATGTGAGGAGAGGGACGGGACAGGATGTGAGGACAGAGAGGGAAGAAAATGAGGTGAGAACAGTGTGAGGACATAATGGGGAAAGGGGTGAGTGAGGAGATGACAAACAGGGGACAGAATCTGAGGACAGAGAAGGGACAGAGTGTAAATAGGCACTGAATGGACATGACAAATCGCCAGTGCCACCCCCTCCTCAATTCAACAGAAGTGTGTAGTGTACAGTGTCTGTTCCATGTTTTCTTTTACAACTGGGGTTTTTGGAAGTGTTTTCTAGACAGGGCAGGAAAGTCTATAATGAACTTCATGAACAAAAGACTGCTTATATGAAAAATGCACTGAAATGAGCCAAACCTCACAACAGCAAGAAGAATCACCAGTTGGCTGAACATGACACAACAGCCTGAACTAGGCAGTTACACTTTCTGTTTAATGAGACCACATGAACACTAGGCCTCTCAGCTCTGCATCTGGTTCTCCTGCCTGCTTGCTCCGACACACCATGATCTCCGTTCGAGAAAGCCATCCCTGCTAAAAATAGCATGTTAAGCACAGAGCAAATCTGTTCATTCAAAACTTCAGCGACAGCCCCCAAACTAGGAATGTGACTGATTCAGCTCCTCGATTCAGCCTGTGAGAGGGCGTCGCTTTAATTCTTGACAATACTTAAGCTGTTTTTGAGAAACTGACAGGTGGGTGGCAGTTTGGAGCCTTCCTCACCATGAGGTCAAGCCAAGAGAATACACATCAAGGAGAATACCTCACTTCAATGTCTTATGATAATTTTACACAGGTAAATGCCTAAGGAACAACAATGCAAGGCTGGTTTCAGATACAACTGAAGAGCCGAAGGAAAAATCATTTCTTTTTAACAATCTTAATACTGGGGGAAAATGATAAGCTCTCATTACATGACGTCCAGACTAGGATTAAGATTATTACTCAAAGGAGCATAACAGAGTGACTGCATTGATCTTATAAGTTTCAAAAAGCGTCAAACTAATTTTTCTTTGGCAGTTATTTTGAAAAATAATTGTAAATACAAGTACACTGTCAGAAAAAAAAGCTCAAATTTGTACCTTTGAGGGTGTAATTACCGGGGCTGTAACATCAGGGGTCTGCCAATTGTATCCTAGCTGTAGGTAAATACACCTTTTATGGTGTATTTTATTATATTTTTTATTATATATATTTATATATTATATTTTTGTACCATTGGGGGGACATTAATGTTGTTTGTAACTTTGGGAACAAAACTGTACCAGTGCTGTACCCTTTATCCTGACAGTGCAAGGATATAATACCCACATTATAAAATGTTACTCGCTGTGTATCCTCACACACAGGGAAATAAACAATTATTTGAACTAGCCTAATGGCATTTTGAGCTTTATTGAGGCTTGTTGCAATCTAGTCAACAAAATATTCAAAATTGAGACAGAAATTCACACATTAAAGGACTATTGTGTACTTAAACAACTGACTCAGAAACACAAAGAGTCAGTCTGAATGATTTAATAGGATTAAAAGAGTTCCATACTCAAAGTATCATTTTATTACTAGTGTACTTTACCAATAATTCTTGAGTAACAATAGAAAATACAGAATGTACATTTATTTCAAATTAACATTACAATGGAATTGTACTGTGTTTGCACTGGGAGGTATAGACACAGAAAGAATATCAGCAGATTAAGAGAAACCTGTGTTGACCTGACCTTATCAGAGCTAAGAAAATTGTTCATCAATCTCTATAGAACCTCTAACAATAATATGTTAAGAATCCTAAACTGGTACATATCATTATTATGTGGCATTAATGTAAATCTCAAAACAGGCCTTCATGAGAATTTTTGCCACAACTGAAATGTTGTGAAAGATGTTTTGCAAGTTAATACGAAATATATTTAAAAAGAAAACAATTCTAAAAAAAAATGCCATAACAATACAACGTTGCCCTCATACTGAGCTTTCTTAGGCAGGAGCGCTGTGAATCATTATGAAATACAGTTAGAAGCATCCTTTGTTACATTTTGGCTCTGATGTCCATCATACATATGGCCAAAATCAACATATATCAGTCATATGTGAATGAGTCTATCAAAAACATTTCTAACAATAGTATACAATGAATTGAAGATTCAAGTTTTAATAACTTCAAAAACAGCATCATTTGAGTTTGAGGCCAGCATGGTTCAAAACAAACGCTAATTGTACATCGGTTTTGTTTTATTAAAGACAATCTAGAGATTGACTTCATTAAGCTACTTAAAACGAATGACCAAATTATAGGTCTGACTTAGGGGGATTATCTGTAAGGACAGTTTGCCAGTCCTGCCACAATGGGAGGGCATGTGTAGCTTTTATCTCTGCCTAAATCTCCACTTAAGTGATGATTACATGCTAATAAAATGATGAAGTACACGTCTTATTATTCGCATGACATAAATATTACGCGGAATTATTTCCGCCTAAATACTCAAGCTATTTTAGGGGGGTGCTGACATGACCTACTTTTTCGATGATCGTGATGAGAAACACCATGCAGAAACACGGAATTATTCAAGCACTTGTAGCGAAAACTTTGATGTGATGTTAGCATTACTTTTAATACCTCCACAAAACGTATAAGTAATTTGGAAAGTTTTATTCCCTTTAATGCTTTGGTGCAGATAATCGTGTCGCTGTCCACAACCAATGGTTCTGAAATCGCAGCGATTCTTCCGGAGTTAACTTTTTAAGTTGTATGAACTATATACCAGTACTTGAATAAGAAAAAAAAAAAGAAACATGGAGACGCGTATTTTTTCGAGACACATACACAATGTACAGAATATAGCAGTCTATGGTTGTGACAATATTATGTGAGTTGTTGGGAACGAGATGTTTGTTTGTCTCGGGGTTTCGAGTCGATCAGCTGAAAGTGACTCAAAGGTGGCTGACAAAGCGGGACTGGGGAGGCGAAGACGAGACGGCAACGGCTGCAGACGACATGCGCTACGGAAACGACGGCAAACTTTGACCCGGGATGCGAGGCGCGATAAACCGGCCGCAGAATAATCACAATCAACGGAATGTATCATACGACGTGAAGGAAAGAAGTGGAATTAATAAAGAAACGTACAAATATTCATCAACCAGCTTCTGCTGCCTAAATCCTAATATAATGTTTTGCATGAGTTGTTTCAAATAATATATATTACTTGTAAACTCATAAAAATGTAGGCGTCTAAATAAGTATGATCCACAAGTGATATTAAGGAGGAATAAGTCCGCATTTTTTCCCGATTCTGCCTTCGATTCTGTCTGTGGAGTAAATTGCATCAGTCAGTGTTAGTCGATAATAGTGTTATGGGTAATAACGCCTCTTTAGAAGGACCAGGTTTGACAGCGTTATATTTCTTGGGCTCCATGTTTCATTTGCAACACCCAGGGGATTTTGACATGTCGCTATTCTACAGTACTGTGGTCGGGGATAGAGCAGCTTTTGAAAATGTAAAGTAAGTAATAAAACTCTCCGAATCAGCATGTCAAATAGACGAAAATGTAGGAAGAGTACCGATTTATAATCTTTGTATCGATCACCTATCAAACACCTGTAAAAAGAAACCATGAAATGATATTTAAAAAGTATTTTTGAAAGACTTTATGATTGTATCTATGTGCACGAATATTCACAAGCAATAGCATTGCCAGCACAACAGAAAGAACATCTCTGGACTACATAACGAATATGATCACATACTCCCAAACAAAAGGAAAGCACCAACAAGCGCTAAACTTAATGTATCAGCTAATGCCACACAATAACAAAAGGGAGATCGATCTAGAGTTCAGTCACCTTTATTTTACTAACAATAACAAATATTTAAAAATGAATTTGAGAGCCAGGCAGTGCAGCGGAAATCAGAGTACCGCCGAATTACTAAAAACATGTCATGTTGGTGCTGTGTAACTTTACTCTCATTTTTACACACATTTACCGTCAATGCAAAGCACACCAGATACCACCAAACGAAGAAAAGCACCGTTACGACACAAATCTAACCTTCTATTTCATTTTCCATTGGTATTGTCTGCAGCAAACTCACTCCCTCGTCTTTAAAAAGAGGCTGGCGTCATTCATCTGTATCCACACCGAAGCCCAAACGGCTGATCCTCAGTGACAACCGAGCGCTCATGCGGTCTGAGCCCCAACTCCGCGTGTAGCGATATAATTCCTTTTCGCGTGGAGAAAGATCGCACTGACTCCACAATAACAGAACAAAGTGGAAGAGCGACACCGTGGGAGAGAGGGAGAGATAAATCCCCTCACTACTCTGCCCCCCTCCCCCCGAGCCGCTCTTCCCCCTTTCTCTTCCGCGCCACCACTCTACCCCCTACAAGCCTGCAGCATAAGACAGAAAATCGCCATAAGTCCACGCCACCGTTCACGTGCCGCAGGTGAATTGCCAGCATTTTTAAGCCACCGACCGGCAAACACTCTGGCCTTTCAGTTTCTTTAATTGCACGGGATCGATCGCCTTACTGTTGCTTTATAAATTGCATTAAAATATGCTTATTTATATTATCGCTAACTCAGAATTCAGATGCAGCATTCTCTTGACCTCCGTGTATCGAAAACACATGTAAGATGGGCTATGCGACGCAAGATCTGGAAAGGATTTAAACAATTTAACCGAAAATTAGTTTCTATCGTCGATCATACGACATGCTCTGAATGATGGAGTGCTTTTCTTTCTTTAGGATAAAATTCTCGCTTTCTCGATCCTCATTCATTGCCTGAATTTACGTAACACACCCCCTTCTCATTTAATTCAGGCTCACTAAAACACCCAGTGGCCCATCTGACCGCCGAGGGGAACATTTTCCCCGTTTTCCCCCGATCGATTAAATTCACACGGTTAAGATAAGGCATCGCGGAGCAAGGATTCAACGAACTGGTAACGCAAAGTACGAGGCGGCGCTCTACAGCGGGCGCCTTTTGTCCTGTCTATGACTCCGTACCTGCAATGCTGCAGAGGAGCAGCGCTCCCCGCCCCCACCCGCATTATGACAAATCAAGGCAGGCAGCTGTGCCACTAGCGCGTCATACTGTACTCCCGAGTCCGAAAAGACCGAAATAGTTTGACGCTGGGACTGTCTGCATGTATGTAGCCTATATGTTGTAGGTTTTTTTTTTTTTTTTTTTTAATAAATCAATAGAAGTAATGTCGAGACAAAGTCTCCGTCTTTTCTTAACTGAAGGAGAACGTTTGCTACATTTTCTGTATATCACGTACTATATGATTAAAACAAAATTCTCAAAACTGACGTGGAAATAACCTTTTTTATTTTCTTATTTTTTACAATTTGCTCACCGTATATGTCGCTTAGCAAATAATCAATGTTTCGTTGGTTGGCTTTTTTATATGGAATATTGTTACAGACACAACAAATCAAAGTGGTCTCCTTGTCATTTCGGATTAATTCAGACGTTCATTGATGCACAAAGTGGCGAGTACTGCTTATTCATTTTTGCTGTAGTTCAGTTCTAAAAAAGCTGACATTCTTGTCTATTTTCAAGGTAAACATGTGTAAGAATTCGGGCGCAATAGAGAGAGATACTACCCAAGTTTCTAGACACAACAAAAGAGCCAGTGCTTGGACTGTTATCGTTCTGACAATTCCCTCACATCACCACTACAATTTACCCCAGAAGATCCACCATCCACGTCATACCTAAAGGCGTGCGTAAACAACCTTTGCCAAAAAAAGTACTAAATACGAGAGGATATATATTTATTGTACATTCCTTTTCTTTCAATCCCATTGCCCATTTGCACAACGGTGTTAATGGCATTTTATGTTGTATGTCATGATGGTTATGTCTCGATGTGTCAGAGAATATCTTATATCACTGTTTGACCAGCTGAAGATGAAAATAAAGATAAAACACACACACACACACACACACACACACACACACACACACACACACACACACACACAAAATACCATTTCAGTTTTGGGTCACAATTGGGTCAAATTTCCTTGTTCTCCATGAAAACATACATGAAATGTGCTTGAATAGGAAATATGGCTAAACAGGACGTAGCCATTGACCATGTTGGAAATAATAATTTTTGAAATTAAAATAATTGTGTTCTTCAAACTTTGCTTTCATTAAAGAGTCCTCCATTTGCAGCCATCACAGCCTGGTGAATGGCTTTGGCCATTCTCGATGTTTGTTGAGGTAATCTGATGAGATTTCACTCAAGATGGACTGGCTTGATGGGCACTTCTTACATGCCATTTAGTCAAGCTGCTTCCATAACGGCTCAATGGAGCTGAGATCCGGTAACTGTGCTGGTCACTCCACTGTACACAGAATATCAGCTGACTGCTTCTTCCCTAAATAGTTCTTGCGTAGTTTAAAGCTGTTGCAGGACTCCAATTTAGCACCATCCAAGGGTATGGCTTGCCACTGCAAAATGGAATAATAGCCTTCCTTCTTCAAGATCCCTTTACCCTGTACATATCTCCCATTTTACCATCAGCAAAGCAGTCCCAGACCATCACATCGCCGCCACCATGCTGGCTGGATGCCGTAGAGTACTCCTCCAGCCTCTTTTCATCTGATCTGCATCTCATTTCTCATGTGATCCGAACACCTCAAATTTAGATGAGTTTATCCATAGCACTTTTTCCAGTCTTCCAGTGTCCATTATCTGTGTTTTTGCCCATCTCAGTGTTTTTCTTTATATTGGCCATTCTGAGATACAGCTTTTTCTTTGCAATTCTGCCTAGAAGGCCAGGAACCTGGGGTTGCCTCTTCACTGTTGACGTTGAGGCTGGTCTTTTGCAGCCACTATTTAATGAAGCTGCCAGTTGAAGACCTATGATACGTCTGATACTCAAACTACACACTGTAATATATTTATCCTCTCAGTCAGTTGGGCACTGGGGCCTCCTTCTCCTCTTTTTATTGTAGTTAGAGCCCGTTTGCACTGCTCTGTGAAGCGAGTGGTACACAGCATTGTACGGGATCTTCGGTTTCCTGGAAATTTCTCGCATGGAATAGCCTTCATTAATCAGAACGAGAATAGACTGATGAGTTTCAGAAGA
Source organism: Brevimyrus niger (assembly GCA_015164015.2). Classification (NCBI taxonomy): domain Eukaryota; kingdom Metazoa; phylum Chordata; class Actinopteri; order Osteoglossiformes; family Mormyridae; genus Brevimyrus; species Brevimyrus niger. The sequence continues at coordinate 1,920,454 of JAABNY020000108.1, read as the reverse complement.
AAGTTTTTAGTTTCTGACCATTTTGAGCTTGTAATCGAATCCGCAATTGCTGATGCTCCAGATACTGAATTAGTCCAAAGAAGGCCAGTTTTATTGCTTCTTTAATCAGCACAACAATTTTCATCTACCCTAATATAGTTATAAAAGGGTCTTCTAATGATCAATTAACCTTTAAAATGTTTAACTTACATTAGCAAACACAATATTCCACCGGTACACAGGACTAATTGTTTCTGAAAAAGGGCCTCTGTACACCTATGTAGAAATAACATTGAAAACAGCCGTTTCCAGCTATGATAGACATTTACAGCATTAACAATGTCTACACAATCTTATGTTATTTTAATGGACAAAAAAACTGTTTTTTTCAAAAGCAAGGAAATTTCCAAGTGACCCCAAACTTTTGAACAGTAGTATACATGTATGAGTATGTACAGCATATACACACACACACACACTGTGAACACCTGAAAGATTGGAAATTTCCAGGTAGTTGGTCTGTAAAGCTGATTATTCTCTGATTAATATACAGTTTGATTCACAAAGACAATGTGTACAATTACGCTCTTCGTGTGTTTTTGTATGTGAAAGTACTTTGGCAGTCAAACAATGATGTGATGAAAAGCCCCCTAATATAGCCAAAATGAATTCAACAACAAAGGAAGACCACAGCATCGCATCCTTGGTGTGTCCTGATCCCTGGGGGTCCTTGGATGCCAGGTCACCCTGACCAGATCGAGTGGTTGGAAGACAGATGGATGGCTTGAAGAATGGATGACTTTTCCATACAATATAATTAAGTAGAAACGTAACCCTAGTGGCACCAAGAGACTCTCACATGGAGCTCAAGGCCTGGAAGACTGATTGCAAAAAGACTTTAAAGCCAGTAGCCTACTGGTTAAGGGCACGAGTACTAACCAATAACCAACATGTAATAACTAAACTAAAAGTTACCCATCGAAATGAGTCATGTGGTAAAGTTCATTACATATAATTACTTCGATAAGGGTAAGTCAGTGGGAAACATTGTTAGCTCACTTTCAGTGCTGCTGGTTTGAATAGATTTTCTCCTGTGTGAATTTTGCATCTGGTCCTTGCATCTGGCATCTATTGCAATGACGTGAACTGGAATGTTTAAACTGCAAGCACTGAATGACTGATCTTATGCCCCCAGCAATGCACTCTCATCCTGTCCAGTTTTACCACTCCCTTCCTTACATGAGATGCACCTTGGCATCCCTTTCCTGGACACGAAGTTGGAAGATGGATGAATTAAGTCTGCTTTCACCTGGAAATATACCCAGGTTCTTTTGGGAACTCACTCACACATCATCTCCTACACACAAGTGCTGACAAAATGATGATAAAACGTGCCCGCGAAATCATATTCGCAACAATTGATGACGGTAAATTTATTTGCTATTATTTAATTGCTACAGCGGCAGCCTGAGGGAAAACTACCCTTCCCTTCTGTTCCGCAGGATGTCGAATTTACGTCGTGTTAGCGCCGCACGATGAATAATCCAGCCCATCCGATGAGGGACCTTATGGAAGACCTGCACCGAAATCCATTCCCCGGTGATTCAAGTACGAAAATGACAAGCTCTGTTACGTTCAGCGAAACGCGAGGCGCCAAGCTTGAATTTTAATAAATGTCACTGCCGCCCCGCCAAGGAAGCGGCAGGACTTCTGGCCCGTCACGACAAATTAGGATCAAAGCCGCGGTCGCCGGAACAAGCGTATACGCGGACGGAGGCGGCTTTGACAAAACGGCTCTCCCAAGCCGTCACGATCTCAAAACAGGCGACACACGATCTCTAATCTGTTTTACCACAGGGAGCCACAGATATGCCGATATGTCTGCTAGCGACATCCATAACGTCCATTTTCTGTTTCCCCTGGGGAGTTACACAATAGCCTGCCCAAATACTTCCTGCAATTGCTTCTGCATATAGACTGTTATTCTTAACACTGTTTATTCATATGTGATATATAAAGACATTACCTCACACATTCTGTCGTTTGCAGAATTGCAATATGATTCAGTAGATTTTTATGTATATGAATTGGGACTCAGCTTGGCATAACAGTAAAATAATTTACTTAATTTGTGATTATTTGACGTTTCTTTGCCTGAAATAATTCCTCATGTGCGAAACTCTCACTTAAACATCAACATTTCTGAAGCCTAAAGAAAATTTGAGACCTGCTATGCTCTTAAGCGCACATTTAAAGATCAGTATTCACAAAAGACATTTAAGGTTGAATATATAATTACTGATAATACCATAAATACTATGATACATTCTACACCAATGACAACACTGAGCAATTCACAGCATTTGATGGATACAAGGCACTACAGGCAGCTAGGTATGGTTTTTCTTTACATGTCTAGTTGAATCACGCAAAAGACTAGAGTATGCCAGCCTACAGTGGGGACAGAGGAGGACAAAATGGCGTAAAGTGTGAGTGGGTTGCAGGCGCAGGCATACAGCTCGGCGAGCTGGGTGGCTGCTGCGCTGCTCTGTGGTGACGGGCCGCCCGTGCAGCTACCCGCTCCGCCTTCATCAAGGGCCCTCTGCATTGCAGCTGTCCCCTTTCTGTGCTCCCACCGATGCCCTACTTTATCCAGTCAATGTATTCTGCAGCAATACCCCCCTCCCCCAGACACACGAGGAAACACATGCACACTCAGACACACACGCACACACATATGAATACAGGCACGTATGCAGGCACCCGTTGGAAAACAAGGACAGGCATATATCTGGACACACATAGAGACACACACACAAAGATGCCAACATGCACGGACATAGACGCACAGGCACACAAACACTAGCACATTTACAGATACATACAAGCGCAGGCACACCGAAGCACAAGGAACACAGACACACGGGCTGATGTGCACATTTTTAATCTCTGTCTTTGTGGGATTTTCCATTGACTTCCTTTCATTGTCATTAATTATCCGTAACTCCAATGTATCAAAACTGGAAAACAGATGGAAAAAAATGATGACAAACAAAAAAATGTAGCATTTTCAGTTTTTAAGCAGGCTTGCAAAAAATGGAGAAGCCGCAAAAAAAAAGGAGTGTTTGTTTTGTTGGAATGTCCATTTTTTTAGGCTTCTTGATTTCATGGGATGTTTCCTTTGTTTCGCTGGAAGCAGCAAATCCTGTACACACGCACACACGGATATACACACACACACACACACACACACACACACACACACACACACACACACACACACACTAACACAGACAAACACACACACACACACACACTAACACACACACAGACACACACACACACACGCAGACACACACACTAACACAGACAAACACGGACGCCTTCTTATCAATCATAGCTGGCCTTCCCCTCCTCCACCCTTTGTCATCCCTCGACCTGCACACTTTGTTCTGCCTGCCTTTGCTCTCCGCTCCCCAGGTCCCCCACCTTGAGTGCTGTGTTGCTCGCTTCCTGCCTCCTGTGTCTGCTCCTTCCTCTTTCCTGTTTCCTGTTCTCTACTAATCGGCTCCCTGACTCAGGATTGTTTGTCTCGCGCTGAAACCCCATTAGCTGACCGGTGGGTGCAGATTAGCCCCCCCCCGGGCCATGCTGGCTTGTTTACTCACTCGATCACATGGTCAGTGTGATTTCTGAAGGCTTTCTCCCCAAGGACTTATCCTGTCATCTTGTGCTGTATAAAACAGGCTTCGGGGTATTTTTTTCATAAGGGGAATCCTTCTGCTCAGAGTATCTACACACTAATTCCCACAGACTAGGCAGACCAGGCTCCCAAATCAGAATTCTGAGACACAGCCCAGGCTTGTACCTTTTTAATGCAAGACAGAACATTACTGCTAACTGATCTGCACCATGCACTACAAAACCAGCCACAGCCCAGCTGGTTAAGGCTCCACACCAGGGATTAATGTCAGCTCCTTCTGGTCAGTAAACTGTAAAAACAGTTTGTTTTGAAAAATTAGTTTTACTGGCCCGGGTGGACAGTGCTGACAGCGACAGACTGTAGGATCCGCAGTGGTGTGACCAGAAGCGTCTGTTGGCACCCGGACCAGTCTTGCAAACTTGTCTTCCAAGAATGATCTTGTAAGATCACGAGTACGGAGAACCAAATTATGGACTGAGACAGATGTGTACTTCCTGGTCCTCTATGCTGTACGCCCAGCTGATTACCCTGGATGTAATTTTTATCGCGGTATTTAATAAATGACACGTAATCGAAATGTCCAGTCTAAACGACTAATTATTCCTGGAATGATTACTGGTATGAGTGCTTTTCATAAATGAAGTTAAAATATTCACATTTATTTCAGCTCTGTACAAACGTTATACGCGGATGATAACCATTCCAGTTCAGCAGTCTTATGAGTCAAAAAAGTGAAAAACAGCAGAAAAATACTATCTGACAGGAACAATAGAAATCTTACTCTGATCTAATACAGTTCTTCCTCCACCATCTCAACAACACGCAATGAATCATGGGATTGTTCTCGATTGGCAAGGATGCACCCAATGCATCCTTGATATATGGGGCGAAGCAAGACCTACATCATCCTCTGATCTCATGATCTTAGTATTGGAACTGGTCTTCGGTGATGGAGTATGACGTAAAACGGGTACACGATGGTGATGGAGTATGACGTAAAACGGGTACACGAAGGTGATGGAGTATGATGTAAAACCGGTACACGATGGTGATGAAGTATGACGTAAAACGGCTACACGATGTTGATGAAGTGACGTAAAACGGGTACACAAAGGTGATGGAGTATGATGTAAAACCGGTACACGATGGTGATGAAGTATGACGTAAAATGGGTACATGAAGGTGATGAAGTATGATGTAAAATGGGTACACGAAGCTGATGGAGTATGATGTAAAACGGGTACACGATGGTGATGTAGTATGACGTAAAACGGGTGATGGAGTATGATGTAAAATGGAAACATGAAGGTGATGAAGTATGACGTAAAACGGGTACACGATGGTGATGGAGTATGATGTAAAACGGGTACACGATGGTGATGGAGTATGATGTAAAATGGGTACACGATGGTGATGAAGTAACGTAAAATGGGTACATGAAGGTGATGAAGTATGATGTAAAACGGGTACACGAAGCTGATGGAGTATGATGTAAAACGGGTACACGATGGTGATGGAGTATGATGTAAAACGGGTACACGATGGTGATGAAGTAACGTAAAATGGGTACATGAAGGTGAGGAAGTATGATGTAAAACGGGTACATGAAGCTGATGGAGTATGATGTAAAACGGGTACACGATGGTGATGTAGTATGACGTAAAACGGGTGATGGAGTATGATGTAAAATGGAAACACGAAGGTGATGGAGTATGATGTAAAACAGGTACACAAAGGTGATGGAGTATGATGTAAAACGGGTACACGATGGTGATGAAGTATGATGTAAAACGGGTACACGATGGTGATGAAGTGACGTAAAACGGGTACACGATGATGATGAAGTATGACGTAAAACAGGTACACGATGGTGATGGAGTATGATGTAAAATGGGTACACGAGGGTGATGGAGTATGATGTATAACGGGTACATGATGGTGATGAAGTGACGTAAAATGGGGACACGAAGGTGATGAGTATGATGTAAAACGAGTACAAGATGGTGATGAAGTGACGTAAAACGGGTACACAAAGGTGATGGAGTATGATGTAAAATGGGTACGTGAAGGTGATGGAGTATGATGTAAAAAGGGTACACGATGGTGATGAAGTATGACGTAAAACGGCTACACGAAGGTGATGGAGTATGACATAAAACGGGTACACGAAGGTGATGGAGTATGACGTATATCAGGTACACGAAGGTGATGGAGTATGACGTAAAACGGCTACACGAAGGTGATGGAGTATGATGTAAAACGGGTACATGAGGGTGATGGAGTATGATGTAAAACAGGTACACAAAGGTGATGGAGTATGACGTAAAACGGGTACACGAAGGTGATGGAGTATGATGTAAAACGGCTACACGAAGGTGATGGAGTATGATGTAAAACGGGTACACGAAGGTGATGAAGTATGACGTAAAACGGGTACACGAAGGTGATAAAGTATGACGTAAAACGGGTACACAAAGGTGATGGAGTATGATGTAAAATGGGAACATGAAGGTGATGAAGTATGATGTAAAACGGGTACACGAAGTTGATGGAGTATGACGTAAAACGGGTACATGAAGGTGACGGAGTATGATGTAAAACTGGTACATGAAGGTGATGAAGTATGACGTAAAACGGGTGATGGAGTATGATGTAAAATGGGAACATGAAGGTGATGGAGTATGACGTATATCGGGTACACAAAGGTGATGGAGTATGACGTAAAACGGGTACACGAAGGTGACGGAGTATGATGTAAAACGGGTACACGAAGGTGATGGAGTATGATGTAAAACGGGTACACGAAGGTGATGGAGTATGATGTAAAACGGATACACGAAGGTGATGGAGTATGACGTAAAACGGCTACACGAAGGTGATGAAGTATGACGTAAAACGGCTACACGAAGGTGATGAAGTATGATGTATATCGGGTACACGAAGGTGATGGAGTATGACGTAAAACGGCTACACGAAGGTGATGAAGTATGACGTAAAACGGCTACACGAAGGTGATGAAGTATGATGTATATCGGGTACACGAAGGTGATGGAGTATGACGTAAAATGGGTACACGAAGGTGACGGAGTATGATGTAAAACGGGTACACGAAGGTGATGAAGTATGACGTAAAATGGCTACACGAAGGTGATGAAGTATGACGTAAAACGGGTACACGAAAACGCAAGTAGAGTCAAGTACACATATCGAGATTCCTCCATAGAATGTAGGAAAGGTCTGGTGAAACCCATAATCCCTTGTGTGACAGCTGGAGTGCCACAGGTCAGCTGTAAGTGCAGAGCATATAGGGAAAAAAAAACAAACATCACAGCACTTAGGGCACAGGGTATGGCCTCTGTAATCTCCAGAAAGCCATCAGTCAATTGGTGTAATGCTGTCAACATATAATACGCACCCTTAATCCTTTGTACTAGCAAAGTGCAGACATTCAGCTAAACTCTTTACAAATAGATTATATTGTTTCTTGAGCAATACTGATTAAAGTACTAATTCTGTCTGAAGATTACAAGGGTTATTTGTATCTCTTGCCCACTGATGACTCATCTTTTTCCCGCTGAAAATGTGGATCTGTGGTGGTCAAATCACAAAATAATATTGCCGATCTCACTAGGACAGGAGCGTTTCTTTTTAAAATGCTGCACTGTAGACAGTGTGTCAGCGCAGTGGTAGCACTGCGGCCTCAGGGCTCGGGGCTTCACTGTGCCTGTGGCTGTTCTCCCTGTAAATTCAGGTGCGTTTCAGGTACTCTGATTTTCTCCAGAAATCTCACAGGTGAATTGGTGTCACTAAATCACCCATGTGTGCGAGTGTGTGTGTGTCTGTGTGCGAGTGTGTGCGTGTCTGTGTGCACTGCAGTACCACGCTGTCCTGCATTGTATATGTATGTATGTGCAGAGGATGGATATTACAACAATCCCTAAGCTGCACTGCTGTTGAGCTAGACTTCAAAAGTGTTTAAACAAGGGATTTCATTGACGGTTCTTCTAAATCTCACTAATTACTCTAATGAGACTTAAACTGCAGGCTCCACTAATCAATGCTCTTATTGTTAACTAGTAATGGGAGGAACAAGGTTTGAAACATGGTAGGTGAGGTGCTCTGCCAATCACTGCAAGTTGTAGACCGGCTCTTCATTGGCAAATTTGCTGACTGCATTACTGTTTCCGATGGTCTAAACACCTTGGTATTACTATTCATTACCACACAAAATCTTGCATTTACGTTTTTTCCTTAAGACGGCTGGTGATTATTTGTCAAAGGCAAAATCGTCTAAGTTGAACATTAAGACTGAACATGCTTCCACAAGTACCATATATTTTTATGTTCATTATCACTCGAAATCGGAACAGGTTGACTGACATCCTTTAGAGCCCTTTTGCAGTGGATACACCAGGAGCTTGCGAGGTTGATCCACAGCAAGGGGCCGCCTGTTGGATCCTTGTGCCTTTAACACACTAGTGAAATTTTCAACTGTGTAAATAAGTTAAATTTCAAGTCAAATTAGACAAGAACATCAGGCAAACATGTAGAATTGCACTGATATGAAAGAAGACCACAAGCTGGAGTAAAGCTGAGTGTCTTTTATCTGTGCTGTGGAGGCAAAATTCCTACTTAAAATCGCCCCGCCTCCTTGGGGCAGTAAGCCACTGTTGTCCAGTCAAGGAAGAAAATAATGGAGAGCGACTGACATCAGAATCTGCGGTTCTTGATCAATGATCTGCTCCTCATACTCTGCGGGCACCGGCGCTAAAATTCAGCATCTTGGATAACATGTCAGCCTGCAGCCCCTCCCCGGCTGTACTGTCACGAGAAAAGCCCGGTTAATAACGGGGGCCGCAACCCCCCCCCCAACATCAGCCAGGCGTGTAGGGAATCGTTTATACAACCAGGAGCCTTTTCAGCTCATCTGTTTATTTAGGATTCATTTTTATATATGTCTGGTTTCCACAAATAGCTTAGTGGAGATTTAGCAACAGCATTACATAGATCTGAAACTTGCATTATAGACACATGTAAGACTGAATAATCTGCTTGCAATAGAGGAAAAACACAACAGAGCAAGCAAAGGCAGGCGGGGTGGTTACAGGAGAAAGCAGAGGTGTCAGGGTGACCAATTCTCTGACACAAGCACAAATAGTCATGTGTTCATTTGTTACCCTTGGACAAAGACACCCAGTTCTTTCTCTTCCTAGTTTACCTAATGCCTCCATTCCTGGTCCTCACATAATGGTGTGCTTAGCTACGGCATTCGTAAATCCCGGGATGCATCGGGGTGACGTTCGGAAAGGTTTGCCTTTGACAGACCCTCTGAGGGGACTACGGCAAACCTGGGCAGCTGTGCTCGCTGCACGGCTGCCGACGCGCTCCCCACCTGCGCCGTGCACCTGCGCCTGATTCGGCGCTGGGGCCGCAGGAAAAATACTATTGCATCAGTAGTGAAGCAGATTTCATAAGACATTGTTCTAAAAAAAGGCTCGGCTAAAAGTCTTGCTGAGAACCCAGAAAGCTGCATGAGAAATTAATTATTGATGCGACGGGGAAACAACTGGTTGCCAGGGCGCTCAATAAAACATAACAACCTTTATTATTCATGAAATTAAATGCGGCATATTTATCGCGGTTAAGAAAACATGCCGCCAGAGCATGTGGCATGTTTGTACGCTCGCCAGTACAATGCTTCTGTTTTCTTGTCACGTCACTGCTCACGGCACACAGGACGGCACCCTGGTGCCACTTGGTCGATCTGGGCACCAGTCGTTTGCCGGCACTTTGCCTGTGAGGTATCTGATGTGAATTGGCACAGGTCGGTTTTCACGGAAGGCATGTGTTAGCTTTAATCTATTCAAACGGTCGAAAGCGCTGACTAAACTCCACAATGCCGCCAGTACACACTCTCAGTATGGAAGACCTACAGAACAGATTCGACGGACTGGAGCAGATGGTTCTAACATGCTACTGTACTTGGCTTGGACATTGACCAATAGGCAAGAAATAGGCTGCCTGGGGACTCGATCGTTCAGTCTGAGAAATGCTGAGAGAAGTACTGTACAGAGATACAGATGGATACTGTACAGAGGCACTGAGATGAAGGCTGTACAGAGACAATATGATGGATACTATACAGAGGCACTGAGCTGAAGGCTGTACAGAGACACACTTACATACTGTACAGAAATACGGAGATGGAGGCTATGTAGAGACAATGAGATGGAGCCTGTTCAGAGACAATGGGATAGAGACTGTATAGAGACAATGAAATATAGACTGTCCGGAGACAATGAGGTGGAGACTGTACAAAAATAATATGATGGAGACTTTACAGAGACAATGAGATGTAAAATGTACAGAAATGCAGATGCATATTATACACCAATACCAAGATGGAGTCTATACAGAGGCACTGAAACAGAAACTAAACAGAGAATGAGGAGGAGACTGTATAGAGACAGAAGGATACTATACAGAGACAATGAGGCTGTACAAATAGAATGTGAGATAGAGATAGACTGTACAGAGATGCAGATATAAACTGCACATAAACACTGAGACAGAGACTGTACAGAGACCCTGAGATGGAGACTACAGGTACACAGATGGATACTGTAAAGATTCACCGCAGTAACACTTGAAAGCGACCTACCATCCAAGGAGAGCCAGTCATGCTGGGAGGAGGGCAGCGAGGGCAGGGCGCGGGCCTTGTACTCGAACACCACGGAATTGGAGATGATCTGGTTACTGACAGCCACCTGCAGCGTCACCAGCCCTGTGTCATGAGCTGAGAGAGAGAGAGAGAGAGAGAGAGATAGAGACTGAGTGAGCTTCAGGAGGGAGACTCTCCACTGTCACTCACCAGGCGACAGGTCATCCGTCAAGGCGAGTAACTATCTGACTGCCCCTCTCGCTTATCCCCCAGCACGGTGTAAACATCCAAGGATGAGTGACTTTATTTATTCCAGGACAAGGCCTGGTGAAAATGACGGAGGGAAGAGCAGCACAACATGCAGAAACTCTTACCCGGGCAGTAACAGCGCAGCACGCCGGGTTGGATCAGGGAGGCAGGGACGGAGATCTGATCGAACAGACAGCTGTAGCTGCTGTTAGCCTCTTGCCAAGGGCCTGTGATCAGCACCTTCACGCCACCCTGAGGAAACAGGCACGGATAAACGGCGGAAACCTCCAGGGCCAGGCCAGCTGCTCTCTGCTAGCTTCACGCACTTCACAAAGCTCAGCTCTGGTGCTCGACCTGACATCTTCGAGACAGGTATGCAGAAAGAAAACTCCAGCAGAAGCACGCCATTTTCTACTGTTTTGGATGTGGTTGCACACTCTTTAATTCGCGTAACTGGCACAGCAAACCCAGCCACGTTAACAGATTCGGTTTTCGTGATTATTGTTGAGCAATGATTTATTTTTGTCTTCCTGCTGCCATCTAGTGGACACTACCATGAATAGCGGCTTCTTTTTTTCTTTTTTAAATATGCCTTCATTCGTACTGCAGGTTGCCATCTTGTGGTTTTCAGGCAAATTGCAGCTTTGAGGTTCCATTTGAAGCCAGCTAAAGAACGTCTAAAACAATTCCTGAGCAGAAAATTAATGATCAGTATAATTAATAGATGGATTTGTTTTAGCAGAAGCTGTACCAGAAATATGATACATTAAATCAATACTAGTTTTTCATTTTGGTAGTCATATGACTATAACTATGTCTTCTGCAAAACTATTAACTTAACAGTCCATGTTTCTCTCCTTGTATTTATTGCCTTGTCTTGCTTTTAGAAAACTTGTTAGATTAATGATTTAGTCAGGTGACTTAGATTACTGAATAGCACCAGGATTTGCTGTTAATATCATAACAGACACCTTTCTATTCAGGCACTGTGCGGGACACCCACCTCTGGGTAGGACCACTCGGGGGAATAGTCAGTGACCATGAAGAGCCTTCCAGTGGCCTGCAGCATCCCCAGCGCCCCCTGGGCCACAGCGGCAGACACGACCTCAGCCACGTGCATGAAGGCCAGGGAGCCGGCCTCCCCAGGCACTCCGCCGGTCTGGGGACTGCAGCAGGTCTGCAGGCAGAGCTCAGCGGGGCTGTAGCCGGTCCCTCTCGCCCCCGTGTCGTCCTGACCTTGGGGTGGCGCCCCGGTGGAGCTGGCCTGGCCGTCAGCACCGCTGGGTGGGGCTACCAGCTGGTGGGCGTACAGGGCCCCACCAGGACCCACTGCAGTCCCTGCTCCATCCACGGCGATGAAATCGCTAATGAGGTCAGAAAACTGATTGCCGAAGGAGATGTCAAAGTGGTCCAGGCTGATCTCCAGGCCCCCACTGCCGCCTGCTCCAGCCCCTGCTCCACCCAAGGCCTGGTGGGCACTGTAGAGCCCCTGTACCAGTCCTGCACCCTGCATGAGGGGCTGCAGCTGTTGCTGGGAAGCCCCGGAGCCGCCAGAGGTCCCGTTGCTCATTCCCCCTCCATCCCCACCTCCTCCTCCAGCCCCGTCCGCTCCCTGCTGTAAGTAGTGATCGGCGCTCCCTTCTTCTCCGCCGCTGCCCCTGCATGCCTGAAGGTGATTCCCGGATTTCAGTAGGCCCTCCGCTCCATTCTCTGTGGCCCCCGTCTGGCCCACGGCTCCAGCACTGCCACCTTGATCCAAGCCCACTACCTCCTCGTGCTCCGGGCCTAGGCCGGGGAAGGCCCCCTGGTACTGCAGGAGCTGGAGGGAGCTCGCCTGGCCAGCGCCTTCGGCTGGGGAGCCTCCATTGCAGCTGGGGGCCCTGTGCTGGCTCTGGTGGGCGTGGTGATGGTGGAGGTGCCCGTTGCTGCTGGGGGAGTCGGTCCGGACCACCTGCAGGCCCAGATAAGCACCTGAGTCGTGGGAGTTGTGCTCCATTAGGTGTGACTTCTGTCCAGAGCCCTGTCGGCCCTGTTGGGATGGGCTGGTCTTGGGCGCCTCCTGGAGGAAAAAGCTGGGCGAACGGCTCTGGTGGGCAAGATGCGGGCTGGAAATAGATTGGCCATAGCCCCCTGAAGCAGTGCCAGATGGGTACTCCTGCTTTGCATCGATGGCACTGAAGTCCATCTGCTCCAGAGTGGTGCTGGGACTTAGCCCACCACCAGAGGGCAGCAGAGAGCCCGCGGGAGTCAGGGTGAGGGAGCCCTGGGCCGAGCAGGTGCCCGCAGAACCCGGCACACCATTTCCGCCGGTCACGGACGGGCCCACTTGGTAGCCACTCTCCTTGGCCAGCTGCTGTTCGAAGGAGGTGTCCTCAGTCTTGATGTTCTTCACCAGTGAGGAGCTGAAGCCGTAGCTGGAATCGGACAGCGGAGGAGAGCGCTGCAGGCCGCCATTGCTGCTACTGCCACTGCCCGAGGAGGATGAGGCGCTGGAGGAGCTGGGGTCTGCCTTCAGGCCACTGCCACCATAGGTCTGGCCCTGCTTGGGATTGTTGAGGAAGCAGTCGGGGTCGAAATTCATGGCGGTCTCTGGCAGCTTGATGGCCCCAGAGTCCAGGCTGCTGGAGAGGACCAGCTCCTCGGACACACCGGCAGCAGACAGCATGGCCAGCCCGTCCGGGGCACCGGCTGCCCCCGCGTCCCCGCCTGCCCCGCCGGAGAACGCAAACTTGTGCCCGTCCGAGGCGACGGCTAACACCAGGCCTTGCGAGGCGGCGTCAGGGCCCATGAGGTGGGAGCTGGGCCCGCCGGTGGGGGACATGCTGTAGACGGGGTCGCCGGTCACCTCGGACATGAAGACGGCGGCGCCCTGCGAGAGGCCGCCCATCACGGAGGCCACATGGCCGATGCCCGCCACCACGGGGCTGTCGGCCATGTCGGGGTCGCTGTTGAGGCCGCTGCTGATGGAAACGGGCGAGTTCTGCGTGGTGTCGGGGACCTCCACCTGGTTGGTAGAGGACACCTCCGTGCTGCTCTGGTGCAGCAGTGCTGGTTTGGGCACCTTGCCGTTGCGTTTCTCACGGGCTCCGCCCCCGCTGCCGGCTCCGCCCCCTGCCCCCTTGCCGCTGCCGTGGCTGTGCTCCGTCTTGCCCTCCGAGACGTCGTTGTTCTGCACCTCGGAATGGGCCCCACCATAGCCACCTGAGCGCGGGTCCACCTTGGGTGAGATGATGCGGTGCTTGGCGCTGTTGCACTTGTGATGCACGCTGCTGCCTGCGCCTGTGGTAGGGAGGAAGAGACAGACACCGTTAAGAAGGGATACGACATGGATGCCCCCTGCAGGCAGCATCAGGAATTGCTCCAGAACAAAATTTTGTAGTTAGTGTTTTAATTAATATATGAATCTGTAAAAGGTTTATTTATGGCTCATAACCTGATTTTAAGTTAAGCCTGTCAAACAGGAAGTACAATGTTTCAGAGAGGAGCCTCTCCTCAACATAGATAGTTGATGTCATGCATTTAATCCTATGTAAACAAAGTGCGACTGTGACTAAAAATCTCAATAAAGTTTGCCATGCTAGGGGCATGGGAGGGGGGCACTGGTTCGGTGGGGTACTTCACAATGAATTTTGCAAAGCGGGGACGGGGCGGGGATGGGGTGAATAACCGATTCATGATAAATCTCGCCAGCTCACCAGTAAAATCGCTGGTATGCCAGACGGCCACTCCAGCCTGTCAGTACACCATCTCAACCAGCCGCCCTCAACAGAATATAGTACCAAGGATGGTGGGGCCAATAATGCCCGTCACTCACACTCAATACTAACTGGCTAATTTCTTCATTTTGGCTTCCAAGAAAAACAGCACAATTGCAACACAAATAGTTCCATTCCATTTACGAGGATAACACTGTAGGTACCCTTCATGTTTGCTGCACATATTTGTTCACACAGGATTTGTTCCAATACTGGATGCCAAAAGCTGTCGGAATGTGCCGCGGTATCAGATACCCCTAATTTGACTGGTCAGTGGAGTGCTAGTCGGCATGTATGGGTTCTGTCTGACATTTCGGTTCGACCTTATCACACTTCCGTGTTATTATGAATCTTCATTACTTTTTCATGATTATGGATTGATTACAGATAGCATTATATTTCCATGTTGCATTTCTATATGTTTCCTGTTTCATTTCCAGAAATTCCCCGGCATATTGTGTTTCGCGTTGTATTGCTGCGTTGTTGTTATTCCTCTTACATTTCTGAATCATTTTCCCTTGTTGCATATTTATGTGTTGTTTTTGCATTATGGTGCTATGTTGCATTTCTTTGAGATGTTTCTCGCCTCTTCTATTTCCAGACAATTTCCTGATGTTCAGTTACAATCCCTTATTATGCTCCTCAGTTAAACACACAAGCATCTTACAAATACTTATGCCGAAATGGGTACGCCTCCAAAAATCCTAAACCGGTAAAGGAGAATTATCAATTACAAACAAACTCTGTTTCTAAGCAATAAAAATGTAGCAGGATTACATTTCCGGACTGCTCAGCTGTTGGCAAAATCGCCTTTACTTCAAGACTAAGCAATGATGAACGTTACTCGCAAAGTCACCGAGTTGATGCCACAGGCCACATAATTGCCAACTGCTTCCACTCTCGGGGAAATCCTTCAAAGCCGGATGACAGTGCAGGCTTTCCCCCACTCAGGGGTTTCCTGCCTCTTCACACCCTCCCATAGTGGGCCTCCCAGGAACCAGACATCAATCCCTGCTCCATTTTAACATTTCACAGCCGCCTCTTGTCGATTGTCAAGTGGGAACATGGAAGCAATGGTGTTCCTAGATCAGCAGCCTAATTTAAAACGACAAGCCTTCCTTGATATAATCATGAAAGGTAAACACCGAAAAGAGGGGATGGATTACCATGAGGATAGGTCGCTTTTTAATGCATTTCCATTGAGGCCCGAAATGCGCTGGCTGTTTTTTTTCACCCATGTCACCATTTACCGAGTTTGGTTCCGGCTGAGGACGCAGTTCAGCTGCCCGAATGACGGGGTAACACCACATGACGAACGTCGTCCGGACCATTTCCCCCTTTTGGGTTTTCTTCGGTAGCAGCACCCAAAAGGGAACTGAACCGGGGGGCCTTTTTGTTTAGGATGGGGACGAGCGGACAGGCATGGTGGGAATGCGGAAGCCACCACCGCGCGTCGAAAGAGCACACGTTCCTCGAGGAAGCTCCTCCCAAGCAGACTCTTAACCCTACGAAGACACCGACCCTTAAGGCAACACTGGGGAGTATATCCACGTGACCCTAACCCAGGCTCTGCACTGGCACCTATTATGCCCTCTTTCCTTCCTCCCTGTCATCTCGCCTGCCGCCCCTGCCACTGCCCTACCCTCGCTGCCAGCCCTTACCCAGAGTGCCCGTGCAGAGACAGTTGTGTGTCCGAGGGGGCGGCTTGGTCTGGTGGCTGTCCAGTATCTGCTGCACCAGCTGCTCCACAGAGAAGCCGGAGCTGCTGTTCCCGTTGCTGCAAGTCCACTTGATGCCATGAACTGCCGGGAGAGAGGAGACACAGTCGTGAGCTGCTGCTCCGCACGGCCCGCCAGCCACACCACGTCCCTGACCCGCCCCTACCCTGCAGCCCAGGCCCCCCGCTGCAGCGAAAGACCTGCGCTTGGGCCTCAAAATATCTTGACCTCCTTGTCTTCCATATGGAGAGGAAGGTCACCTCTTCACTCCCTGTCCTCAAAGCTCGCATCATCAAAATGCTCCTTTTGCAATGGCAGACTAACCCCACAGATGCACTTTAGTTCACATAAGACACTTGTTTCTATAAAAGAAACAAAAACACTATTTCCTGTGGTCAGCATCATAATTGCGACTAACTTTCACCTGTTCAACAGGATCAACCTTAAATCAACTTCCTGTTTCTTTTGTGGCTTTGGCCAGTCATTGGTTGATTAGGAATGCAGAACCAGCCCCTCATTCGTCACTTAGTGTTGCAGAATCATCACCTTGTTAATCTTTCAGAGTAACAAGGTATTGAGCACTACTGGCCATTTTCAGACCCCATATTACAGGCATCCAACTTTTTTGGCATCTTGAACCCTCTTGGGTATGTTTTTGTCTCTCCATCTTAGTGAAAACACACCTAAAATAAATTGGTCTATCCTTTTGAAACTTCTGCACGCAACTTTTCACTAAGTTGCTTTGCATAAAACACCCTGTTAATGATTCTTGTTGATCTCTCTTTTCCTCATCTTGCAAAGTTTTAATCAACATCCATCACTGAGAATTTGACTGATTATTCCTGACTCTGTTTTGAGAAATTGTTGATGCTGTGTGCGCCTTGAATGTTTCTTGAGATCAGTGCTGGTGTGTCACTAATTCTGTCCCACACTGCTTTTCTTCAGCACTGCCTGAGATGCTTACTTCAAGAGCTGGGGAGGCAGATCACGAAAGCAAGTCAATTTGGCGCACAACAGAGACATCTGCTGGCAAGGTCGTGGAATTGCAGTTATCAGTGTAACTGCCAGCTCTTACTCTGAAGGTGACATTCCTGTGCACAGCAGGTGCAGCGATGGGGAAAAACTGACAGAGAGAAACAGTCTGCTCCAGATGAAAAGGAAGTCGGTTTGTGCTACACCTTCCCTCTGCACAGGTAACATTCAGGCAATGTTTCCTTGCACCAAAACTTACTGCCATCACTGATACCAGATCTTGCCACATTGCAGAGACAGCTACTGCTTCCAGCAGAAACAATAACACAAGAAAATGCATCCATATTATCACAGCGACCTAAAAGTCAGCAGACTTCGCATATCACGAGGAAACACAGAGGGCTTTAACTCGGCTCTCCCACATCTCCGTGCCACTTGCACCAAACAGTCATAAATAAATGCTGTCACACTAACATATTTCTGCCGAGGGCTGCCTGAGCAAAACCAGACTGACTACTGGGGATGTTGCGCAAACATTTTCGAGCCGGACCAGTCACAGGGCTCATTCCGCTGATCTACTGCACTCAGAAACCAGGAGAATCAAGGGAAGCGCAATTTCACCGAATAAGGGATATACAATATCCACACAGCGTCTCCAGTGAACTGTTGTATACATTTATTAGGCGGAAAGATCTTCTCAGTCTACTGGTTATGCTGCAAAATCCGCAGAAGTTCAGTAAATAAGGGATATACAATATGCTTAAGGTCTCAAAGAGCCCACACTCTTATTAATGCTAGCTGCTTAGCACACTATCTTATCCCCGGCAGCGGTGAGCCTACAGACTATCTTTACAGCTAGGTAAGAAATTGTAACACACAGTTACAAGGGTACAACAGCTGAGCCCTAAAAACAGTTCAGGTCACAACATAACACACATAGTCATGCACACAAGGCAACCTCCCCTAACCACACTCGCATTCTCATGCTCCCAATATAACGTTGGCACCCACACAGCATTGGGCTCATGGCCAGAGTATCAATAAGAGAATGCACTGGAGAAGTTCCCACCCTGTCTGAAAGGCTGGCCCCTTGTTACAGAGACCCCACCCTGTCTGAAAGGCCGGCCCTTTGTCACAGAGACCCCACCCTATCTGACAGACCGGCCCCTTGTCACAGAGACCCCACCCTATCTGAAAGACTGGCCCCTAGTCACAGAGACCCCACCCTATCTGAAAGACCGGCCCCTTGTCACAGAGACCCCACCCTATCTGAAAGATCGGCCCCTTGTCACAGAGACCCCACCCTATCTGAAAGACCGGCCCCTTGTCACAGAGACCCCACCCTATCTAAAAGACCGGCCCCTTGTCACAGAGACCCCACCCTATCTGGAAGATCGGCCCCTTGTCACAGAGACCCCACCCTGTCTGACAGGCCGGCCCCTTGTCACAGAGACCCC
>JAABNY020000108.1:1890375-1901860 GCA_015164015.2 Brevimyrus niger | reverse complement strand
CGGCCCCTTGTCACAGAGACCCCACCCTATCTGAAAGACCGGCCCCTTGTCACAGAGACCCCACCCTATCTGACAGCCGGCCCCTTGTCACAGATACCCCACCCTATCTGAAAGACCGGCCCCTTGTCACAGAGACCCCACCCTGTCTGTCTCAGAGGCTCTGTCCTGTCTGAAAAGCTAGCAGTTTGTCATCAAGGCATCCTGCCATCCAGCTCCATCCTTGACAACCAAGGAGCTTCTTCTGAGCTAACCAAGCGAGTGGCTTCTGAAGCTGCCTTTAAGATAAAGAAATTAACCAGTTTAATTCGCTCCACTGAATACTAATCATCTCTCCATCGAAAATCAGGTATTTTAATGCTGGGGGATAAAGGCTGTCACAAAGCATTATGGGGCATCGGTGCTAATGCCTAATTTACGAAGTGTTAGAACGGAGTGAGTCAGGCCGCTCCAGGCTATATTCGACCCACAGTACGAACGCATGTTTCCAAACACTCGTCTCTGAGTCTCTTTCATGCATCACAACCCCAACAGGGAGAATGGATCACACCAGGACAAGTAAATTATTTACGTCTCATAGTTACGGCATTTCACACACTGCATGTACTTTGGTGCTCTTGTTCGCTAGATGTTGGTCCCTTTAGGGTTCATGTATTTGGGTGCTGATGTGCAGCTCTCCTGTGAGTAAAACACAGATGACATATTTTCCATTTGTCTGTTTCCCCCGCAACCTGGATTTGGTAAATTGCATGCTTGCAGCTTCTCACTGCTGCCACTTGGGGGCAGTGATGCACCACAGCCGATCCCACCGTGTTAGTGAAGAAGCATGAAATGGGTTGTTGCCTTTTGGTACTGTACAACAGCTTGCTCTTTTCCCGTGTCCTAATGATTCACAATTTTAATGACAATATGGATTACCATGGTCTTGATTTAAAGTTTCCAGTGTAATGGATACATCGGTTTTACAGCAGGCGTAGGAATTGTGCCTCGGAGGGATTGTCATAAAGGCACTTTAGAAAATCACCATACATGCAAAGGAACAGGGCTGTTACCGAAACCCTGGTCTTTATTGTTCCTGGGGTTGGTTGATCACAAAGATTTGCAAAACGATTCTTAAAAACAAACAGTAGTACACTTGATTTTCTTAATATAGGGAGCTTGTGCATCAGGAAGGAGTCAATTGATGTAGGTCACACTCCTCCTCCTGCATGGCCTTTTGGGCCCCTGAGGGGCCCCTCCATCACTATGGGGCCTCTCTATCTACATGGGGCTCCACAGGACATGATGCATCCCACTGGAACCAGGGGGTCCGAGAGCAGCCTAAGCACCCTGCCAGGCATGGCCACCAAAAAACCTCCAAGACAGAGTCCCCCGATTCCAATCCTGGGGGGCCAGTCTGCGACACAGTTTGCAGATTTCCCTGCTCAGACACACCTACTAACGCTGACAACTGGCTCTTGAGCTGAATAAGGTGTGTCTGAGCAGGGAAATCTGCAAAGTGTGCTGCAGACTGGCCCCCCCAGGATTGGAATCGGGGAAGCCTGGTCTACAAGCAGGTCAGAGGCTGGTTATGTGTATGAAAGAGTAAAAGATTATGTGTATGAGAGGGAGAAAGGTAATTAAACAAAGAGTGCAGCAGTTAAAATGAGTCACTGTTTAGCAGCTGAACGCCATGTCAGCACAAGAGTCCCCTCAACTGTTACTGCTAAATGTCTACTAGTGCGGAACCACAGCAGAGGTGGGGGTGTCACGGGAAACTCACACATGGGCTTGAGCTGGCCAATCAGCTCCTCCTTGGTCCACTTGGCCCATTCCTTCTTGTCTGTGTTGATTGAGCATAGTATGGGGCCACAGGGTTTCCCGCAGTCCTCTATGGCCGGCACGTTCAGGTAGTGGACCAGCACAATGTCAGGGTTCTAAAGCAGATGGGAGAAGAAGAGAGGCAGGAGGTGAGAGATGGGCGGGACTTATAAGGACAGAGGGGGAGGTGGCAAGGGTGGGCGTTCCAGTTGTTGCCTAAGAATACCAATCCTGGATCGAGAAACTTATGGGGAAAGGCCTTTGCCAAGCAAAAATGCGGGTTGTGTGGATAAAGAACCGGAGAACCAATAGCAGCATTGTCAGCACTCAAAAACGGGAAAGTCCTCTCCCAGCAACGTCACACATGCGACGCACACACACATCCAGCGATGTCACACATGCGACGCACACACACATCCAGCAACGTCACACATGCGACGCACACACACATCCAGCAATCTCACACATGCGACGCACACATACATCCAGCGATCTCACACATGCGACGCACACATACATCCAGCAATCTCACACATGCGACGCACACATACATCCAGCAACGCCCATGTAAAGTAAACACACTCAATTAATACCAATGTGTTTACCAAGAAGGGGATCCCGGATTCTACTTGCTGCAATAATTACCTCTATATATTACCTGATTTGAATGGTTATGAATAATTGTCGCTGTTTAAATCACGTTGGGACACTGCGAAATGCATCTGTGTCTTCGAGGCATTCTGTTTGATTACGGTGCAGAATAAACAGGCTTAGGGGCATTCGTGCATGCCTGTGTCACCATCACGCCGGCTTGCACACGCCAGCGCCTGAAAACACACACACGTTTGTGTTCGTTTCTTGGTAACACTTTACTTCAGGGGGCACAAATACAATAGTATTATAATATTACTATGTATTACTTAACCACAAGTAAAGACTTACACAATAATTACATGTTAATTTATCATAAATTAATAGTGATGCCTGTTTTATCCCAAGCAGTTTCTATATTTGTTACTAAAGCTGTTAATTCTGTAAATCTGAACAACCGAAGAAACGACTGAAGGAACTACTAAGGAACTACTGAAGGAACAAGTCATGAAGAACACAAGTGAAATACTGATCATGTTTGTTCATCATTAATGAACCGTGATGCATCTCTTATCTCAAGTAGCAACTATATTTGTTAGAGATTCACGCTGCTTCCACTCCAGGCCACTGCCTCATCAAGTAAGATATTACCTATATCATTGTGGGGACCGTCCATTCATTTCTGTAGGAAAAACTCTAATCCCAGCAATGACGACCTTAACCTCTACCCAGTGCTAACCTTAACTATGAGTAACCAAATAAAATACAAGACTTTTGGCATTTTCAGTTTTTTGATTGCAGTCACAGATTTTTATACTTGTGGCGACTGAAAAAAATGGTCCCCACAAAAACAAAACAACAGGTTTTTATCACATTTGGTAGTGATTTGGTCCCCACAATGTAATATATACATAACCACACACACACACACACACACACACAGACTTTGTGGATGGCTTCAATGAAGAAAGATATAGTGGCAACATCTGTTTGACTCTTGTTTGAAGCACCATCAATTGCTAAACAGCTAATAAACCAGGATGCCACTGGCCTGTGGTGACTTTGGGCATTTCATCCATATGGTGCATGGGGGTTGGCGGGAGGGGCCCAGGCCTCAAGACCCCTCCTCACTGGTGAGGGTGGGACAGACTGGCCTGGCGTCCAAACTCCTTCTCTTATTCAGTTGTCGCATCAACATAGACATCCAAGCAATTGCTTCCTATTCACCATGGCTTAAAATGTGCTTATTTATCCAAAGCAACAATCAAGTGAAAAGGTAGGATCAGCCAGGCCCTGGAGCAGATGGGGTTGGGGACCTCACTCAGGGGCCAACCAGTGGCACAACTCTGTTAATTCTGGGACTTGAATCAACCTTCCAATCGCAGGAACAGCAGCCTAACCCAGTGAGCCACACAACATTTATGATAAGGGGGGGGGGGGGTCATCCCTCATGAAAGCCACCTAGACACTCACCGTGCTACATGCTGTGCTGTAACACCAAACCCAGAGACAATTTACAGCATCTGGAACCAAGGGGACACTTAGTCCATGAAAACTCGCCTCCACTCTGAGGATCTTTTAGAAACATAGAGAACTCTGAGACGAACTATAGAGGGTCTGAAACCCTTCAGGTTTCATCCACTTTTCAAATACAAGGGATGCCAGATTAAATCAGCTGTTGAGGGTAAATCCTTTTGGATTGACCAAATGGGGTTTTTTTTTAATGAATAACCGCTCAGCTGAAGCCATCGGTGGAAGTCGAGTCGATACGAAATAACTTTCCCATTTAGGTCGTCGATGGAGCCACGGCCTGCCGGCGCAGCCTGCCTGCGGCGGGGGATGAGCCTCGCGAGGGGCACCGTGACTCTCCCAGATGGCGTGACCAGCTGTAGAGGTCCCTGGGGGCCGCCCTCAGCGCCTGAGTCACACCAGATGCACATGAACAAGCGCACAGGCGAGCATGCGCCCGCTTAGAGATGCGCATGCATGCACAAGTGTACCAGACACACGCACACAGGGATATACACACAAAAGGCTGCGACAAAAACAGGCTCAGGTAAACATACATGTTGATACAGACGCACAAACAGCCACAGACAGACAAATGCACGCATAAAAATGCACAAACAAGCACACACGTTCACAGGACTGCACATGCACGAAAACAAACAAGCACATACAAACTCACTCACAACAAGACGCATTTGCCAAAGTGACATTCACGGAGACTTCCATTGACTTCCATTGTTATTTGATTAATGACTGCTCAGCCTAACCACCCAAACAGAGAATGAAAACCTGTAACAAAGCCTTGGCACATTTTTGTATTTTACTTTGTATTTTACTGTGTTTCCCTCGTGAGGGTGCAGCCGCAGCAATCTTCTTGCGCAGGTTTTCCTACATTCTGGAGACAGGTGTCCTGACAAGACAGAACAATTTGTCCCCACAAGACAGCTAAACCTATCCGAACATGCACGCAGGTCCTTGAGAGAAAAGAACAAATAAATCCACATATTCACTCACTCAAAGCGATAAGCATCCCTGTGCATGTGAGCCAGTCACCCACGCACCTGTAGAGAGGAATCTGACTGCCACCCACACACAGGCACACACAGATACTAACCCCCTTAACGAAAGCACATCCCCTCTGCAGAATGGCGGGTCAATCCATGTGCTTTGCCATAAGAAGGCAAACTCTGCGCACATCAGCATTACGAATCAACTATCGGTTATAAGTCTGTGCGTGAGACAGACCTGCCGGTCATTTTGCAGCTCAGAGAGCATTTCAACATCATACTTAGCACTCTGCCGTTTCCTTGTCCCCCCCCCCCCACTAAGTGGGGGACAACACAATGAAATGTAAAATGCCACATACATTTATCAGGCCAGTAAGTTCATTTCATTTCCTGCCGGCCGCTTTCTCTGCCACTGTAACGTGCGGAATTTGCCGTGCCAAAACGAAAACAAAAAGCCATGGAGGGAAAACTTCTGTGAGACTTCCCTGGAAGATCTGGGCACATTAATTTCTCGATCCAGTGCAGGGTTAAAGACGTGCTGCTTCTGTAGAGTTACTACAGATCTGAGTGGTTAAGGATATAATATAAATATATAATCCATTTTAGTAATATAAAATGAAACATAATATACAGGGAAATATTTCAATGAATCTTTCATTTGAACAACCTCAAAATAATTGATTTATTGAGGAGTCGCCGTTTCCATCTCCATGCCAAAGCAGGTGGAATTACCTGGCAGTGTGGCACCGCAAACTTAGGGGTAGAAATTTCCGGAAGGAATACCACCCAGAACGTTCCGCTGATCTTGGTGAACTGCAGAGCAGAAATCAAATTTTTTGCCGTTCTTTAAAATGATTTCGCCTCCCCTTTGAATATCTGTAACTGCCACAGAACGTATTTACAGCGACTGACAATAGAGGCAAACAGTTATTGAATCGCAAATCTAATTATAGCCACCTTCACTTTTATTCAGCAGTATAGATTTTCCAGTTTATAATAATTAGTACTGTGATTGTAATAAAGGAAGCTTTCAGGACTGCAGATGACATGTAAAAAGCGTAATAAACGAACGTGAGCATGTCCTATCAAGGTCTATGAGACCTGACCGATGTGAGCAGGTTGCCGGAGCACCAGATTCGATTGGAACAGTTTAGGAAGCTTCTCCCGGTGGATTTTTGGGAAAAGCTCTACTTCTGTAGTGTAGTAGAGGCTCCTAGCTTTCCCAGCTACTCGACACATAAAAAAATGCTCCACCAACTTAGATAGCAAGCATCTAATTGAGCAGGTTGGGCTGAATGACCTGCTGTAGGCTCTAATGGTTCTCATGTTCAAAGTTAGCATGATTAGCGGAAGGTTCGGTGCCGCCGCACCATGGCAACCTGTTCCTAGGCACCCACGCTTCCAGACTCCGCAAGCCTTCTGCATCACCTCGCTCTCAAATGCACAGATGCGCCCGCCTGTCTTCTCTCCCAGGCACATTAAGTGTATTAGACCGCCGCCATGGGGGCCCCCAGGACCAGTGTGTTCCCGTCGCGGCAAATAGGACACGACCGGCAGAACTGCACTTGTTAATGGCCCAGTCCGTCTACCTACTTGGCACCGGCTGAAAAAGGCAGAGCTGAATGCAGTCACTGTTCATGGGCAGGGCGACAGTCCCGTTGAGGGAAAGCATTTTTAATTAAGCCAATCCCGGGTGAGAGACTGAGAGTCTGCTGAGAACGGGGATCACCGGCCTGAACTCTGTCCTGATACAACCCTGCGGAGATCCTTCACGGATGTGTGAACGTCAGGAATAAGACAGACGAAAACAGGAAGAAGATCCAGGCTGGCATTGATTTTCTGAGTTATTCCTGACTATTCCTATAAGCATTTCCAAAAATACACACTTCAGTATCACAGTGTTTGCTGGTAATTTTGTTACCTACCATTTCTGTGCTTAATCGAATTTCAGGACACCCAATTTCATGTTTCAGTGTTTTCTGTGTGTGTGTGTGTGTGTGTGTGAGCACTCACGATGGCTGCTGGCTGCCCAGCCAGGTGACGCTGTCCCAGGTGATCTGGGGCTAACCCTGATATGTTGGACAACAGAATCGGCAACAGTGGTCATCTGTGATGGATCTTCAGATCTGCTGGGTTCCAGCTCATGGGACGTGCCCACTGGGACTACAGACTTCAGTATGGGACGGCAAACTTTGCCGAAGGCTTTTTGGCCCGGAAAAGAGAACGGACTGAAGAGGGAGGGTGTGATAGTGTGTGGGGGAGCAGATCTGACTGCTAGATAAGCATAAGGGTATCTATGGGTGTACTGGAGCCATTCTGCTTGGTATATCGGTGCATAGGCATTGAGGGAGTGCCCCCCCTCCATCAGAACGTGATGCTGGACCACTGGAGGGGCTGTGCATGTGATGATGTGTCATTGCCACGGTAACTAATGGGTTGACTTGCCACATTTCCATGGCTTAACTGTCAACTGAGTCGGATCTTAAAGTTCAGTAGATTAGAGCTCTGTGCCCAGATCCAGAAGAATCCCAGAGTCTGGCAGCATAATCATATCACCACTGGGCTTTTGAGCAAGGCCCTTAAGCCCAGCTGTTGTAGGAGTGCTGGATTCTGGTCAGAAGTGGGTAATTCAGGCCCAGACCAAGTTTCGACCAACCAGCTGAGTATAATGAATCACAGTCACAGAGGATTCAACTGGTTGGTTGAAACAAAATTTTTGTCTGGCCTGAACTACCCACCTCTGATACTGGTTGACTCTGCTCCCTGACCCAAAACCTTCCTCAAGACCACCTGGTGACCCACCCAGTTAAACCATCAAATAGCACCCATCTAAGACCATCTAAGACCATCAAAGATCTAAAACCAGCTACCAGCATAAGATGGTTTCTACAGTAGGTGGTTTTCTCAGCAGGGTGTTTGGGCAAAAACTGCCTGCTTAATTAATAATGGTAAATGCAAGAGCACCAACCCCAAATACCGCCGGCAACTTCCAGTCTGATGTCGAGCGCAGCTCCTCCAGGCTCTCGTCAGGGTGCACTGGCTTTAAGGCCCCCTGCCGTCAGACACGTGATCTGGGTTAACCCCGTCACCGTTTGGCAACAGCACAGCGGGATGGATAGAAGTGCTGAACTTTAGAGGGATGAACGAGTCCCCAGCGCGAGATTAAGGGGAGACGCGGGAGCGCGGCCACTTTGAGAGGAGGCCAGGGAGCACAGCAGACAAGCAGCCGCCCTCCTCGCTCCCCCAGCAGGACGTTAAGGGGAGACGCGGGGCGGGAGACGCGGGGCGGGAGACGCGGGGCGGGAGCCGCTCACACCTACTTCACTGCACCTTCAAAGGGTATCCTGGGTATCGTGCGCACCCCTGGCATCTGCTCCTCCTCCTCCTCTTCCTCCTTTCGGCTGACGCCTGCTCCGTCTATAGCCGCCGCTGTTTCTTCTCCACAAAGAGCCAAGGCGGCCCAAAAAACGGGCAGCACCATAAAAGAGGAGAGCTGGAACTTTCCAAGAAAACAGAGGCGGCGGGTGCCAGGCGAAGGGCCCCGACGGGAGCCGGGGCGGGGCGGGGCGGGGCGGGGCACGGTAGGCCGGGACTGTGATGTTTAATTCAGCAGTGAGTAATCACAGAACCGCGGTCTGGATGGAGCTGACTGGGGGGAGGAGGGCAGAGGAGCTGGGCACTGCACGTGCCAGTGCTGGTGTGGGGGTCCTGGGAGGAGCGGCCTGCACAGAGGTCCATCATCAGAGGTTGTGGTTGAGGTCCATCCTCGCCAATTGATCCTGAGAGATTAGGAGCTGCTGGCAAGACACCGAATGTCTCCTCTGAGCACTAATCAGAATCCCCCGCCCCATTAATCTGGAATGTTCACTGCCCGCTCATGCGACATCCCAAGCGGTCCTGGCCTCCAGCACATGCGTCAGGAAGATGCAACGTCCCCACCCTGCGTCTCCCCCTCCATGTGGCTCCGCCCTGTTCCAGCCTGCATGTGGCTCCGCCCCTTGGGCTGTCCCCACCTACACACAGGAGTGTGTGGAGAGAGATTCTCTATGCAGGATGTGGACCCACAAGATCTCTGGGTGGAGGGTGTTTCCATGGAGACGGGGCCTATCTATGTGTCAGACCAGCCCTGCGCAACTACAAAATAACCACAACAAAACAACACAGAGCTGCAGTCTCCGCAGTCAAACCTACTTTTTAAAAATAGATGGGTCTACTGGGCATTGGAGCAGAGACAAGAAGGTTGCGAGACCCAGTGTGCAGGCTTGGAGGGGGTCCCAGCAGATTTCCCCCGTCTGCGACGCAGGCACAACAAACAGACACATTAAAACCCTACCCTGCCACTCATAAGAAGGAAAGCTGGCTCCGTTGCCTAGCAACCGCCGCTGTGTATTTTTTCTTATCTTAACCCCAAATTCCATATGAAAAATAGAATGAAAGACAGTCGAGGTGGGGATGGTGGGAGAGGGGGCAAGAAGACAGGTGAAACGCAAGAAGATTAAATGAAACAGCGAAGGAAGAAGAGAAAAATAGGTAGAGAGTAGAAATTTGGGATTTGCTTTTTTCTGTTTTAATAGGCCCTGCGCATTCGTCTGCCGGATACTTCCAGGAGAGTCGGCTTCTCCAGGGCCAGCCTGGACCACAGATCTCAGCATCAAGGTTAAAAAAATAAGGATAAAAGAGAGATGACATTTTATGAGATGCAGGTCGGCAGTTAGGGGACAGCTGACGGGTGTGAGCCAATAACTGGGAAGAGGCACGGAGTTTACTGGAGAGGAATTCCCCAGTGAGACAGCCAGGAATATGCTATTTATAATTTCCAAGTGAAAAAAAGGACTAAAAAAGTCTAGTACGCTTGTTCTTTAAATCTGCAGCCTGTACCCTGGAGAGTGACAAACAGAATATTACCCTTGTTGTGGCTGGGACACCAAACATTAAAAAACATTAAAGAGCACTTTTTTTGGAAAGCAAGCCCTTCGGTGTGACAGACTCCCAACATGATCACATGGCTGACATGACTGCCTCCCCCACAAGTTTCGAATGAGTAGATACTGTGTGTGTGTGTGTGTGCGTGTGTGTATGTGTGTGTGTGTGTGTGTGTGGTGGGGGGCATACCTGGTAAGGCTGGCAGGGAGAGACAGCGTGTAACATTATACAGCAAAGGCACCCCACGCGTGTGCACGTACATACAAACGGCAGCGCTATCTCCTGCAACCAGCTGCCATCAAAGTGCCCCCCCCCCCCCACCGAAAACAAATTGAGGGCCATGAAAGAGCCCGGAATGTCTCAAGCCGTCTGTGGCGTAATAGGAATTTAATTGGGACCATCAATAAAGTATTAATCATTTAAGGGCAGCTGCTGAGGCAGCAGTTTTCCGAGAGCCGCCCGGGGAGGGACTGGCATTAAAAGTTTGCAGGTGACCCTGTGAAGTGACAAGAGCGAGCGCAGGGGGGCCGGGAACGGCGGCGGCAGGCACTCGCTTTGCACAGTGTCGCTGAAGAGCAGGAGCGGCCCAGCTACACGGCAAAGCCTTCAGCCAGAAGCTACCGGAACGTGACGGAGCAGAACGTGGGGAGCGGGTCACTCGTGATAAAAATAAAACCGGGAGCCCAGAGCGGGGGCCGAATTTTGAAGGTCTGGCTCTTCGGTATCGATTACACATCGAAGGGCTCTGAGCATTATTCCCGGCAAGGGAAGCACATCCGGGGGGCTGTCGGAGCGTGGCGGGACTCGAGGACGGCACGCTGGGAGAGCACGCTTCTGAAAATCCATCGGCGGCAAGAAGGAAAACCTTGATGCAGCCCTCGGACGGGTGTGAAGGCTGAGCAGATGAAACCTTCATGAATTCCGCTCTGAAGGCGAGGGCGTTTTTGAATAAAATATGTCTGACGGACGTGCTGTCAAACACCAGCTGCAGTGGTAGCAACAAAAACGACTAAATGAGGATGTGCCAGAATCGAAGCCTGGCGTGATCCTCAGCACTGCGCTTTTGTTCCTGCGCCGTCAACCCTAGACCTCAGATAAGACACCTAACTCCTGAGCCCCAGTTCTAAGCCCTTGAGCCGAGCCCTTGGTGTCCAGACCTTGGACCGAAGACTGAACCATAGAACGGGGATGCTGGATCTCTAACTGTTGACTCTAGACTTTGCATTCCACACTATGAACTCGAATTTGGCCTGGAGGTTCAGGACTGTGGACTCAAGGACCTCTGACTGTGCAAAGAAGGAGTCTAGACCATGGACCTAGACTTGGAACATGGACAGAGTAAGGCAGGGAGAGACCAGTGACTACAGCGGTATCCCGCCTCGCTTCCAAGGGACAAGGCCGCAGCTGATTGTGCTGCAGATTTACACCTGTGCTTATAACCTTAAAAGGTGGTACACATTCTCCCTGTCTGGGCATATTAGGCTGCATGTCGGTCAGAGGAGCACCAGCCTGACCAGGACAGTGGGGAAGTACGGCCCAGCGCACACGGCAAGGCTGCTGGGTGGGGGGGGGGGGGGGGGCTACCGCTAACCGGGCCACCCTGGCCACAAGAGAAGGCGGGGGGCGGCCCAAAACACCTCCACACACCAACACACCAA